>OZ007500.1:30781868-31234368 GCA_963931805.1 Microdon myrmicae | reverse complement strand
TAATAATAATAATAATAATAATAATAATAATAATAATAATAATATTAATAATAATAATAATCATCATCGGCACTGCAACCGGGATCCGGTCTTGGCCTTATTTAGCAAGTCTCTCCACCGGTATCCGGTCCTTATCCGAGACTTGTTAAATTTTCACATAATAATTTGTTTTTCGGAGCAAGGTTATTATCCCTGCGCCAAATAATAATAATAATAATAATAATAATAATAATAATAAAAATAATAATAGATAATTTTTCCCAGTAAAATGTTATGTAAGTATCTCCATAGGGCAACGTTTCCTAGGATATATTTTAGGTTAGTCCATGAAATGTCCGACAATCGGTCAGTGTGAATCCATATATTTGAGGATCAAGGTTCGGCAATTTACAATATAATTTAGTAACATTTTATTGGTGTTAGGCATCGTCGGACTCTCTGAATCGGGAGCTGGATAAGGGCCTGCAGTGGGGAAAGACCAATTTTGTCGACTTCAATGCAACGAAAACACAATATACAACATTCACAAAGAAAAGTGGGCTACAGTCGCTATCACATCGAAGGCGCGTAGCCGACGACTGTCTGTTTTATAGATATTATCACGGATGCTGTTCTTCGAAGATTCGTGGTATTGTTCCGCGTAATTCGTTATGTATCCGCTCTACGAGACAATCCGACGGATCGCACCAGTTCGCGATTCATCACCCAATGGCGCGAACATCACTGTAACAGACCTCGTTCCGGTACAGAGCGGGGAAGCTGTGGAATTTCCTCCCTGCGCAAGTGTTCCCGAAGCATTACAACTGTTCAAAAAGAACTGCCACGGTTATTTGGTGGCATCTCGGGGCGCCATGTCGGCGTTATAGGTTCACCTCTCTCGAGAGAAGTATAAGAAGGAAAAATAGACAGTAATGCTATCGGACGGTAATTTTGTGGGAGACACCTTTTTCCCCTCTTTGTGATTGGCTGAACTCGAGCGAGTTTCCAACAGGTAGGAAAGGTGTTTCGATCGATAAGCGAAAGAGTCTGCCAAGAACCGGCGATAGTTCTGGAGCGCAGTTCTTAGGGACTATTGCTGGTATTCCATCCCGGTCGGTCTCCTTCCTACAGTACAGTCCACGTAGAATGCGCATC
This sequence comes from Microdon myrmicae, assembly GCA_963931805.1. NCBI lineage: Eukaryota > Metazoa > Arthropoda > Insecta > Diptera > Syrphidae > Microdon > Microdon myrmicae. Next base: position 31,233,234 of record OZ007500.1, on the reverse strand, counting down.
GAAGATCATACCGGCGCGATCACGGGTGGCTCCAAAAGACCCGCATCGAGGTCTGAATTCGCGGAAAATAAATTCGCGAACACATTAGCTTTATCTTTTGAATTTGTGACTAACGTCCCGCTACTCGTCACTAACGGGGTAAAAGAGGCGGAAGCGAAGTTACTGCTGACAGCCCTTGTCATTGACTAGAAAGGACGCGAACCAGTCGGGCACTCAAGGAGTCTATTAGTCACTCTGTCGTTGTAAGCCTTCTTCGCGGTATCAATCGCTTGGTTGCATGAGTTTCTGATTCTAACAAAATTCGTTCTGTTAACGTCGGTAGGATTAGACCGCCATTGTTTAAAAGCTCTATTTTTTGCAGCTGTAATCTGTTCGCATTTTTATCAAACCAAGGTTTATCAGATGAACTTCGTTTAATGGAATGAGGAATGTATATCTCCAACGCGAGAAGAATAATCTCTGTGACCGACTCCGCGCATGCGTTAATATCAGAGTCTCCAAAACACACCTCCGACCACGGAAACGATGCGAATAAATCTCGCATATCGCCCTAGTTAGCAGCACATACCACATACACATACATGGCGAACCTGCTTAAGTCGGTTATTTGCTTGACTTACATGTAGTTGGGCGACAGATACTAAGCAGTGGTCCGAGGTTCCCAGTGGCGCAGCAATCTCCACGGTATAAATGCTCAGCTCGGATGTAAAAACAGATCCACGGTGTTTGCATAATCACCTCGGGCACCCGGTATTCGCATAGGTTCCTCCACGAGTTGAGTCAAATTGCGGTTAACAGCGAACATCTCCGCCAGCCTCCCAGCCTCGTCGGTTCTTCTAATAGAACCAGCCAGTCGGAATAGTGTACATTAAAATCGCCAAGGATGACAATTTCAGAAGCTGGGTGTTTGTTGAGGAACCAGTCGACGGTACGTGAAAGATGTTCGAAAAATGTCCCCAGTCGATCGACATTCGGGGAGAGGTAAATACAACAAAGAAATTTAACAGAATTTCTCAGCACGACCCTTAACCACATAATGTCCAAGTTATTGGGTTCCAACGCCTCCATCCTCTGGCCAGCCAGATTGGACCCCGTGAAGACTCAGACTCCACCCTGAAAATGGAATCTCGAATGTAAGGCGTATCATGAGCAACGAAGATATGTCGAATCATTTGACGAATCGACCTGGGTCTCAATTAGGGCAAGGATAACAGGTTTCGGTGTTTGCAAGTATTAGTTGACGGCGTTTACATTCGTATCGGTGAAACTGATGACCCTGATGTTACAAAATGTCGTTATCAGTCGAACGCCGACAGAATCCCGAGAACGGGCCCGATTATGCGATGACGAACCTCTAAAAGTTTGGTTATATATCATAATATTTGCATGAGTTCCTCCTGACATAATCCCACCCGGAGATCCGAAAGGGAAACTAGTTTACCTCCGGAATTCTTTATATCAGAAGGTACCATCATCACTTGTCTCCGTGTCAGTCCGGGTCATCAGTCATACATCCGAAACATAGTCGAAAATTTCTTCCGACGATACCGCGGAATGTACAGCGTGACGGGGTGGTATCTCACCTTTGGACGGACTACTACTAAAACCAACCTTTTCTCGAATGGGTCCATCAACCAAGCTCCGAAAAATGGCCAGGGATATCTCCCGACCATTTCACGGAGCCTATAGCTTGATGGAGTGGTATTTCACCGGGCGACAGGGCGTTGGGACCCCACCTACCACTCGGCCTTTAGTCGCCTCTTACGACAAGCCGGCCTAGCTGTGAGTATATTCTAACGCCCTACTCAGTGGGCTAAAAATGTTGTTAACTGTTCTTGAATTTGGGCACAGAAATACTGCAGGATTCATTTGATTAACAACTAATTACAAGTCGCAATAAAATTCAAAAATCCAACAATTCTCATTACAAAATCGCCCTGTGACAGTTTTAAAGTCCTAGCCGGATATGAATTGTAGATTATATTTTCCTGGTCATACCGTCAGGCGCATTACAAAAAGAACTTTCCTATCACACAGTGCCCTGAGATTTATTGTAGTGTTCAATTTTACTTGTTTACCAATTTTCGAATGCACACTCCGGTCAGGAAGCGAGTTGTGAATTTTCATTTCAATTCGTCGACTGATGAGGGGGAGGAATGATCAGAAAGGATTCAAATCGGATTCGGATATCAAAAAACGTGCCGTGTATGCAGCCTGCATATGTACAGCTTCATCAGTTGTTGCCGTTGAGTTTTCCCGGAACTTGGAATATGATAAACTATGACAGATAAACGAATATTTCCGGTGAGTTTCAATCATATCGAAGGGAAAAGGACTTATTAGGCAGCACCCGGAGGGGAAGCAAATTCCTTGGAGAAGTAATATTAAGTCATTAGGTAAAAATGACTGTTGTACTCAAGTTGTGCACGGCTCATTAATTCTGCACATTTGCAGAATCTGGTAGGCGTGAAGGGGATCACGGGTTTACTCCTTCCCTGTATCCTTTCTGTCTCCTTAGGGTGACGTTTTAAGCATTTGACAATATTTAGTAGCCGTTTATCTATGACTGAGTGTGGTTGGGTGTTGTAGGATAGACATTCACTCCCATTGGACTTATGATGCTCAGCATTATACCTTATCTCGTCGTACTGGCTACCAGGTGCTGTGCGCATTCAGCCGGAGTTGACCCACTAAAATTTTACACCTGAGCGCAAGTCGCAATAAAACAGTTTGAGTTTCACTAGAATACTAGGAGTCATTCCGAGTGGAGATAACTTCCCCTAATTTAACTGATAGCAACAGAAGCAATGCTGCCCATTGCACGAGCTCTGGTGTGAGGATTTTCAATTGTAGAGATGGTGACGGATGAGACCTTAATTAGTCAACATAATTTTCCCGAAGTGGTTTGTTAGTGTCCTCTATCGTTCTATATCAATGGAAATGGTATAACGGCCACAACATAGGAGCATCGATGAGCGGGTGCCACCGATGTCTAAATCCTTGGCTGACAAACTCTCGAATAATGTATTTATTCGTAAATGGTGAAAAGATGAAGAACCCGTATTTATTTTAGGTAATACACAGGCTATAAATATTTAACTAATCAAGCGTACAATAGGAGCACACAGATTTTAACACATCTTCCACATATTACTGTAAGCAATCAAAGGAACACTTATGTGTGTTTCAATTTGTTGGAGGTATAGTACTAACCAATGCATACTTCCGACAGAATAAATGAGCAAGATTTTAGTTTTAGCTATACATTAACATTTTCCTAGATTTTTGTATTATATGAATAGAATGGACGTATTTGATTGTGTGAATAGGAAGTAATAGGTGTGCAAGTAGAAGCTCGTCTTTTTTACAAATTCAACTTTATTGGAAAAGATAATTATAGCGATCGAAATCTTTGATTGCTAAAGGCCGCACACGAGTTGGTTGTATATCGGATATAAACCTACAACGTCTGAGCTGATTAGTGTTTTATTTCGAAATCGGGCTCCTCGATAGTAAAGTGGTTAGTATACCCGCCTGTCACCCGGGAGACCGGGGTTCGATTCCCCGTCGGGGAGCCTCTGGCGCAAGACTAATGACCTTGCCCAGAAAAAATAAATCATTATGGAAAATTTAACAAACCTCAGGACTTACTAAATAAGGCCAAGACCGGTTCCCGGTTGTAGTGCCGATGATGATGTGAATTATAGCGATCGAAGTGATATTGCTTGGTGAAGGATTCCTAACTGTTCTGCAACCTCTTCATGAGTTTGAGCTGGATTTTCAAGTAGTAAAACTTGAAGTTCTTCGTCGTCAAATTCTTCTACTGCATTTGGACGTGGAGAGCCCTCAAGACTAAAATTTTCTTCACGAAATCTTGTAAAACACTTTTTTACTGTTGAATGACTCACAGAATGTTCACCTAAAGTCAAATTAATCAATCCATACCTTGAGCACCTTTTTTTTTTTTCATTTGAAAACAGAATAGAATGCGAGGCGTAAATGTTGGTTATCGACATCCCTCTCTTATACAACTGATGCACACGGAATGGCAGCTTGTAAATGACTAGAATTAGTTTCCCAGTTTCTTCTTGCATACCTATTATATCCTAAATGATGTCATGGAAACTTTTTTGAGTTTTTTGAGAGACAAAATTTAACCATAGTTAGAAAACAATTGCATAATTTTTATTTTTCTAGAAAGCGTGACTGTTTTTTTTTAGTTTTACATATTTCTCAGGAGATGAGATACTATAGATCTCAAACATGAGAAGGCGCCTTGTGAGTAGAGCTTTCGAATACAGTGACAGCTAGGCAAGCTTGTCGTAAAAGACGACTAAATGCCGATAGTAGGTCAAGTTCCGACGATCAAACGGTCGATGGGATACCATTCCATTAAGCTGAAGAGTCCGTAAAATCGTTGGATAAGTTGGGAAAATGTGCATGATGGCATCTTATGACATAAAGAATTCTGGGGGATCACTATTCCCCCATTCGGATCCCTGAGACGGGAACTACCACACAGACAATAGCAACATAGTACATGCAAAAACTGCCACCCCCAAATATTTATCCACTGAAACCGGCCCGAATTTGTTTTTAATATACCTCTCTCAGGACTACATTAAACAACTGTTGGAGTTCCACTCGCATGGTTGTAGGTTGTAACGCGGCGGAAATACTCACGCGCGGAGATAAACCACTTAACGCTTTTATTCCATGTTGGGCCCACCTTTTAGGGGTGAATCTATAACATCACAAATACCTGAACGGAATCGACGAAACCAATACTGTACGTAATAGGCTGTGACAGTACCGATACCATAAACATCATTCTGAATTTTCGCTTTTATTCCGAAAAAAATTTTTAAGTAACCGAATTTGGTTTTTGTTAACTTTAATATTTTGCACCCTATAACAGAATGGAGTAATAGAAAAACTGTCAAGGCTATTTTTGAGCAAGGAATGCCACTTTTCCAACAAGCACAATTCTGAATTGATCAATACTTTACGAGATATAACTCTCTACAGCATCTAGCATATATATTATATAAGTTGGACGTATCAAGACTTCTGGAGGCTGCTTAACTGAGTAACCAAAGCGTCTTGGTATAAATAAAGCTAACCTATAAGCTAGGTTAATTATTAATTATATCATCATCATCATCATCGGCACTACAACCGTGAACCGGTCTTGGCCTTATTTAGCAAGTCCTGAGGGGCTTGCTAAATTTTCCATGATAATCTGTTTTTCTGGGCAAGGTCATTAGTCTTGCGCCAATTAATTATATAGATGGAGGTTATATTGAATTACATAAATAAATATGTAAACCTGATGAAGCAAATACTCAATTGATAATTTAATTTAGTAATTAAATTATCTCAATATGGCAAACGTTATTAAACCAAAACTTGGTTCCGTTATAATACATTATAATACTCTTTCAAAAAAGGATATACGTCATAGTTAAAGTTCAGACGGCATTCGAACCGCTTAGGCAGTTAATTGGCGTTTCAAATAACGTGCGTCACTTACACTGTCATATGTATCTTCATGTCCGATTTTTCTCCTTTGGGATGTAGTCATGTAATAGCCTTCGTTGTCGGAAGTTATTAAGGACCTTCTAACGAGGGGTGAACGACAAGCAGTATCATCTTCATCAACATCGCCATCATCATCGCCATTTTCTACTTCCTGTACCAGTTAACCGATGGATGACTTCACTGTGGTTATCCTATGGGATGATTTTGTTTGTTGTCTAGGACAAAATTGAGCTTCGTCGGTGCGTGACCAGCGTAAAGCGACCGCATTTAACATCAAACGGAATTCAATTGAACTTCCTGGTTTTTATTGCGAGGGACATGTAAGAATATTGCGTCTCGTGGCCTGTTTATGGAAGGAAACGAGCGGCAACGCGTCACTAATGGAGTGATACTTAACAGTCTATCAGGCACATACTATATGCAGCGAACCGTATTCGGGTATTGTTTGTTCGCATGCAACTTTTACTGAAACCGTTTTTCAGTAGCGAAATTAATGTTTAAAAGCGAATGTGTATTTCTATTCTAAAACACCGACTTCAGGAACCATAAGCCGCAGCTAATGGCTCAGGTAGCTTAACTCAAATAGAAATTGCACATGTTTGCGAAGTGGGGACGTCTCTTGATAATTCGGTAGCTTGATACTGATCGTTGGGATAACAATTAGGCCTCATTTGTAGAAGGTTCTGTTCAAGCTATTCTCTTTATATTTTTGTAAGTGTTCCCTGGTCACTTACCCTCCCTGGCCATTTTATCAGATTGCGTTGCGAGGTGACGTCGTCCAAGATTTATGTACTTAGGTGGGCCTGAGTCCCAACCCCAAATATATCCATTTAGCCGATTTTTTGCTAGCTCTTCAATACGATATTTTTCAAATTACCACTCATCTCACGCATTTACATTAGCTAAAACTTAACTTATCCCGGATCAAGCTGAGTTGGTTATCTATTTATATATTTAAAAAAAATCGTAGACTTATCGGGTAAGAGAACCGCAATATCATTCAGCTAATATATCTTGATTACTATTTTACTTGATGATGATCTTGATTTTAGCAGTTTTAAGTCATATAAAGCGTACTTTAACGGCACGCAAAAAACATAACCTTCATCATACAGGCAGGAGATATTTCTTAGTAGCAGCGCAGTCGATGAGTTTCTCTTCTCCAAGATGCAGAAATATACGAAATACTAGTAAAAGTAAAATTAAAAGTTCTTGAACGGAAAATGGGCTATTGCTCAAGTGTAGAAAAGTATGAAAAGAATGGTGTTATAGTCGGGCATAACTACATCTAGGATCCCACAATTGAACTGATAGAGAAGACCGAGACATTTACAACTCCAAAAGAATTAGAAATAAATCTCTGATGGAAAAAGAGTTTCTCAATATGGACGATATGTTTTTAAATTTCAATAATAAGTTTCCTAATAGGGACGGTATATTTTTAAAACGTCATGGTAGTGATATTTTAAAAGGCAGAAATGTCACTATGCTGGTGGTTTGGTTATTCGTCACAGCAAAATACACGTTTCAACTTCGTTTGGTTATTATCCAAAAAATGTCTAAAAATAATTCTTCTTAACTCATTGGGAAACCCAATATATCGTTTGTATTTGGAAATTGTCTCTATAAGGACAATACAAATCATATTGATTAATAGAAAAAAAAATTACCATTTTTGATACAACCTGATAGTGTTAAGTAGGTACTACTCAAACCAAATGCAATGCTCTTCGACATCATTTTTGTTATCATCACTTTAGCATATAAGCAAAATGTTGAACAAAAGATTACATACGTCAGGATACGGCAGAAAGACAACCACAACAACAATGACAGAGAACTAACTATTTATGAAATGTAAATAAACTTCCGGCTATAGAAAGTATGTTCGTGCAGCAAATCCCTCACACGTTATCGTATTCCGTTTCAATCACTCAATGTTTTATTATTGTCCTTTGAATGTTGATTAGGGTAACTTTACTGGGTGCAACATAGTGTTAGAGTCATGATACGGAGTTCAGTCGTCCTGTCGTCACGTTTTTGTTTTCCTCTCCTGTCGAATTTATTATATCACATTGCTTATGATTATGTCGCTGAAGGCGCTTGCGATACAGAGGAATGAAATGACAACGACTTATAAGGACTTATAAGGGCAACAAATAGTCAAAGGGAGATACTTCAACTGGAAGAGCATGTGTGTGCATACATTCGAATATTTGGGGTGTGTTCACTTAAACTTTCGACTAAGGCTCGGGCGAAGGCTTCTGAGTTGATGTGCACTGGAAAGTCTTTAAATGTTAGTGAAGGTGGGGACAGAGTTAGGTGACATCTGATCAATTATAGAAGTATGTTTTTTATTTCATACGTCTCCTGTTGAATTAGTAAGACTGCTACTTGTCTGTGTACTATTATGTAATTTATATCATAATCATATTGATTGCATTTTAATGCGTAAAATACCCAATTTCCTACTTCTATCCGTTTCCTTTTTTAACTATTCGCTTTGTTAACAAAAGCGCTGACGACATCTTTTTGATGACCATATACTTGATGTTTACATAACTGCTCGATTAACGAAAACAATTTTCCGAAATATTTTCGTACACATAGCACAAAACACATAGTTATAGAAGCACAAAATGTCATGACAAAATTTGCCCATGATGTCCGCTAGTATAGAACACCTCGACTTCGAAAAGTCTCGAGTCTCGATTGACTAGTATCGGCGAAAAATATCTGGATAGGCGAAACTTATTCATCAAGTTCAGTTAAGCAACGGCTGTGATAATACCCATAGAAAAGAGATACGCATGATACGTTGTACTTATGTTCTAACGACGGAATTGAGCGACTTACGGCTGGGCCCCCAATAAGTTTCACTGCTCGTTTTTGCATCCGATTGAGCACGTGTAGCGCAGTTTTAGATGCGCCTGGCCAAATATGGGAGCTGATCTCCATTTTAGGAGCAATGTACACATTGTAAATAGTGGCCAGGTTGGATGAAGTGAACTATTTTTTGCATTTCTTAAAGAACCTCACACGTTTGTCCCCACCATGTGTGGTCGTTTTAATTAAGAGTCGTATTAATTTGAGTGCTGAGATGGAAGTGCCGTTCATCGACAGTATATTTAAATTGGGGTTTGCCTTTGACAACAAGAGGCAGCATTGGGTTTTTAAGGCATTGAATTCTACTCAGTTAGATAATACCCATTGATATATAGTGTTGAGGTAATACCCATTCAAAATGTGTTCCACCTCTTCAGACATTTTCCCGCGATACCAGTCAATCTGATAATGCGCATCAGTTCACGTTGAAAGTCAACTTCAGTTGGACAAATAATCATAGACAATTATTCTTTAGCCGAACCACATGAAAATGCTCGACCTGATCATGTGTTTCCTCGTCGTTATAATGTTAAGGCATTTAAGACGGTGGTGGTTACTGTGTCTCGTGTAATGGGATGATTTTGCACCACCTACGTTCTTCTAGTAGGGTGCCACAGGGGCACAGATTCACTACTTCGCAACTTACTTGTCACTGATCACGCGCAGAACCTGAAACTGTGTTGGTTCCGGGACGTCACCCCTAGAATACAAAAACACGTCTCTCTTCCTTTCTTTGTCTTTATTCATTTAAAAGTAAATCACAATTCACTTAATGTAAACTAAAAGGTAACTTTAGTTCCAATATAACTGTAAGCTTAAGTCAGATACAATAAGTAAGCTTGGTACGTGTTTAGGAAACACTTAACTAGATACAAAATAAAATGTCACTTTCGTTCCAATATAAACTGCAAGCTTAGTACTCAACTAGGAATCGGTTAATAGATACAAAATAAAAGGTCACTTTCGTTCCGATATAAACTGTAAGCTTAGTACTCGTCTAGGAATCGCTTAATAGATACAATGAGTAAGCCTGGTCATGTCACTTTCGTTCTAATATAAACTGTAAGCTTAGTACTCGTTTAGTAAACATTTAATAGATACAAAATAAAATGCCACTTTCGTTCCACTCCTGACACTCCCCGCGGCTTGGACTCGACACTCGCCAGGACCGACTGTGCGCTGTGGTGGCAAATCTCGACTCATCTCCTTTTACAGAGTAAACGAATCAACTCACCCTCGTCGTTCAGCGACCAATAGGAGGAGATCCTCTAAACACTGGTCACGGTAAGGGCGCGAAACACACACGATGACCACTTCGGTTGCTCATCCTGTGTGTCCATGAGTCTGCGAACCGTGGATCAACCAATACGATAGGGGAAAACAACATAAGCATGATTTGCATCTGGGCAAAACTTCATACCGCCAGGGATTTGGTTGTTTATACGATCGGTAACTGCGTACAGTATCTACGCCGATCGCGCACACGTCGCTGGCGTTTCAAATGGTCGCTCTGTCGTGTGTGTATTTACATTATGCAGCACTCGATTCCCTTTGGTGGCCAGCGGTGAGCTATCCTATGCCTGTTGGTTGGACGACCGGCGATGTGCACGCAGATAAAAGGAGGGAAAATTTCCTGCACGTGTGTGGCAGAATCATTAGGAGATATTACATCGCTATGGTTCGAGTTTATGTCGGTTGCTTGGTGTTGTAACCGAATTGCTTTTCAGGAACATGATGCGTTTCATGCGAACGTGCCCTTGGGAAAATGTCTGTTTGTTGCTAATGCAATTGCATTAGCGAAAACTATAGGTTTAGGTGTTTTAGGAAAAAATCTTTGAGCAAATAATGGGAAGGTTGTCTTCCAGGGTTCTGGGTGCTCCAGGAGTAAGTTTTTGGATCATTAATTGAAAGCTAAGTAGTGGCGTTAGGTGGAACCGCCACAAGACCAATGCACATCGATACCTCCTTTCTTTATACATTTCCTCACCGTCCGCTCGCACTGTGCTCTGACATTTAAGGGTACTCCAAAATCCCCTTTTGTGCGCGTTTTAGTCTCAAAATAAAAGGTGAGTAACGGGGTAGTACCTCGAAAAGGTGAAAGGTAGGATACGTTACGCCTGTGTTCCAACGACGAAAGTTAAATACTTAGGCCGGACTCCCCAATGTGGTTCAAAGACCGTTTTTGTATCCTAATCATCATTATCGGCACTACAACCGGGAACCAGTGTTGGCATTATTTAGCAAGTCCTGAGGCTTGTTAAATTTTCCATAATGATTTGTTTTTTCCGGGCAAGGTCATTAGTGTTGCGCCAGAAGCTCCCCGACGGGGAATCGAGCCCCGGTCTCCCGCGTGGCGTTTTTGTATCTTACCGTACACTTATTGCGGTATTTTAGAGTTACGTGACCAAACATGAGAATTGAATTCCTCTTTAGAACGAAAATAAAAATCCTGTCATCTGTGAAAGAGTGAATCGGATAGTCGAATTTTGAATAAAAATAACGGATAGAGTTTTTAAGTGTACGGGGTCCTGGGGAAAGCCAGAATGGGATGCTGTGACTGAAAATCACTCTGATTCAACTAATAGGATGCTCTCATGGATATTTAATATGAGATCCATGGGAATATTATGTAAATAAAAAAAAAAAAAAAAAACAATATACTGCGATTTCAAACACTGTCGAATGCTCCAGAGGTATGTAGTCCCTTACCTCTTCTTCCGTTTGCACTGTACTCTGGCATTTAAGGATACCTCAAAATCGTCTTTAGTGCGAGTGTTTGTGTGAAAAAAATTGCCTTGGTTTTACCAAAGTAGTACATTGTTACCTTTTGGTGGCGTATGCCATCTCTACAACGATTCCCCTTTCGGTCTCTTTTCAACTCTGCAATACAAAAATTGATTGGAAATGCGAGAGCAGATTCCTTCCGGACAGTACCTCGTATAGTTTTGATATTGTGTGGAGTGGGACTTTTTTTCCAATAAAAAATATTGTATCGGAACACATAACCATAACCAACTTTTCTCCACATTTATTTCTTCTCTAAGGGCGGTCAATATTGATAACTGTCAAAAACAAAAAAAACAAAAACAAAGAAAACTGGACCAGATAACGTGCCAAACTTTAAAATACGAAAAGTACGGCAACATGTATTGGGCTTCAAAAGAGATGGAAGAAAGATTAACCACATCTACTCTGGCCACAATTTACAAGCTGTACTCCTGTATACAATTACACCCCAGAACTTCCAATTGAAATTGGACGGATATATTGAGTTTCCATTTTTTTTCGAACTTGCTAGCACTTTGATATACATCTAAATTTATTGAACGAAGACTGAATTATAGCATAGTCCAATAAGGACGATATGTTTTTAAAATTAAATAATGGGTTTCCTAATCGGGATGATATTGTTTTTAAAATGTCATGTCAAACATATTATAATTGTATAAATATCACTAACAGTCATTTGTTTTTAATATGGTGTGGCTTTCAAATAGTTGTACTTTAAAATAAAAAAAGGCAGTTTTGCTTGTATTTCAAAAATGTTGTACTTTATTTAATCTTAGAAACATAACGCCCTTATTGGGAAACTCAACATATTATCACGAGCGGGAAACCCTTTGACTTTAGGCCCTAAATTGAAAACTTTGCCACCGAATGATATTTTTTAGCTATATTTACGTCTTTTGCATCAGGTTTTTCCAAAACGTGACCGGGATCGTTAATGGGTAATATATTAAATAAAAATTACGGTCCCGCGATGACTTTCCTTCGGCATACCCGATTGGCTCACAAATTGGTCGGAAAAGTGGGCGATAGTTCGTATTTGTTACTCACGTAAGAGAGAGAGAGAGTTTTCTGCTACTGTGTTTTTACATTTAAAGGGATCTCGAAATCCCTTTCTTGTGTGCGTTTTGTGTAAAAAATACATGATCTGTAAATGTTGTAAGCTAGAAGTGCACATGCTGCGCCCTTGACGAGTCTAGCAAATTTCACATAGGAAGTTTACGGTCTCCGTAATATTTTATATACTGAAATCTTGAGTTAGTCCTTGCTGACTACGATATCACCAAATGTCGTTTTTTTTTTTAATTTTTAATATTTTTTAACTCATATTTTCATTAATTTTTAATTATTATTTTTTTCTTTTTTTGCTTGATACTTCTCAGCTTGTTATTTAAATTTTTAATTCGAATGTTCATCAATTCTCTTTTTATTTTGTTCGTTAATTCCTTTCATCCTTATCTTTGTCCCTCATCAAACTTGATATTAGATTTCTTCTGGAATTTATAACTTTTATTATAATCTTTATCTTTATCCTTATCTATATTTTTAAATTCTTATTTTTTCTGTTTTTTTAATACGTTTTCTTCCTATTTTCTTTTTTGTTTTCTAATTTTTATTAACTCATTAATTTCAAATTTGATCTAACTGCGACTCTTTAAAAGCCTACGTAGACGATCGCATTAACAACTTGTTTAGTGATTTTAGAGCAGATCTACGCAAATATCGATCTTTTTCTCCAAAACTCTTCCCCCAAGTCTCCACCCCGTCCCTGCCAAGTTGAACCATTACTCTCCGAGCTTGCAGACAGAATGGTGGATATGGGGAACGACCTTGCTCTGATGAGGGTTCTCCTCAGCGACCAAACTGACGACATTAAGGCGTTATCAAACCATCCAGCCGTCGTTCCAGATAAGGTCAGCCCTGCGCTTAACAACGTCTCCTTACAGGCCGAATTCGAAGCAATGCATTGCTCTAATACCGACGAGGTGACATCCAATGCTCCTTTCCCTGATGTGGAACAAACCACCATAGTAAAAACGGGACCTGAGATCATTGCAAATAAGCCTCCACCCCAGTAGTAAATCGGTTCGGGTCAACGTGGACTCCTAATGAGTGGAAAGAGAGGCTCCGCAAATTAAGAAATAACAACATGTCTGCCCTTACTATTACCGGCATCCTCAAAAACGCTGATGCTTCTTGGGTATCCAGCTTCTTCTTTGACAACTTCGCTATTCGCATTAAGAATGTCAAAAAGATCCTGAAAATGAACTCATTCTGTTTCCAAATCCCATCTCCCTATGAATGGCTCTTCATCCACAAAGATGGAGCCGCTCTAAAAATGGGCAAATATGCCGTTACCAAAGCGCGTATCAGCGACGATAAGACATCTCACCATAAGCATAACCCCATTAAAAAGCACCCCAACCCTAACAACAAATCCCTCATATTCCCCACCGATCCCTCACCAAGCCACTTCCATCCTTCCCACTCTTCCAACTCACCTAGTTTGCCCGTCCATACCCACCCGTCTAAATTCCCGAACCGACCCAAGCTTAGAAACGGACTCAATTCAAAGCCCACCAGTTAATCAGTTTCTTTTAAGCCTAATCCCGCCCATCGTGCAATCCCAAACAAAACCCGTGGACCCAAGACCAATGCCCCCACCTCTAACTCTCTTCCTCTTTTCGATCTCGAAACCGGAGCAAAATATCCCAACTTCATCAGCTCCAACTCCCCTCACCCCAACCCTAAAATCTCGACCCTTACCAGATCTACCCACTCATCGGCCCGTCTAAGAACATGCCCATTTCCTCGTACTTCAACTTCATCTTACCCAACCTCAATTTTAAATTTAGCAGACCTTACCATATCAAAGAGGGGCTTTGATATGGTCGAATATTTGAAACCCCAGAGTGTTCCCATGAAATGAATGATCAATATACAAAAAACAATCCCACGAAAAACCCGGTAGGCGTAGGTGTCATGAGCCGACACTACCATAAGGGAACAAATCATCAAGAAAACACCGACTCGGCAAAAAGAAGACGTAGGGAAAAACGGAACAAGCAAGCTATACGCGTCGGCACGTGGAATGTTCGAACGTTATATAAACCAGGCGCGATACAGACGGTCGTAGAAAACGCGAAACAATATAAAATAGACATCGTCGCGCTTCAGGAAGTCCGACTCCCGCATCAAGTAATCGAAACCAACGGGTTTGCACTGGCGGGTGGAGGTACCGATACCCATAAAATTGGAACCGGCTTCATCATAAGCAAGAAGATTACGCCCCATGTAAAAGATGTGAAATTTATTAATGACCGAATGTCTGTGCTAAAAATACAGGGTCCATGCTATAATTATGTATTTATAAACGCACACGCCCCAAGACAATCTACGGACGAAGAAACGAAGGGCACGTTCTACGAGACCCTAAAGGAACTATTTGATGGGATCTCATCATTCGATGTTAAAATCCTCCTCGGGGACCTCAATCCGAAAATTGGAAAGGAAGATATCTTCCAACCAACTATAGGTAAAGACAGTCTACACGACGTTTCAAATGATAACGGAATTCGAATTATCACGTTCGCAGCGTCAAAAGATCTGTTAGTGGGAAGCACGATGTTCAAGCACAAGCAAATTCATAAAGTCCCATGGATATCACCCGACGGCGTAACGCGTAACCAAATAGGCGTAAGATCATATAGAGGAGCAGATTGCGACTCCGATCATCTTTTAGTGATGGACAAAATCAGGAGTCGGCTCGCAGCAATCCCACATGGGCAGTCACGGGAGACAAGCAAAATGTTCGACATTGATAAACTAAAACCCCTGCACAAAAGGGCTGAATATCAAGACGAACTAACGAATAGATTTAGCATTCTAGAGAATGGGAGTAGTGAGGAAGAGTAAACCAATAGTGTGGACACTAAATGGACATCGATCAGAGATACAATCAAACAAACAGCCCAAAAGGTATTAGGATTTAAGAAGACAATTAACTTCAAACCTTGATTTGACGATGAGTGCAGGGCGATGATCGAACAACGTAAACGCGTGATCCACTTAGAAAGAGATGATGAAGTCAACGCAGAAAGATACGCGACTATTCGGAAAGAGACAATGAGACTCTTCAAACACAAAAAACGCGAACGGGAAAAGACTCGGATCGAAAAAATCCTAGAAAATGCCAGAGCAAAGAACAGAGGTATATATGGTGGCATAAACTCAATTAGAAATGGCTACCGAGGGAGAGCCAAAATAATTCGAGACACAAATGGTTGTCTGGTCACAGAAACAAAAAATATCGTGACAAGATGGAAGCAGTACTTTGAAAACCTGCTCAATGTGCGCACTCATCAACCACAAATATGCACCAGACGTACATCCAGCCGAGTCTCAGATCCCAGAGTCCTCTTTCAACAAAGCTGTAGACGCAATAAATCGATTGAAAAACAACAAGGCTCACGGAGCCGCTCGAAAGATCCACCAGCTCATCAAAACAATATGGGATAAGGAAGTCACTCCGGAAGAATGGAAAACGTCAATAGTCGTCCCCATTTTCAAAAAAGGCGACAGATCTGATTGCGAAAACTACAGAGGAATATCCTTCCTCCCAACCACAAATACAAACAAATGTCATACTGGCGAAAATCACACCGTACGCAGAAGACATATTATGAGACTACCAATGCGAATTCCGTAGGAACCGGTCAACAAGCGACCAAATGTTCGCAATAAGGCAACTGCTGGAAAAGAAGTGGGAATACGGAGAGACGGTTCACCAACTGTTCGTTGACTTTAAAAAAACCTACGACTCAGTCGCAAGGCAAAGACTCTACCATATTGTAGTTGAGCTGGGAATCCCGAAAAAATATGCCGCCCTCATTCAAATTTGCATGAACGAAAACAAAGGGCGAGTTAGAATAGAAAACCACCTCTCAGAACCATTTGAAATCTGGGACGGACTAAAACAGGGAGATGGTATATCACCGTGTCTTTTTAACCTTGTGCTCGAATATGTCGTATGTCGTATGGCCGCGACGGAGATGGAAGGACAATGTTAGGTTTGACCTTGAGGAGATCGGATCGGTTGGTCAGTGTGGAAGGAAAGTGCACAGGACAGGGAACGATGGCGGAGTCGAGTCGGTGAGGTCATGAACTTCCGGGTTCCTACACGCCAATAAATAGTAAAAAATAGTATAAATATGTATTTTTTGAAGGTATGACTCACTTGTATTGAATAAAAATTATTGACCGGATTGTGATACTTCAAAACGCTGAGAAAAGCGAAACGACTTTTTCGAAAGTTTCGGAGCTTTCAAATTGTTGCGGAAATCAGCTTTAAAAAAATAGACAAAAATGTTAAATTCCTTTTGGATATCATTTTTGGCATGTTTATGCGTAATTTAAGCTCAAAAAAAAATGGAAAAATGGAAAAAGAATTCTCTATAGATATAATGCCTTAAAATCATTATTTTTGAAGCGTCTAAACCAATCTAAACCAATGTTGCTCCTAACAGAGCATAGCCGATTCAATTTTTTTTCTTGAATACAATAATGTAGTAAAATTCCCGCAAGTTCTCTTTTGTCGACATATAATGTGACAAGTTGTTTAAAAATTCCTTTTTCGTTATTTCAGTCAACATCATATCTGCGTAGTTTTGATACAGATATTCAGCCAGACTCTTTTCGCCAGATCTGCAGCCCAAAACAAAACCACAAATTGTAATATGCCGTTCTCGTAAAAAAGCCAACCTCACAGATTATAACCTTCTTCTGATTTTACTACCTACGACGACTTCTCATACCTCAAAATTAAATACTGTTGTGAGAATCCAATCTCTTTTCTTCCTCCGTTAATGTAATCGCCATTGTGACACGATTGTGCACCACATCAAAGCGTATCGTCAAAAATACACAAACATACGACCAACCTTCTTGAAAATCACTGCATAACTTCGGTTATTCTCCCCCAGTTTGGCCGTGCAAGCGGCTCGCGTAATTAAGACGTTCTCCAGACTTTTAGTGTAGACGACGTCGGCAAGTGACAAGCAATCGAAATATTACCAAATTAAAATTACACGGATTAACAATCTTCCGTTCCTCTCATTCCTTCTGGCTTTTATTCTCCGTATCCTTTCAGTAATTTCCTTTTGATGTTGCATTACGATATAAACCTATCCCTTTTTTCTACTACACCTATCCATATATCACACGCGTATTTGATTTGATTTTCACGGACTGCATGGCTAGTAATATGACATAGTTAGGGTCCTTCAAATCCTAGTGCAGTTGGAAATTACCTAATGCGTCAATTTGTCCTTCGTGCGTCATTCCATAACGAATTTCACCTTTAAAAGTGCCCTAAATGCGGATTTAAACGCCTGTGATACACATCGACAGCGTTCGCCAATTAAACTTTTTATCCCTCGACAATGGACGACAACTGCCTATGATCCTGGGTGCCCTCGTGTGCCTTGATATTTGTATTGAGTTTATGCGGCAATAACCAGAGCAATCAAAAAGAAAAAAAAAAAGAAGGAAATGAAGAAGAAAAAAATCCAAAAAACGTGTTCGGCGCCACGCGCCACACACTCAGCTAAAACCAAAGAAACTGGCACTGATTTCACGGCGCGCCGACCGACGGTACGTCAGCGTGTTGCACCGGTTACCACAGCTAAAGTCGATCATACAGAATGGGAGAAGCAGCAGCATGAGCAGGAGCAATCCTTTGATATCGACCACCCACAACCCCCAGTCACACGACCTCTCGAGTTTTCTTGCTACCAATCAAATGGTTGATATATTTCCCTTTCGACGGGGGCACTCAAGAGCAATATCCTTCTTACTACACTTTACTTTGTTGTATCGTTACTCCGTTGACTAGGAGTTGTGTTGTACGAAGGTGGGATTATGGTGACGAAGGATAACAATGGTTGCCAGGAACCGTCACTTGTGCTGCTCATTTGTACCTCTTTTACAGCCACCACCCCATTGTATTAGACTGTAAGTGCTTCTGTTGCTCCTTCTGAGTTTCAATTCCCCCCATTTCTAATCAGCGCCATCTGGAATGCGAAATCTTATATAAAATGTCTGCGTGCATAATTGCACTGAATAACATCAGATGAATGCGAGCCTCCAAAACGGATTCTCATTAAATGTCTAGTCACAAGTTGCGTGAAACTAAATTTAACTGACACCGCTTAAGTCCTGCTAGATTGACACGTGCTATGGCCATCAATTCCTCAGTTTCTCCCTTTTTTGCCACTCGTCATATCCTGCCGTCTTTGCACGCGGACAATGATTTTAACGAAAACCGAATTCACCACACCATTCAAACCGACGAGAAAAAACGACAGGACACAAACTAAACAAGGAATCGTTGGTGTTTTACGTAGCCCTCTTATGCCAACTACATCAATTTAATTATGATATCAAATCCCCGGTTCGATGTTGTGGGCCGGGCGATAGTCATAAAGATGACTGCTGGCGTTGGCTCTCACTAAAGAGCGCGTGCAACAATATTGCCAGTGGATGCCTGTTTTCGAGATGATATATCAGTTTGTTAATTTCGAAGAGAAGTAAATATTTGCTCAACCCTTGTTTGTTTGTTTTGGGAGTAAATGGTGATGTCCTGCGTGTCCTGGCTGGATGTTGTACAGGACTTTCTTCATGTTTTAATTGTCTCCCTTATTTGGATGAAATATTTTTATTTGATTTCGGGGTCTATTATAAAACGATACAAATGTAAGGAGGTTTGGGCTTTGCAACTTAGTGGAGCAGATGCAATTTATCCAGGGGTAAGGCTCTTATTTTTCTTAGGTACCAAAACAGCCATTTCCATTTAAAATGATATAAGTTTTACATGTTGTGTAGAAAGCATATCACCCCAAATTAAACTGGGTTTCCGAAGTTGCATAGTTTTACGTGAATCAGGAGCTACACTCCCCGCGATGAAACAGTGAGTGGCATTGATCAATATTTCTTTTGTAATGGAGACTTTTAGAGACAGAGCGCAATTTTAACTCTAGTTTAAATTAGGATTTGTTAAATTATGCATTTTTATAAAAATATATGTTTACTTGGGGTTTTTGGATATTTTCACATACACAAGTCCTGAAATGTGAGTGCATTTACTGTTCGGGGGGCGGCTATGAAATAACGAAACCAATGCTTTCCTTATCCTCTTCATCATTTTCCACCCTAGTCATGCTTTGATATTTAATAACTTCAAGAAACTGGCTTTTGAATATATATAATGTATACAACATTTATTTGATGGCAGTAATTTCGCTATTTATAGGCTTTGAAGCTATTGTTGTCCAGAGTTCCGCACAGTCACCTTCTAAATTTGTACTTTTCATCGGCGACCTCTTCATCAAAGGCGAATGTGAAGTAGGGCTTGAAAAAGAGACTAATGCTATACACATGATATTTTAAATGTGCAGGTGTTTAGTTATTATTCTCTTCAGTATAAGTATACCTCTTCTCTATCCCTAAAATGCCCCATGCCCAATTTGCCATTGTTTTGAACATGTAACTTTTTGTTTCACGACTTCAAGGGTATGGAAACTTGTTCTTTTTACTGCAGGTTTTACTTGGGGAAAGGATCATATTGTGCGATTAAGGTGGTTGATCTAACACAGGGCTGTTACACTTAGCTAAAAATATGTCTTGACAGTCAATGCTGCATAACAATGCCACATGTTGTCCTCTGATCTTCTTGAACGTCATTCGAACCCACGCTACGAAAAGGTTAGAATCAAAGCACGGACGTATCAGTGTACGACCACGTGTATGCGAGGGTGTTTAGGCGATGATATTTTTTCGATCCTCTTTTGATGCTGTATTAGCATACACACACATAGTGCCCTGTGAGTAGGGCCCTAGAATAAACTCACAGCTAAGCTAGCCTGTCGTAAAAGACGACTAAAGGCTGAGTGCTAGGTTGAGTCCCGCTAAGCGCGTTCAAGAGCGTTGGAGATATTCATGGTGACTGGTCTGGAGTCACCATGTTTTTCAATTGCAGATATATAAATGTTAGACACAGAATTCAAAAGATCTCCTGTGAATCGCCGCAGCGGAATTCGTATTGGCAATCAATTAGGAGTCCTTTACATTTTAATTTAACACCTTTAACGACATAGACAATAAGAAAATTTGACCAGTCATTTTCAAGTTTTCCAATAGGTTGGAGGGTTTGCTGCATAAAAGATGTGCGGAAAAGTCATGTAAGAACCAGTAACAGTTCTAGGACGCAATTTTGACAGACTATAGCTGATGTTATGGCGCAAGGCTAATAACCTTGCCCGTAAAAATAAATTATTATGGAAAATATAACAAGCCTCGAGACTTGCTAAATAGGTCAAGATCGGATCCCGGTTGTGGTGCCGATGATGATAGCTGATGTTTTGTGTCGTTTGATTGCTTTCTTCTAGTCGAGCCTACAAAGGATGAGTTGAACAGCACCTGAGCAGTTAGATTACACTCTGCATGACTTTTTCATGTCTGGGTCTAAAGGAGTAGTATCTATCAGGGGTGTTCAATAAAGACGGACAATCCTGTCGTTGTTTGGGATTACGTATCACTAGCGCATCATGTGATACGTACCTGAAAGAGGGAAGAATTTGCTTTAAACGCACTAAGTTTGGCGACTATAACACGAATGGGCTCACGTGTTTGGCGCGCTAATCTGAGCCCTGTGAGTAGGGCGTTCGAATATACTCACAGCTAGTACGGCTTGTCGTAAAAGGCGACTGAAAGCATAGTGGTAGGTGGGCTTGTGGCGGTTCCGCCAAACCCCACTGTCTACTTACCCGAAGAACCCCCATAACCACAACCCAACCTTTATAGTTTTCCGCTAAACAAATTTTCCGCAACAAATTTATCAAATGTATTTAGCTAAAAGCTCCTGGAAGAGAATTCTTACCTTCATTCATTTATTCGAATTCAAAATTCTCTATAAGAATTCTGTTCCAAACATCATAAATCCCAAGCCCAATTCGACACTTTCAGTTGCCAGGCAAATCCCAATTTTACATACGCATTTTCCCCTAGTCGAATTCCTGAAAACGAAACAATTTGGTTTACATTTAATGTAACCATTATAACAGGGATTATAAACATTGCGTCGCCTATTCCCAGCCTCAACTTAGTATAATAAATCACTTTACATACACATTGGCCGGCGACCTTTTTCTCCCTACTATAAACAATCCAACGCAACTGCACACAATTGGCGCAAACGACGCTGAAACCAAAACCTATAGCATAGGCAAATGCAAATGGGTACGGTATACATACCCTTGGCAGCGATTGTTACGTGCCACCACCATCATTTGATAATTTGTAATTATAATATAATTTTGTTTTAATATGGTCTGATGGTAAGGTGGTGGAAGAGTTGCGCGATCCACAAGTGAGTGTTCGAACACGCCCCGATTCGGGTGTGGATCGTGCAACTCTTCGAGTTCGAATTCGGTTGGAAGTGGATGTCGATCAGGAACAGAAAGAGGAATTTTCGATTCCGTTTGTTTTGATTTTACATTCTAAATATACGGTTTTCTGGATTCCGTTGATGACAGTAGATGAGAGAACGGTTGGTGAGCAACAGTGAAAGAGGAAGAACAAAAGAAGTAAAAAAAAAGCAGTGCCGCAACAATTACGGGCAGTAATAAAATAAAAGAATTAGTACCTTAAAACTTAAAAAGTAAAAAACAAGAAGTAAAAGATTACCGGTGAGAGAAGAAAAAAGAAAATCAAGTACCGCGAGAGTTAGACCTAATATAGGAATAACAATAAGAAATTAACAAATCGAAACGGAAGAACTGTAAAATATATATAGTACCTGCGTAGGAGAAAATAAGAAAGGAAAAATAATGAATCTGTGTAAAATTATCGAAGAAACAAAAACTCCTTTTCTAATAAATTAAATATTGGTGCATGTAAACATTGCCTTTTTGGACATCGGAAACCGGAACTGGGAGCCTGTGAATCTTGGCTTGGTAGCAGACAAATATTTTCTCCTCATCTATGCCACCTGTGATGTGGGTAAACTCAGGTAACCTACTATTTAACTAACTAATTACTCAGGAATCTAAAGACCGAACGGGGACCATTGGGTGGTGTTCCACGAGCCGCTAAGAGTGAGCGCCGACCCGAGGTCACGACAATTTATTCACTGGCAATTTCGACACTACGGACATTGTTACCCAATTGGGGGTACGTGCAAAATAAATAATAGAGCAATCCATATTTTACTTACCACTCGGAGTAAAACCACAACACGATGCCATAAACACCAATTCCCTGTAAATAAGCTAGGATCAATTAGCACCATGTGCATGGTGCATTGCGGCTATCATTACAGCTGCAATACATAGATTAGACAATGATCTGCACGATCTCTTTGTCTTCCCATAGTTCTGGATCTGCTTCTCATGACCTAGCGGCATGAACAAACAGAAACCCAATTAGCACCCAATGAGATTCGGTTTGTTTACTTAGCCGAACTCACATCTCATTGATGCACATTATTCCCTTTCTTCGTTTCAGATTCTTTCTCATAGCTAGGTCCCACAAAATAACCAATGTACCCACATACATGTGTATCTCTATGATCTTCTCTATGAGATCAGGTTATCTACCCCCAAAGAGAGACTTCACGTTTCTTTTGGGATGGGAAATGCATCCTTTAATAAACAGAGCCAGTACCACTGGCCGAATTTCCTTTGCCAGCGAATCAATATCGTTGAGTCCTATTACATCCACTGACCGAGCAGGTCGTGTCACTCCCGCTCCTCGGTGCGCACGGGGACACGAATATATCCCGGGTTGTGTTTAGTGTTGCGTGGTATCAAGTATAATATTTTGGTGCGTCCGTTTAATTGTCGTGAATAAAAAGAATCTGTCTTCAATAAAATTAAATAACTAATTAAGTGCAGTAAGATTGTCACCTTACAACTATTAAATAAATTTTGTCGTTAATAAAAAAAATCTGTCTACAAAAAAAAATGAAACAATAAACATAAAAGTCCTTAGTGTTTTACTTTTCCTCTTACCTTTGGCGGTCGGTGCGTTGCTGAGGTTCGTGTTTGTGCATTCCTTTTAGTGAAGCGACGATTCGGTTTGGTGGAACCTTGTTCGGACAGCGGATTGTTAGTGGGACGAAATAGAACTCGCACCCATGCCGGTGCAATGACTTCGTACCCCCACAGGCTCCCAACACTATGCTGCCTGGTAAAATACCACCCCATCAAGCTATAGGCTCCGGGAAATGGTCGGAAGAAATCCCTGCACTTCTTTCGGCGCTTGGCTGATGGTCCATTCCGAAGAAAGGTTGGTTTAGGTGGTGAGTCGGCCCCAAGGCGAAATACCGCTCTGTCGCGCTTTATAGTCCGCGAAATCATCGGGAGAAATTTTCGACTATGTTCCGGACGTTTGGCTTATGGGTGGGACTAAATAGAGATAAAACTTGATGCTACTTTCTGAGATAAAGAATTCCGGTCTTAAACTATTTTCCTACTCGGATCTCCGGGAAGTCTATGTCGGGGAGAAGATCATGCAAATGTTTTGATAAAGAACGGAACTGTAAACAACGCGTAACCGGGTCCGCGCGCGAAACACTGTCAACGTTCAACTAGTAGCGGCATATTGTAACATCGCGGGCATCGGTTTCACCAATACGAATATAAACGTCGTCTACCAATATTTGCAAACAGCGAAACCTGATATCCCAGCCCTAACAGAAACCCAAGTGGATCCGTCAACTGACTCGATATATCTTTGTTACCCAGGATTCAATTTACATCGAGATTTCGTTTTAAGGGTGGATTCGGCGTCTTCACCCGATCCGATTTGGCTTGCCAGAGGGAAGAAGCACTAGAACCGCGCTGAAGAATTCTCTCAAATTCCGTTGTCTTTATTGTTCCTCGGATGACAATCGACCAGCGACACTTATCGGCCGTCTTTCACGTACCGTCGACTGGATTCTTGGCGACTTCAACGTACACAATTCCGACTGGTTGTGCATTCTAACAGAACCGACGAGTCTGCGATGCTGGCTGAGACGTTCGCTGTTAGCCGCAATTTGACCCAACTCGTGAAGAAACCTACGCGAATTCCGGATAACCGAACATCCTGGATATATTTCTAACATCCGAGCCGGGCATTTATATCGTAGAAACTACTGTGTCATTAGAAAACTAATATCACTGCTTGATATCGGTTGCGCAACCACATACATTTCAAACGAATAACCAACCAAAGCAACCTCGCCAAGTCTGGAGGTATGGGGCTCCGAACTGGCACGATTTGCGGGATTTCTTCACATCCTTTCCATGGTCACATGTGTGCTTTGCCGACTTCGATATTAAAGCATGCGCAGAGTCGGTCACGGAGATTATTCTTTTCAGGATAGACCTTTACATTCCACATTCAAACGAAATTCATTTGATAAAACTTAGTTTGATAAAAAATGCAAGCAGATTACATCGGAAATAAATAGAGCTTTTAAGTAATGGCGCTCCAATCCCACGGAGGTCAACAGAACGAATTTTCTTAGAATCAAAAACGCGCGTAATCAGACCAGTGATACCGCGAAGAAGGTTCACGATGTCAAATTTACCAACAAACTGCTCAGTGTCCAACCGGTTCGGGTCCTTCTGGTCCATGGCAAAGGCTATCAACAGTAACTTCGCTTTTCCTCTTTTCCTCCGCTAGTGGCGAGCAGCGGGACACTAGTCACAAATTCAAAAGGTAAAACAAATGTGTTCGCGAATTTATTTTCTGTGAATTCAAAGCTTGATGCTGATCTTCTGGAGCCACCTGTAATCGCACCGGTACCGTCATCGATGTGGAGGTTTCGTCCACGTACTATTCTACTTATTTTACGTGGGCTGGACTGTAAAAAGGCAACCGGCCGAGACGAAATACCAGCAATGGTCCTTCAACACCGTGCTCCAGAGCCGTCGTCGGTTCTTAGCAAACTCTTTCGTTTATCTTATCCACAGGAGACTTGCCTTATTCAAGGCAATGGAATAGGTCATCAATGCCGAGTTGATTAAATATTTGAAATGCAACGGACATCTCAATGATCGTCAATACGGATCCCATAGCAGGCGGTCTACAGGAAACATTTTGAGCTTTATAACTGATATCTGGATATCTGGGATTGAGAAACAAGGTGAATTAGGAGGGTTTGCATTGGATATCTCCAACGTCTTTGACCGCGTTTGGCAGGGGCGTTGCTAAGCAAGCTTCGTTCATATGGACTTTCCCAACAACTTTGAGACTGGACGAAGAGCTTCTTTGAGAATCTTCTTTGGGTTGTTGTAGACGGCGTGTCTGTGGATCTGTATTGTATTAATTCCGCCCTGCCTCGTGGTTCTATTTTGGATCCATCCTTGTTTTTTTGCTTCACATAAATGATTTGTAGAAGTCAACGGGTAACAAAATATTCAACTTTATGTATGATAGTACACTTGTTTCTTCATTTTCGAATCATCGGCCGATTAATACATCAACGTCGCACCAGCTGGGATGTAGCCAGATCAACTCCCTGAATCGGGATCTGGATGAAGTCCTACAGTGGGGAAAGGCCAATCTCGACTTCAATGCAACGAAGACGCAATATTCAACATTCCCAAGGAAAAATGTATCGTCGGCTTTACAGCTGATTATAAATGGCAAGCCCCTTGGATCTAAGAAAAGTATGAATTTTCTCGGCGACACGGTGTGTGGGAATGTGTTGTGGCATGAACGCGTATCGAATATTGCCAGGTCCGGCTCTAGAAAATTGAGTTATCTTTTTAGAGCTAAAAAATATTTTATTCTGACCCAATTTCTGCTTCTGTATAGATTTCAAATTAAACCCATGGTCGAATATTGTTTCCATGTGTGGAGCTTTGCTCCTAAGTATACCTTCGACATATTTGAGAGCATAGGGTGACGGGCAATCCGCCTGATCGAGGACACAACGCTGATTGCAGTTCCGAAGTTACTGTCTCACCGAAGGCGCGTAGCGGACCCTTATTTGTTTTACAGATATTATCACGGGAATTGTTTCTCGGAGATTTGTGGTATTCGACTAAATTCTGTTTATTTGCGCTCCATAAGACAATTTGATGGATCCCACCAATTTGAGGTTCATCTACCAATAGTGCGCACATCTCTATACCAAAATTCGTTGGGCTACAACATGGGAAAGCTGTGGAATTCCCTCTCCCTGCGAGTATTTCCGCCGCGTTGCAACTTTCAACTGTTTGAAAGAATTCCAGCAGTTATTCATGTGATAAAATATTGTATATTGTGTGGGTTAACATATACCAATATTTATGAAAAGTTGCTTACGGCATTTAACAATGTTGTTTACAATTAGTACGAGGACATGTTTTCGATGGCAGAAGCCATTTCAAAAGAGCAGGAAATCATGTGAACTAGAGTGAGTTCCCAGGAAACCTGACACCGCTTTTACCGAAGAAACAACAGTACTGAGACTTTGATGATACACACTGACCCATTTAAATGCGTTTAACCGCATTTAAGCAGTTACTGAATGATAACATCCCGAAAAAGTATCCAGATCTCGCTAATTTTTGGAAATCTCAACATGATTAGACCCGGCTTTAAGTGACGCATATTGTCAATTAATTTCTAATAAAAAAAATATTCCCGTTGTACTGGATCTGCCTTAGTCCAGATCTAACTCCGACTGATTGTTTTTATATACCCAAACCAAAAAAGTCGCCATATATTTATATATATATATATATAAATAAATAAATAAATGAATATATATATATATATATATATAAATAAATAAATAAATAAATAAATAAATATATATATATATATATATATATGTTAATTCATGCGTGTATTTAACTACGCGATTCACACTTGCCGTGCTATCGTCGTTAAACTTGGTTTGTTTACAGTCATTTCTTCCTTCTTTCAGTTATATATCACAAGATGGCGCTAATGGTATCTATTCCAGTGTCAGTCGTTATTGAATACCCCTCGTAGAAAACAAATTCACGAAAACACGCGACGGCGAAGACAACGTCCATGGTGCCCAGTACTCAGGGGTTGGAAACCAATTCCAAGAATTGGCTGTTAACGAAACAAATACAGACGGCAGCAATCAGGTCGAGGTCCTCAATAGACTCATTCATGAGATTGGACTTAAAAAACAAGAACTGGACAAACAAATGGAAAAAGTTCTTAAACTAAAAGCAATCTGAGCCAGGATGAGCGGAAAACGAAAAAGGTACAACAGCAACAGCAAGAAGAAAGACAACAGCAACCCGCGAAGACAAAGAAAACACGACAAGCTAAGGAAACTCAACAGCAGGAATCACATCAACAGCAGGAACCAAATCAGAGGCAGGAACCATCTCAACAGGTGCCAATTAAAAAAGGGAGAAAGTACCTCCTATTTACATCAGTTACATGGAGACAAAGTATTTCATAAAATTGGGTGACTTGACATGCAAAACTTTTAAAACAAAACGGATAAATAATTTTAAGATGAGTTTAACATGCGATGATTTAGAAGGCTATCGCAAAATTAAATCGGCGTTGGGGATATCGAAAAGCGAGTACTACACGTACACCCCTAAATCGGAGAAAACTGTATACATGCTCCTCAAAGGAGTTGATCCTTCCTTTACTCCCGAAGAGGTGCTCGAACAATTAAAAAGCTTCGAATACGATAGCCTGAAATTTACAGGCGTGAAACCATTTTCTATAGCAAATTCTAGAAATCGCAACCGTAAGTTGTGTCTCTATGTCCCAACAGTAAAATTAATGGACTTAGATATATTAAATACATTAATCAGCAAACAGTAAGTTGGGAGAAAATAAAGAACTCCGACCGCGTATTGCAATGTATGCGCTGTCAACGCTTCGGCCCTGTGGCATCGAATTTCAATATGCATTCAACTGATTTGGTGCTTGTTTCAGAGCTGTGTACAGATTGAACGAATCGGATCATTTTAACCTTGACCTGGAAAATAAGGCTCTCCAAAAACATATTTCGCTACGCAATGAACTTAACAATTGGCGTCTATTAAGTCGTAGTTACACTATCTTTAGTGAAAATAATAGAGCGGATTCCCCGCTTAGAAATCTAAATACTAGTATATTTGTACACAAGGATGAAGTGACGGATATTCTTAGATCCATTAAGAACCAAAAATCTTCTGGAATAGATAGTATTCCAAAAATTGTTCTAAAGCATTTACCTTGGGAAGTAATGAAGGTTACACTATTTTGGTCAATAACGCTCTAAATAATCCATATAATCCAACCCAATGGAAATCTGCAGTAGCCCATCCCATCCCCAAAAAGGGCAAGGACTGGAGCAATCCAGCTTTTTTTTTTTTACACTAATGCGCGCACAAAAGGGGATTTTGAAGTACCCTTATATGTCAGAGCACAGTGCGAGCGGATGGAGAGGAAGTGGATAGGGATCGTAAAAACCAATCGAACTTAACTTTCAAAATTTCCTAATATTGAATTCAATTCATCCCTGAAACGCATTTTTCTGAAAACAAACAGAATAACGCGTATCTCCTCTTGTAGCTAAGAGCAATTAGCACCTCTAATTCCTTGCAAGATCCCAAAACCGAAAATATATGGGGTGTCGTGAACCTTACTATCATTGAAGCCGGATGTACTTCAAGTCGTGTGTTGCGGCGTAGCGAAATCCGGTGTGTGAAGTTAGTTAGTATGTCGTGCTAAATAAAGTTTGAACTAAAATAAATAACTAGTGCATTTTATGTGACTTTGATTTTATGGTGTGTAAATATAAAGAAGAGAAAAAAAAGGACGAAACTGTATAACACCCAGTGACAGGCTATATGTATAATTTAACCTCCTACATGTAACGTTGAAACACAAAACATTAAAAATAAAAAAAATAAAATTCAAAGGAACGTTTCGCAGTGTTTTCATTTGTGGATATATTTGTTCCATGTTCCGGAGTTTAATTTCACTTTTGTGTGGTCAGTGTTCGGCGGAACACTTCAGTAACATTCGAACAAATCAAATCCACCAAAATGTTCGTTCTGTAGGAGTTTGTTCAGGGAGCGTGTCTCCTAGTCCTTAAAAGGAGAAGGGATATCTTAGACCGCTCCTGAGAAAGCCCTACTGTGGTCGCCGCCGTGCTTCCTCAGAGCCTGAGGGAAGAGCAACATCCAGTTGTTGGTTTCCGCCGCTTTTTCGGTTTTCACAGTCCTCGTCTCCGCTGGGGTTGCTTGAAATGGGGATTGGTCAAAATGAAACTAGGTTTTACTTACTAGAAGATTCCTTTTCTTTATTTCTGATTGTTCTCGGTACGATGGACATCCAGATACTGCCGTCTGGCACAGAGAATAGCAGCATACTGTGGCCGCGAGATCACTCTACGGTTCCTTTATAAAGGGAAACAAATCGAGATTTGTATCTCGAAAATGCACGATTCCATACCAAATCCCGATTTTGGTACACTGAGTGAGATGCTCAATGTTTGTTTAAGATAAGAATTTAGTTTTCTGAATTCTCATGAAACTATTGTGCATGTGAGGATATGTAATAGAATATGGGTTTTGTTTAATCTAATCTTCGCTCGATTAGTTTCCTTCCGAACATCAGCAAAGCATTCGAGAAAATTATAAATAAAGCATTGACTAACTGGTGTGAGGAAAATGGTATTATTTTCGATCGCAACATGACACAGTTCATTCTGCGACCAAACTTGTTGCTGACATACAGTGGAACAAGGCGAAGCGACAATGCACAGGGGCCTGTTTGGTTGACTTTGAAAAGGCTTTCGACACCGTACGGTTAGAAGGGCCTGCATATAAGTTATCAAATCTAGGCATGCCCGAATATTTATTATAGATTATCTATATTATGATAATGGGTAAACAATTTGTGGTGAAATGTAGAGATATAATCTCTAACAAGACCTTCCCCATCAGAAACAGCCTACAATAAGGAGCAGTGAATTCTCCCATTTTATTTAACATTTACACTAGGGTTCTCTCAACCATGCAATTGTGAACGCCGTCGACATTGTGGTGTATAGATCTGGAGAAAAGATTGATGTCATCAACAGACTTCTGCAAGATAATTTCAACAAAATCAAACGTTTTTGCGACGACTGGAAATTAAAAATAAATTTCCAGAAAACAGATACTATCCTTTTCAGAACGCCCCTGTCCAGGGCATCAAGGGATAGAAAACGGCATTGGAAAACATTTTCTATTGCAGGAAGTAATAATCTTCCCCTACAAGTAACAACTGTAGTCAGATACCTTGGTATCTGGCTTGACCAGTATCTTTACTTTGATAAACATACAGCAGCTAAAAACGCATATGCAATGACACGAAGTCTCTTCCCGAGTATGTTCATCTTCTGGACCCCAAGGTGAAAATAATTTCATCGGCAATAATAGTCGGCATTCATCTGACCAGTATTAGTGTATGGCTGTCCGATATGGTATAACATATCCCCATTCTACATAGAGAAGTTTCGAGAGCTCGAGAGACACTGCCTCGGAATGTATAGAACCCCAGAGTCGTAATATAAGAAACACTATCTCAATAAAGTCCTGTATGACAAATCAGGACTAAACAGAATAGATAACTTCATTTTCAAGATTATTCTTGGTCACACAACAAGGGCAATGGGCAGTGAAAATGGTATCGTTTCGGGAGCATTCTATCCCAATGAGATGCATCTGGAGAGTATTCTCCAGAATGGGTTCATTCCCCCAGAAACGTTTCCTTTCTTGGATAAAAAAAGACCTATCCAAGACAAACGTGGAGTTCCTATTATTTACCACGCTTTACGGGGTGGCAGGGATAAACGAATTTTTCACGATAACGATATCTCTAATATTCCAGATCGCCTGCGTTTTAGTATGGTGATCGGTGAAAGAGATAAAGCAATAAAAGGTCGATCTCACCCCAACTGGTGGTGGATCAGTGATGAAGAAAGGACTATACGTCCTCAACCATAGTATGCCTCTTAGGCGCACGGCTTTCCTTCCCCCTATCCTCAGTTCCTAGTTACTTTTTATTTGTATTCTTTGTTTATGTTTGTACGTTTTGTATACCCCATATATTTTTGTATACTCTTTATATATATATTAAAAAAAAAAAAAAACGATATAGAAAAAAATAGAATAAATTATAAAAAGAAAACATATCAATTGTTGTGATATGTTATAAAAACACTAGTTATTGTACGCCGAAAGGCTTAAGAAAAACAAAAGATTGATAATGTGCTTGCGAAGAGCCAGTAAGTTAATGTAAGAATAATAATTGTAAAATAGAATTTAACATTTAGTCTTAAGTAAAATCTGTAATTGAATTGTCAATAAATGTGGAGATAAAACAAATACAAAGCATCGTGTATCGCACAAAGTTTGTTTGATACAATATGGAATGTGAAGTTCCATTCTGAGAAGAACCATTTCCGTGACTGACTCTGGAAATGGATTAAAATCACAATCTCCCTAACCGTCCCAGTTGATAGCTCCGTACATCCGTACTTGGCAAAGCTTCTTAGTTAGTCAATCGATTATGGTCTGAATTTCCCAATGGCACATTCATCTGTACAGATTAACCCTTTGGCTCAAATGATAGTATCTTTTAGCTGCGTCAGATTCCGACTATTAGCTAACGTTTCAGCTACTTTCCCAGTCTTGTCAGTTCTGCTATAATGTACATTCCAGTTGGAGTTGTGTAATAATGTATATTGGGTGGTTGAGTTGTGTCCAGTTGATGATGTATCAAAGACTGATGGCCGCGCAACTCTGTGCCCTTTACAACCACTTAGTATAAAATATACTTCCTCGGATGTTTGCTGACCTCCGCCACATAAAAAACAAAAACAGTCGTCATGAGTGTTGTGTCGTATTGAAGTCAACGCACTGAATTCTTGCAAAACTTCAACTCCCAACCTGTCCGCATGGGCTAGTTCAACGCTCCCAGAGCACAAATCCGAAGCATTTAAATAATAATTTGGAGTAAATGGTATAGATATAAATATGGAATTTTTAGGGACTGTACTGGTTAAGGGGTGTTTATTTAAGAATCCACATTTATTGACGTGCCAGCTGATATTATTTTCGCTGTAAGCCTTCGCTTTAATTTATGGAAGATTCTAATTCCTATTTTTTAAATTTTCCGGATTCAATTTACGTCTTGAGTAATATTAAAACAGGTTGTTTTTCGTATGCACCTCAAAAGGTTATTGCTATAGATGGCGCCTCTGGCGCTAACCTATTAATCATCTTGAGTCAAGGGTATATGTTTGTGCGCTTGCACTCACAATACCCTGCAACCTCTTATAGAACTAGTCAATCGAGAATTTTAAATCTTATTAATCCGTCGCTGAGTATCGTCTCATCATCATCAGTTGAGGTACTTCTTCAATCTGCCTGCACAGCCGCACAGCCGCACAGCCGCACAGCTGGAAACGAATCCAAATCGCCACTTAATTAAACCACTCAACTTCAACTTATATCCACTCCGCGCCTTTTCCATTCCTTTTTTTTCTTAACTGATTTCATCCCCAGAATCGCTGGTCCAGGCAAGTTTGTGAACAATAAGTTCCTTCAGCTGCACTTGGCAAAAACATCAATAATTGCAACAACAGCAACAACAAGGAGGAGATGAATGAAATATTTCAGGGTGACATTTATATCTCAATCGGAAATGACTGCAAAGACTTCGCTTACGATAATATGTCCTTTGGGAGCAGCTTGTTAGCGACGAACAATTGATTGGAATGCGATGGTAAACGGTTAACATGGTCTTAGGGTCGAAACATCAACTATCCGTAAATATTTGCGGTGATAAATGACTCGAACTTGAAAGAGGTATTGCTAATGGACTTAGGTGGGTCCAGGTATGACAGGGCCATCGTATGCTGTCGTCGATTTGGTCAAGTTTTGTGTTCTGACAACTCGTATTTGTTAATTAAGAATTTGCTCAATGAGCAAAGAAGGTGAACAAGGTTTTGGTGTAGGTTTTTGATGATCTGTCAACCAGACAAATAAATGAGTGTTTCCAAATATATACAAACGGACGGTTCGAAAAAAAAAGCACATGTTTATGGTTTGGTTTGTTCTGTGTACCTACCTAATTTCTGACTCAAATTGAAATAGTCGGTATTATTATAAGTAGTTGAGGAGGAGTTTAGTACATATGTGCTGCTGCACGGACGTCGGTTCAATTGACGATACTGTGCCTTATAAGTTTACCATTCATCCTTATAAGATTTTAGCAAGTTGCGGACCGTGGAGTTTGTTTCAAGAGGTGATGGCCTAATGTAAGCTATAAAGTTATTCCTTTTTCTCTTCGTTACTGGGACTAGTCGTACATTGTATCATATATGGCTCCATTTCAGGGAGTTTTGGTAGAAATTCCCTTTTGTAATACAATTACTAGAACAC
Organism: Microdon myrmicae; assembly: GCA_963931805.1. Taxonomy (NCBI): domain Eukaryota; kingdom Metazoa; phylum Arthropoda; class Insecta; order Diptera; family Syrphidae; genus Microdon; species Microdon myrmicae. The sequence continues at coordinate 31,199,566 of OZ007500.1, read as the reverse complement.
TTCACCTAATTTCCTATGTAGATGATGGCGTAGAAATATAGGCACTAAGTTGTATTCAGGGCGATTGAGAATTAAGTTGATATCGGCGTAAATAAGTATCTGTGTCAGTATATTCTGTACCGTCTCTTGTTTATGGTTGGACAGATGGATAAACGAGGCAGCAAAATTGTACAGTTGTTCGATTGGAATGAAGCATTTCTCGCATTGCTTAAGGCTTCCATTTGGTGGCACTTTTCGTTGCTTCAAACATGCGGTCGTTCCAGCTAAAAGTTGAAATTATTCGACTGTTAAAAATCGAACATTCCTTGGGTTAAATAATGCCTCAATTTTTTTCGATAAGAAATGACAGCATTGGGCTTTCAAGGATTTGAACTCAATTCGGTTAGGTAATCCCCATTGGTATAGTTCGCTTAGTTCTGAATTCAAAAAGTTGAGGATACCCTGTTTTTGATAATGGAATATGGAGACGAACTCTCCATATTCCACTCTCTCTCTCGAGGCTATTCGAATTATTAAGATAAATTCAACGTGCTGTCATCTTCAAAGGACTCGATTGAGTTATGTGTAATGAATAAGATATCGTTTACAAAAATGGGGAATAGAATGGGTGATAGTACGTAGCCCCGAGGAACACCAACATTAATTTGATGGAAGGCAGATTTGGCATCATACAGAGCTATTAGGTGCGCAACAAAGTTATCGTTGTTTTTTTTTTTTTTAAGAAAATGCAACTGTATTGTGAAAAAATGGTTACAAATAAATCATTCGAAGTATTGCCCATCGCTAGCTACAATCTTTTTCCATCTTTCTGGCAGAGCTCGAATACCGGTACGGGAAAAGTGTTTATTTTTTGAGTCTATCTACGAATCAAGCCATTTTTTGATGTCTTCATATGAGTGGAACTGCTGATCAGCCAGACCATGTGCCATCGAAGGGAACAAGTAATAATCGGACGACGCAATATCTGGGGAATATGGCGGGTGACGTAGGACTTCCTATATGAACGTTTCCACATAGGTTTTAACGGGTTTGACAACATGAGGCCGAGCGTTGTAATGCTGTAGAATCACATTTTCGTGCCTCTGCTCGTATTGTGGGCGTTTTTCGCGCAGTCCTCGGCTCAATTGAAGTCGATACCGTTCCCTACTGATGGTTTTGTTCGGTTTCAACAGCTCATAATAAAAAACACCGACCTGGTCCCACCAAATACACAGCATAACCTTCGCAGCGTGAATATTCGGCCGAGCCGACGACGTAGAACCATGACCGGCCAGTGCCCATGACTTTCTTTTCTTTGGGTTGCTGTAATGAATCCCTTTTTCATCACTCATCATGATGCGATGGAGAACACCCTTCCTTTTTTACCGCTGGAGGAGTTGTTCACAGACGAAAAAACGACGTTTAACGTCCCTTGGCTTGAAATCATAAGGAACCCAAGTCTCTTGCTTTTGAATCATTCACAACGGATGCAATCGCTTGGAAATGGCTTGGCGGGTAACTGCTAATGCTGATGAAAGCTCTTGTTGCGTTTGGCATGGATCCTCATCGAGCAATGCCTCCAATTCAGCGTCTTCGAAGGTTTTTGGCCTTCCTGGACGCGGACGGTCGTCAACATCGAAATTATCGTCTTTAAAGCGACGGAAACAATTACGGCACGTTGTTTCCCTTAGAGCACAATCTTCGTAAACTTTGTGGAGTTCTCGATGCGCTTCAGCCGCCGTTTTCTTCGAATGAAAGAAGAAAATCAACATTTCCCACAAATGACGATTATTTAGCACAAGATCAAACATTTTCACACAACCAAAAGTATATGACTCCAAAAATAAATCACTACTATGTCAAAGCGGTTTGTTTACCATACGTCTTAGCTTGGTTCATGACGTTTTGGATATATCTAAATCGACCAACACTTATTGCTGGAGCCAACTATTGACAAACAGCGGGAACTTAGTTGCGCTCCTAATACTACGAGGGTTGCCTTTTATATTTCGGGATTAGAGAACAAAAACAAATGTTGATCATTGAAAATCACTTTATTGTTTTTCAAAATATTTCCCATGAAGATCTATACACTTTTGCATGCGTTTGAACCAATTGTCGAAGCACTTTTGCCACTCTGATTGAGGTATCTCCAACACATGCATTCTGAATGCAGCAACCGCTTCTTCAGGTGTCGAAAAACGTTGACCTCTCAGATTGTTTTTTACGTACGGGAGTAAAAAGAAGTCATTCGGTGCCAAGTCAGGACTATACGGCGGATGACCCATCAAATCGATGTTTTGGGTGCTCAAAAATGCAGCCGTCGCAGCCGATGTGTGAGAGCTCGCATTGTCGTGGTGAAGAGTGATCCGTCTTCGGCGGTTGATTTTCCTGATTTCTTGGAGGACAACTGGCAAACAAATGGTTGTGTACTACTCAGAATTGACTGTTCTGCGTTGTTCTAGTGGTACGGTTGCGACATGTCCAGTTTTTCCGAAAAAACAGGCGACCATTTGCTTGGAAGTGCTTCGTGCGCGAACAACTTTTGCTGGATTTTGCTCATCTTGAAACACCCAGACAGTCGACTGCTGTTTACTTTCGGGCTCATACGCGTAAATCCACGATTCATCACCTGTCACGATGTCATAGACGTGTTTCGAAGCACCGCGACCGTATTTTTTGAGCATTTCTTTCGACCAATTGACACGAGCCTTTTTTTGGGCGATTGACAAATTGTGTGGGATCCAACGCGAACAAATTTTTTTGACAGTCAAATGTTTATGCAATATTGAATGTATGCTGGTCCCACTAACGCCTAAGGTTGTCTCAATCTTACGATAGGTCACATGACGATCTTCCAATATCAGTTCGCGCAGAGCATCAATGGTTTTCGGAACAACAACTGATTTTGGACGACCTTCACGAAATTCATGTTGGAGTGAACTACGACCACGATTGAATTCACCATACCATCGATAAACACTGGTCCTTGATGGAGCTTCATCGCCAAAAATTGAATTAAGTTCATCCATGCACTGTTGCTGAGTTAATCCACGCCGAAAGTTGTAAAAAATAATAAAAGAAAATGTTGACGATTTAATTCCATTTTTGGGCCGAGATGAATCTTTTAAGTTACTGTAAACAACACAAATAGCGCTCGTATGTCAAAACGTTCTGAGTGCGTATAACCTCAAAAATGTCCAACTTTACGACAGAGCTGTCAATTGCCGGATTGCAACACTAGGGTTGCCAAATCCCGAAACATAAGAGGCAACCCTCGTAGAAGTTAGTGATGTGGGTCATGTATCTCCCGTTGTGTGAATTGATTGAATGTACCCTAATGTTCATCTAGTTGTGAATTGATCAGTTGAATAGCACAAATGAAAAATGGACTAAAGAACAACATCTCTTAAAAAGTATGGAGGGAATACCATTCGGAGCTGTGGATTTCCTAATGTGCTGCTCTTTGAGTGTTCAAGTAACAGTACAAGTTCAGAATCGTTATAACTCATGGAATGGTGTTTGTTTTTAAGTTGACGGGGTATTGTTATGGTGCCAGGGGTCACGGAGTTCGTTACGCAATATGAAGGAAGTATATCTGTTTTCTATTGTGTGATGACTGGAACTTTTAACAGCTTCGAACATTGGAATTGATTAGGAGGTAGAGTTTTTGATGATCATCATAAAAATCCAGAAAAAATTAGTTTTTATTTCACTTTCTTGACGAGCGAGAGCTTTGCATAGTGGCACCATTCTTGGACTTGTTGATTTTCTTCTGTGTGGTTCAATGTATATACAACCATAGGTTCAATTATTTTGATTATATAGCTCGCTGCACACGAATGAGAACCACCTATTTGATTTGGGTAGTCCTTACTGTGTGTGGCGTAAAGATTCGCATACTACTTAGAATCATTAATCGGGATTGATTGTGTGGTCACGACACTATTCCCGATAAATTAAAACAATTTTTTTATTTTATTTCCAATCACTTTCACGATCCAGCTTTTAAGTTGTAGAATTTCAAAATGAAGTCGCTTTGAAATTGACAAAAAATGAAAAAAAAAATGTCCATTTACTCCTTAAACGAATTGACTGACAATCAACTTAATATTTTATTTCGGAATACTACCCTTAATAAAAATGAAATAACGCTAGGTGTTTTCAACATATCTTTGGATAAAATGCTTGTTATTATTTAACACTATTTAAAAGTACGCAACTGTTCAAAATCAACTTCACAAGCAATGGTATTAAATAGCATGTCAGGGTATTGACCTAGCGCGTTTGCTTTTTCTGAGAGAAATATATAGCAGTGTACATACGAAATCCTTCACGGGATGACGGTGCAATTCGTGAACGTAGAAGTGTGTCTTTTCAAATTCATGCAACCAGTGCATTAAAGGTTAATAAAAACGCGTTGTTCGGAAAACGACTTGGCCAGCCGAAGAAGAGTGAATGAGATGTCGAATAGTATAGTGGCGTACACGTATACTAGTAAAATAGTGGAGGATTAATATAGGGTGGCGCAAAATTAATCATCCATTTTGTTTTTGAATTACTTTTTTACTGAATAAAAAAAAAAGAAAGGTGAGTGATGGAAATCCTTATTTGGACCTTTACAATTTTTTCTGTTAAGTTAAGAGATGACTATAGCTTTCTAGTTCACAAACGTCAAATATGATTGACGTACGACGCCATTTGCAAAAATTGTAACATCTTCCGATAGGGTGATTAATTAATATAACTCTGAAGAAGGATAACAGCACCACACAAGAACATGAATAGTATAATAGTAACTATCATAACAATGTATACTGTAAGCGACAAATGTATAAGAATTACTCGAGTAAGAGAATCATATACAATATACAGTATACACAGCATACACGGTGTAAGAGTTTCGGCTACACGCTTGTATTAAATGAATCTGCACTATTAAATTTTTACATATAAGAGTAGGAGATTGCAGTATACGAATTTGCAGCGTAAGAGATTGCAGGATTAGCGTTTGTGGTATAAGCGGTTGCAGTATAAACGTTTCTAGTACGAGATTGTAGTATAACTATTTGCAGTATAGGAGTTTGCAGAGTACGAATTTGCAGTATACGGGTTTGCAGTATGAGGGTTTGTAGTATAAGCGTATGCACTGTGTGTTTGCAGTATAAGAGTTTTAGTGTAACCAGTTGCAGTATAGGAGTTTGCTGTATACGAGTTTTCAGTGTGTGAGTTTGCAGTGTAAACGTTTGCAGTAGAGAAATTTGTAGCATAAACGTTTGCGATATACCAGTTTACAGTTAAAGAATTCACCGCATACGAGCTAATAGCACAAGAATTTAAAATATACGGGTGAATGGTATAACACCACGGGGATATAACACTAAATCAATATGGCAGTTGTATTTTAACATATACGCTCCCATAACAGTATAATTATAATACCAGCGACAAATATGAAACAGTCGTCCGGTGCGCGTCGCTAACGGGCAGAAACAATTTATTTGGCAGGCGAACGAAAAATCGACAGTATGTTCTCCATAAGCAAACATCCCATAATAATGTTTAGTATAAAGTGAATTCTGTAAGAGTGAATAGTATAACCGTGAATAGTATAAACGTGAATAGTATAAACGTGAATAGTATAAACGTGAATAGTATAAACGTGAATAGTATAAACGTGAATAGTATAAACGTGAATAGTATAAACGTGAATAGTATAAACGTGAATAGTATAAACTTGAATAGTATAAACGTGAATAGTATAAACGTGAATAGTATAAACGTGAATAGTATAAACGTGAATAGTATAAACGTGAATAGTATAAACGTGAATAGTATAAACGTGAATAGTATAAACGTGAATAGTATAAACGTGAATAGTATAAACGTGAATAGTATAAACGTGAATAGTATAAACGTGAACGGATACGATTTAATGGTAAAATGTATATTGGGTATACAAATAACTTTTCAGCGTCCCACAAAAGATGGCGCAACTAGCATTAAGTCGTAACGGACCATCTATTAACTATATTCATGTTACAACGTAATAATTTTCATCTAAAAATGAGACTTTCGTGGAAATATAAACAACATTCTTATTTTGTGCTCTAACCATGTCATCCTCTGTGTGAACGAAACACAAGTTGCGGAAAGCGCTGCACTATTGTTTTAATTTGAAGAAAAGTGCACACGATGGGCGGCACAAGGCCAATAACCTTGCCCGGAAAAACGAATTATTATGGACAATTTAACAAGTCTCGGATATGGACCGGATACCGGTGGACAGACTTGCTAAATAAGGCCAAGACCGGATCCCGGTTGTAGTGCCGATGATGATGATGACTAAGCGAAATAAACTGAGGGTTCTGCCCTCCATTCATTCATTCATTCATTCATTATGTGTTAGAGGGGCATCGATTGCTTGGTGAAGCATATGAGGAACTTCTCCATGAATAAAAACATGTGAGTACTGGTTTCGGCGTTTTAAAAGTGGAGATTTTGATACCAGCGACAAAGAACGTGAAGGGAGGCTTGTACAGTTTGAAAAAGTTGAGCTGGGGTCGTTTTTGAATCAAGATTCACACCAAACTCAAGAGGACTTCAGAGAAACCTTGGGAGTGAAAAGCGATTTCAAACTGTCTTAAGGTCATGGGAATGTTCCAAAAAAGGAAATTGGGTTTCATATGAACTCAAGCCAATCAGCCTTGAGCGCCGTTTTTTCACATGCGAACAACTGACCCAAAGGCAAAATCGAAAGAGTTTTTTGCGCCGAATGGTGACGGGAGACGAACAGTGGATCCACTACGACAACATAAAGCACAGAAAATCGTGGGGTAAGTCCGGCCAAGCATCAACTTCAACAGGCATAGAGGATCAGCTCGTACTGATCTAATATGAGCCCAACGAACACATCCCAACTGGGAAACGTTACCAACAACAATTAATCCAATTGAACCGAACATCGAAGTTCAAGCGTCCCCAATGCCAATAGACATGACAAAAAGATCTTTCAGCACGACAACGCTCGAGCACATGTTGCAAAAGTCGTCAAGGAAACTTTGGAGTCGTTTTAATGGGATGTCCCCCCCATTTGCCGTATTCTGCATATCATTTGTTCCGGTCGATGACTTATGGCCTGGCCGAGTAGCACCTCTCTTCTTACAAAGAAGCCAAAAATTGGGTCGATTCTTAAATCACCTCAAAAGACGGGCAATGTATTCTGCCTGAAAAATGGGGGAAATTATAACTAACGGTGGACAATAGTTCGAATAAAATAGAAACATTGTATTAATTTCTCTAGGTAAAACTTCAAATGTTCCGAAAAATACCATCAACACATAATTGTAGACCTAATAAAAGAATTATGCTATAAAAAGTGGACAAATCAGTCTAGCTTATGTCGCCCAGGCCCACATCTGAAGTTATGATGAAAGCAACACACTGGGTCTGTGCATTAAGGAGTGTACGTAGCTTATGCCTGGTGAAATGGCGACAATAAGGTTGAATGAAAGAGAAGCCTTTGTTGCTACATGGTAGGGCAAATGGGACACAAGGTGAAAAAATAGACGAGTCCTTAAATATAAGATGTTTGGATAAATCGCTCACACGGGAGCACCGTGCACACCCAATATCACAACAGTGGCACTCAGTTACATGTAGGCAGGCTGAAATCTGAATATCGGTATCAGTTATTATCTGAGGTACGCTTACTATAAGAATTCTAGAGATATGGTTATATAGTATATGTGGGTGGACCCTACAGAGAAGTCACGACCTCTTAAGTCACGAATGTTGCACCCGTCAATGTCAATTTCTCATATCATTGCAACTGATTTACATAAATAATGAATACCATTTTGGTTAAGTACATTTACTGAGGAAGTTAGTTTTGAAAGTATATTACTACATGTATTTTGCATACGGGGATCAGAAAACCCTATCAGAAAAAATTCCGTGAGATATTCACACCGTTACACAACGTACCTGGCGCAAGACTAATAACCTTGCCCGAAAAAACAAAATATTATGGAAAATTTAACAAGCCTCGGATATGGACCGGGTACAAGACGACGACCACGAGATTTGTTAAATAAGGCCAAGACCGGATCCCGGTTGTAGTGCCGATGATGATGACACAACGTAGCTGGAACTGTTATGACTGTACAACAAAGTTCGTTTATAAACAATCACCTCCGTTTAACACGAATTTCGAACGGGACGTAAGCTGAGCTCTGCAATAGGTGAGCGAAACCGGCCGCTACAGGTGCTATATACCTGTGGGGGTAGATGCATGTAGCCGAACACGGGCACTGATTTCACTTACTCCCCAACGTTTGTTCGCTGAGTAAAACGAACCGAGTTCTGCTGCCACACGTATGTCCAAGAAAAACCAATGACACACTTGAATGATGTTTGTATTTTTGATATTTACAATTTTTATTAATTTTTATTTTTGGTCGGTGTCTTATTTACAGATACTGCTTTTGTTCTTAAATTACACTTTTTCGATTACTTTGATTCTGTACAAGATACTATTGCCGAAACACAGCACGTCGGCATTCATAAAATCGATCGAGTCTATGCGTAGACGAACGGAACAGAACTTTTAAATAAAACTTCGATGGTGAAATTTAAAATACAATTAATTAACGATGTCCGTGGTGATGACCCACGACTGGTGCACCCTTGCTCCAAAGTGGGATTAGACTATAAGCGGTGTATGCTGTGGTGTTTTAATATAACTCAGGGTTGCGTGATCTACCTCAATGGCGGACGGATAAAGACTAATTAAGCGGCGGCGTGCCCGACCGCGGTGATGACTGTGTAACGACTGATCCCAATTAGGGATGATTGGGTAATTTTGATTTTGCACAACGAGCAACCAATCGAGATCATCCTTACATTGTGCTCTCTCATGTTCCCCGCCCATCGAGATAGATTAACGCTTCGGTTAATTCGTAAGTCGACGGACGAGCGAGAATGAGGGAACCGGAACACAATGTGCAATGATCTCGGGGTGGATTGGGTTTTTGTGTGCATGTACCAATGCAACTCTGAGGATAGCCCACTGACCTAATTCGGTGAATGTGGTGATTTCAGAGTGCATTGAACTGTAGGAAGATAAAAATGGGAAGGAGAGGATAATGGCTGGTGTTATTCACCTGCAAAAAGAGAACATTGATCCCAAGCGGATAGCGTGTCTGGGGGAAGTCAAAGTGATGCTACATTGGCTAGGGTAATATTATCGTGGGAACCAAACTCGAAGAATTTGGAATTACCCCAGCCGTTGCATGATTATGTAACCGCGTCGTTTGGTCAGAGATGGTTGTTGCCAACCAAAATGACTAGAATTTCCGATGGAAATCGCTTGAGTTAATGCAGAAGTGTTGCCGTATGGCAAGAAAACACTGAATGCAGTTGTGCATTAACTAAATGAATAAATGACTTCCGGTCATGCTTCTTTTACAGGTAAATAGGTTGGTTGGAGGAATTGGGGTTGCTTTGACCAGCTATTAGCGGTCGAAATAAGGCTAAAATAGTGGGTTGGTTCTCCATGTAGTATAGAGAACCCCCACATACCTATCGAAACTGGCTTGCTGAATCCCTACAGAAACTCAAGTTGATGTGATATTCTACATAATACATCACTATCTCCAAGTTATGTGGATGGAAATGTTTTAAATTCTACAGGCAACATGGGACTGGTAGCGAAGCGTTATTCTTTGTCACAAACGTATGACATTTGGAAAATGTGTGTGGAAATTTACCAGTAAAACTGCAATCCGAATTTTTTTTTGTTACTGACCAGTATTTTAACTTCAATTTGAAGAATAAATGCAAAACAAACACACATTATTTATGAGACGATCCCATCCATCACTCAAATCCGGTTGTAAAAATTCATGACATAAGTATCCCTCACTCTTACAGATGAATTACTTTGGTGCATTGTAATATGGTAGCGTAAATTAATTGGAACAAAAATTGGTGTTTTGATTAAGCATAAAACTAAGAGAAAATGAAACAATAAGACAATTTTAACTATGTGCAATTGCTTATTATAGGATATATCGTATTCAATTACTATTACGCTGTTCACAAAAAGCATAGCAATGTTGTAAGGTAAATCTATAATCCTTCAAAATAGAGAAGTATTAGTAATATAATAGTAATAGAGAAGTATTAATAGTTTAACACAAAAATGCAATGGGGCTAGTGGTTTTGACTTTAATTTATTCGTTCTCCCAAGTATCTTTCAAAATCCGGCCTGAAATGTTTAAAACTCTTTGCAAATAATTTCATTTTCCATTCACGCTTGAACAATGTTTATCATAAATCTTCTAAAAAGCACAATGTAAATATATTAAACAATAAAACCCCAATATTAAATATTTCCGGAATTAAAATAAATCAATTCAAAACTTCGTTACATTCAATAAGAAAATTGTATGTCGCAAGTGTTTAGAGTATCCATGTCACGCCATCTTTGTTTGCAAATCCGGCCTTCCTCCACCTTACACCTGAATTCAGACGATTAATTATTTTGTCCCGTCGCTCAGCGATCAACTGATAAATTATGTTCGAAATAAACTCGTTTTCATCACCATTTTGCTTCGTTCTTTCTCGTTTATTTATTAACAGCCAGTTCATCACGATAAAAAAAGGCAAATAAGTTAAATCGATTGGTTGGTACCTGCATGCGGCATTTTCCAAAAGGTATCGATACCATCCCGCGTTAACGGGTGTTGCAAGCCGGCGGATCCAATCAGTTTGATATATTTGTTTTATCTTTTACTTTTAACTACAGATTCCGTAATCTAGAGGAAGAGTATAACAAAAAAGAAAAACAACAGGAAGATAAGTTTAAAAGTTAAGAAGAAAGGAAAAGCAAATTAAATAAGAAAAAATAAGTAAATTTAAGATAAACTTTTGCCAATGAATCAAGTTCGATTCGCTCAGGTTGAATTAATAAAAGTAAATAGAAAGTGGAAGTGGATAATAAAACAAATAAAACACACGACGAACGTCCCGGGATGTTTGGAAGGTCTGCAAGTAAAGAGAATAATAAAATTTTAAGTTAAGTTATTGGTATAGAGGCAGAATTATAAACGAGTTTATTCGCCTACTGCAGAGAGTAGGGGATAAGACACACAAATAAGGTTCAACTGTCCCTTCGAGGATTCGTCTCGGCCTGTCCTTGAATGAAAAAAAGGTTTAATCACAAATTTCGGTCCTATCGAGTGTTTCACTTGTTTTATACAGGTCGCATATGTCGTAAGTTAATAGTAAGTTTTTTCGATATATCAGTTACTACATTCTCTTTCGTAAACGAATATTCCTATTAAATTGACCATACAGTATAATCATTTTTAAAAATTCGTAACGCGCAAATTGTTATTGGTTACCGTAGTCTGAGTAAATTATAATTAGACCAGAGTACAAGTGGTTGATACGCACATATTTAGGACAGAAAAGTTTTATTTGGCATAGTCGTTAACATATTACTATAATTTTTAACTTCACTTTTTTATAATATCTTTTATATCATTACTTTTATATAATAACATAATTAATAGGTAAAGATAAGGCATAAGCAGGAAAAGCGTGGAAGGAGTAGTAAAATGGTAAAATGGAAATAGAAACAGAATATGAAAAAGGAGAGGACGCCAGAAAAAATTGGCTCTGTGTGCTTCCAACCTGTTGCTTGAGGGTAATAGAATCCAATACTTCGTTATAAAATATTGTAGTGAGCTTAGGGTTCGCTGGATTAATTATTTTTATAAAATAAGAGCCGTGAAATTGATTTTCTATCTAAAACTTTTATTCGTCTCTTAATGACAACCGTTTTTCCTTTTCGCTAATCATTGCAATGTGACGCTTCTGTCACTGGCGACTTATCGTTTTGTTTTTACTGCTCATAGTCTCCAGTTTTCCAGTACTTTGTTTTGGAGACCTGCCAGATGTCCAGCTGATTGTCATATGCGTCACACTGCCCTCCGCCTAGATTAGTTCGTCCCGAACTAAGTTCACTGGTCTTCTGGGCTAGCAAAAAGTCGCCAGTCGGTCACGACAACCTTCATCTTGGCGTTCGGTCTTCGCTGAATCCTATAGACAACGTCGTTAACTCTTGTGAGAATCTTATACGGCCCTTCCCAATGTTGCTGCAACTTCAGGGACCTTTCATTTTGCCGATGAGGGTTATAAAGCCATACGTTATCGCCTGCATTAAATCCGGATGCGTTGGATCGAACGTCGTACCTTGTTTTCCTTTTCCTTTTCCATCTCTCGAATCATGTTGCCTACTTCTGATTGTTTGGCCAACGGTAGTCGACGAGGTGTCAATGCGATGTTTAACTATACCGGCGCGTCCGAATTTATCATTTCCTGTCACAAAAATATTAGAAAAATCGTTCAGGAGTGATTTAACGGTTGCCTTTTCTCTATCTGTTAATCCGGTTTTCTGGGACATCACCCTATTAACCACAGAGGATGCACCGGAGGCCCGTTGAATTGAATGGTCCTCTCCCCTTGTCTGAATTGAGCTTATCATTGATACGAGTGCACATTCTGCGTTACCTGTCCTTTTCTTATTGCGACCGGCTCACTGGACGCATTTAGTACTCTGACAGGTGCAATGTGCTTCTTCGCATCGATAAGAGATTTCCCAACAAGGATGTTCCCCATACGCTGATTTTGTACAGCTTCGGTGATGTAAAATCGATTGTCATCCAGACTGGCCCAAATTACCGAGTCTAAACGAGCTGGGATCTCATCCTTCTCACACACATAATACATAATACATAATATTTCAGTCTTCGCGATTGTTCGTCCTGCAGTGTAATGGCAACCTCTAAGTTATCAATTCGCAATGTTCTCTGCTCAAAATCTAGAACAACTTGATGCTCCCTCATGAAATCCATCCCAAGAATGCATTCGTCCGTAATATCGGCAACCAAAAATTGGTGGGAGATGTAAATATTGCCCAGCACTATTATGCTCTCGACTTCTCCGTAGACTGTAGTACATTCTCCTGTGGCAGTCTTCAAAGCATATCTTCTATTTTTATTAAGGGCTATTTTTCCCACGACGTCCGGCCGAATTATAGTGTCGATTGTCACTATTGTTGTTCTTGCATTAACAAACGTAGTTATAACCAAACTTTGGTTATCCCGTTGGAGTTGTGATACAGTTACGATGCTCGGGCTGCAAGTTTCACCAGGCGACTTTCGCCCCAAGCTATAGGCTCCGTGAATTGGTCGGCAGAAACCCCTGGCCATCTTTCGGAGCTTGGCTGATGGACCGGTTCGAGAAAAGGTTGATTTAGGTGGTAGTCGGCCCCAAGGTGAGATACCACCCTGTTGGGGAGAAATTCTCGACTGGGCCGGAATGACTCGGAGAAAAGTCATGATGGTACCTTCTGAGATAAAGAATTCCGGAGGTTATCTGGTTTTCCATTCGGATCTCCGGGGGCACGATGTCACGGGGAACATCATGCAAATATTGTTATAAATAACTGAACTTTAAGAAATTCGTCATCGCATAATCGGGCTCGCTCTCGAGGCTCTGTCGACGCTCGACTGGTAACAGCATTTTGTAACAACGGCGGCATCGGTTTCACCAATACCAATGTAAACGCCGTCCACCAATATTTGCAAACAGCGAAACCTGATATCCTTGCACTAACTAAGACTCAGGTCGATTCGACATACCTTCGTTGCTCAGGATACGACTTACATTCGAGATTCCGTTTTAAGGGCGGAGTCTGCGTTTTCGCGCGGTCCGATCTAGCTTGCCAGAGGATGGAGGCGTTGGAACCTAATAACATGGACATCATATGGTTGAGGGTCAAGCTGAGGAATTCTGTTAAAATTCTTTGTTGTCTTCACCGCTCCCCGAATGACGGTCAACCAGAGACATTTTTCGAACATCTTTCACCTATCGTCGACTGGATACAGATCAACCACCCGGCTTCTGAAATTATCGTCCTTGGCGATTGTAATGTACACAATTCTGGCTGGTTGGTACATTCTAATAGAACCGACGAGGCTGGCGGAGAAGTTCTCTGTTAGCCACAAGTTGACTCAACTCGTGGAGGAACCTACACGAGTGCCGGATGACCGAGGTGATTATGCGAACACCGTGGATTTGTTTTTGACATCCGAACCTTGTATTTATACCGTGGAGGTTTCTGCGCCACTGGGAAACTCAGATCACTGCTTGGGTGTATAGGGCTGCTAATTGGGACGATTTGCGAGATTTTATTCGCATCCTTTCCATGGTCGGAGGTGTGCTTCGGGACTCCGATGTTAACGCCTTCGCCGAGTCGGTCACCTCTGTGTTGCTTGAGAAAGCTTGAAGTTACTCGGCTGCACGGTCTGGGACAGGAGTGTATCGTGGCATATATTCGTGTCGAGCATAGCCAGGTCAGCCTTTGGAAAACTAAGTTATCTTTTTAGAGCCAAGAAATATTTAACTCCGGCCCAACTTCTCCTTCTGTATAAATCTCAAATTAGATCCGCGCTCGAATATTGCTCTCATATTTGGAGCTCCGCTCCTAAACATACCCTGGACCTACTTGAGCCTTGGCCTGATAGGGGACTCGACGCTGACGTCGAGATTACAGTCGCTATCACATCGGAGGCGCGTAGCCAACCCCTGCCCGTTTTACAGATATTATCACGGGTACTGTTCTTCGGAGATTCATGGCATTGTTCCGCACAATTCGGTTTACATGCGCTCCACAAGACAATACGACAGATCGCATCAATTTGCGGTTCAGTTACCGATGGCGCGAACATCCCTGCATCAGAAGTCGCCCCGTTACAGAGCGCGGGCGCTGTGAAACTCCCTTCCCGCGAGAGTGTTCTTGGAGCGTTACAACCAGCAACTGTTCAAATCTGTTCATCGTCATTGTAAAAGCTTTGCAATCGGTTACAATCTTGAAATGGAAACCCAGCAGATATACTCGGAATCGCCGAAGTGCCCTGATAACTGCCAAAACTTCAAGCTCATAGCTCGAATACTTCTCCTCCACCAACGTTGTTTTACTACTGGCGAAATATAATGGATGCAGAAGGCCATCGTTTTCGGCGCTTTGCAAGAGGATGACACCGTATCCATACTTCCATGCGTCCGTATGGAGTTCCGTCTTAGCTCCTATTCGATACAAATTAAGCAGAGATTTTTGGGTTGGGAACATCTTCAGTAGTTTGAAAGCTTCTTTTTCGGCGTCTTCAAAATTAAATTTGACATCTGCTCGCAAAAGGTTTGATAAAGGTCGCGCAATCCTTGAGTAGTCAGGAACAAATTTCCTGAAGTATCCCGTCGGTCCCAAAAAAGCTTGTATTTTTTGGATATTCTTAGACTCGGAAAAGTGTCTAACCACTTCAGTTCTCCGCTTCGTCGGACGGATGGTTCCGTCTTCGATAATGTGGCGTAAAAATTGGCGTAAAAAAAGCAACATTTCTTTCAGTTTATACTCAGGCCAGCCCTCCTTGTCTCGAATAAACCTTTAAATCTTTTCAGCCCGTCCTCGCGATTATTGGAAAGAAAAATCAGATCATCCATGTACGTTAAGACACGCCCATCCCGAATGGCGTCTCGAAATATAGCATTTACATATCGCTGGAAAACTAATGGTGTATTACAGAGGCCAAAAGGGACACACAGGAACTCAAATTATCCACCTGGAACAATAAATGCGGTATATTTAATACTTTCGACTGGCACGTGGAAGAAACCATTCATCAAGTCGAGTGTACTGAAGATCTTCGCGCCTTGCAGTTTATCCAGTTGGTCCACGATTATAGGCAGGGGATATCTGTCTCGGATAATTTTTTTATTCAGAATTCGATAGTCCATGCACAATCGATGTGTGCCGTCTTTCTTCTTGACTAACACAATTGGGCGGCATAGCCAGATGATGAGGGTCGAATGATGCCCTAGTTCTGCCATTCCGCTATTTGATTGTTGACTAGGTACCTTTCTTTAAGCGCAAGCCGCCATACCTTTTGATATACTAGTTCTTTTTTTTTAATATGAGTCTCATACTTACTGTTGTCTCCAACGTCTTGTTGGGCCTGTAATTTTCTATGCATGTCATTATTTTTACCCTCGTATTCTGGTCTTCAATGTGAGAGGATCAGTCTTAACACGATTCTCTTCTTCGAACACGCTGATCTGTAAAATCTCCGGTAATTCTTCAGCATCCTCATCAGGATTAATGTAAATTGTACTGTTCTTTGCGTGGAAGTTTATGGCCGCAAAAAGTGAGTTCCGATCAATAATTTTTGCTGAGAAATAGTAACTGTAACAACACGTAGAGAGTCGGAAAACAATGTCCTCTATCGTGACTTCCGTTTGGAATTCTCCGAGGGCCTTATTGTCTTGTGAACTGTACTTCGGTCAGCTGAAATGGTGGGGATCCAATTCTCTCTCGTACTCGTCACTGCGCATGAGTGTCAGATCGCTCCCGGTGTCGATGAGTGCGTCGATGTTCTTGCCATGAATCGTTACCATCTTCATAAACTTCTTCTTCCGTGGACTGCGTGTTACAATGCAAGTCTCTTTCTTGTGTCAACATTTTGTTGCGATGTGACCGTGATTGTTGCAATGCAAATATTTTGGGCCAAGGTCTTTCGAGAGACATGTTGCCCCTACATGACCTGTTGCCCGGCAATTGGAGCAGCTTTTACGATATGTTGCGAGCTTGTTTGCATAACAATTTGTCAGGGGTACCCTCGACAATATAATCTGTCTTTATTCCTTCGTTACCGTCTTTATTCCTTCTATAAATCCCAGCTGAGCCCCCAAATGTGGGATAAAAATATTCACTTTATTAAACTTTTCATGACTGGCTCTCTTTTATTCTTTTGCTCACCCTATCAAGAGTGCCCTGCTCTGATTGACTGTGAATTGTAGGATTAAACAAAATTCAACATTCAGATGTGACCGAAAACTATAAGTTTATCTCAAATTCACCACCGTCATTTCCATTCCAATTCTTTAGATTTCATAATATTATAAATGCAATAAAAAATCATTGAGTTTATTATAACAAGATCGTAAATGTAGTCAAAGAAGTGTTAGTTTTGTATACTGGGACTACAAATTATTTCGGTCCGTTTTTCTAAAATCAAAAAAGCAGTTATTATAAAACAAAATGAAGGAACAGATTAATCGAAGTATTGTCCCTCGCTGGCGACTATTTTTTCCACCTCTCAGGCAATTTTCGAATTCCATCTCGAATTAATGTCTCATCTTTTGAGGCGATCCAAGTAAGGAGCCAATTTTCGACTTCGGCAAAAAAAATTGCCAAATAGTGCTGTATCCGCCGGAACAACTAGTAATCAGAAGTAAAAAATATCTGGTGCAGTAAAATACCCTTTTTCACGACATTTGCGACCTGAAGTCATGTCTTTGCTCGTGTTCAGGCCGCTAAAATATTACCACAAATGTTTATTAATTAAAACCGTCAAAAATCTGCTCTTTTAATATTACGCTATATCGTAAATGTAGTCAAACATATTTTCGATTATTATATTATTTTCTAATATCATAAATTTAGTCAAACATCTTTTAGTTTATTGTAATATTTCCTAATGTCGTGAATGCACGATTATGTGCTTTTATTTCCGTATTAGAAAAGGCCACAGACTGTGTATTTAGGCAGGTGCTCCTGCTATTTTGATTTTATAAAATTTTTCAAATATATGAATTCCACCAAAAGGATAATCTCACGCAACCAATGGTATCAGGAGACCGTTCTGGTCTCGGGCATTATTATAAATAAATTGTTCAATGGCAACTGCAAAAGTTGAGAGGTAATCCTTTCATGTGATACTTTAAGGAGTTCCCCTAACAACGAATCTACACTACTTCCTCGGAGTATTGCAAAATAAATTTTAATCGCAACTAACGCGACTAAATTCCTCAGCTCGACCAAATGACTCGTCACTCATTAAGAGTATATCGTCCGTCTTGCTTCGCTTAACTGTCACTTATCAATGAACAAGGGACACGCAGACACATCTTTTGATCCCCCTTCCGTTCTTTAGCTCTCTCAGGACCACGTTCATGAAATATTCTTACGCCAGAACCAAATCTGTCGGCGATCAATCAATCAAAAGTCTAAAGCATACCTGTGTGCACGTCGGCCAATTCATATCTCTGCGCCACATCGCTCATTTAAATTTGAATAAAATGTGTTTCAAGGACTTGCCTACGGTTGCATTTAATTCCCTTGGAACATGTGCGTGGGTCTGGCTGCCTTAACGGCAATGTAGGAGAAGTCGAAGTTTGTGTTGTCGTGTGCTATTCCGGAGAGAATTTGTCATCCGACAACTTCCTTATCAGCAGTTGAATGCCCTGTTAACAAGAGTTGGGTATAAAGGTACGAGAAACGAAAGTGGAGCAGAATGTGTGTCAGTTGAAGGAAAGAAGTTGCAGGACGACACTGCGGGAAATGTCTCAGATCAGTGCTGGGCTTAACTGTGATGTTTTAGTCATTGAGGTCCATTGACACCAATTTTATAAGAATGAATTACATATTCTTATGGACGCAGTATAGACAGTTCCTTGGTAATTCTTCTGCCTGTTTGATGCTAATGCTTCTTGAGGGTTCCCACAGACGTTTAATACTAAAGTAAATCCACAGCAGAAAACTGGGTGTCAAAACCATCTGCCCGCCGTTGAATATTCTGTGTTTAATTTTTCCTGACACTTGAATGTGAATTTCCCCTTCTGTTCAATTTTACTCATGCCGTAGTCATTCACAAGAATGTCATGTGGATGAAAGCGACAGTTTGGGGAAGATGTTAAATTGTTTTACTCAAACGCTAGTACTTAGTCATGGTGTTCTCAAGGGTAACGCGCCATTCTTAGAGACATGCAACCCGTAAATCCTTTAGTATATATATAGTTTAAAACCAGAGTGGAACATTGGAGTAAAGCATATGAATTTAGGACTTGGGTACCCTGAAATTCTATTAGTCGACATAGACCAGCTTAGTTTATTAGGTTCGTAGAGATTATTCTTCTGATACAATGATGTCTTTTGTTCGGCAAGTAAAGAAATATAGGGGGATGTTGCAAAACGTTTCATATATATATATATATATATATATATATATATATATATATATATATATATATATATATATATATATATATATATATATATATATATATATATATATATATATATATATATATATATATATATATATATATATATATATATATATATATATATATACAGTTGTGGCGAACTAATTAAGAACGATA
Organism: Microdon myrmicae; assembly: GCA_963931805.1. NCBI lineage: Eukaryota > Metazoa > Arthropoda > Insecta > Diptera > Syrphidae > Microdon > Microdon myrmicae. The sequence continues at coordinate 31,180,300 of OZ007500.1, read as the reverse complement.
CTAGAAATTTTGTTTACAATAACTTTTTATTAAAATTCTTTGCTATAAACAGTTTGTAAAATGTTTTTTATATATGTATTTTAGTATATTAATTAAAATATAAATAATATTTACAAAAAAATAACAAAAAAACAAAATTAAATTCAAATTTACAAAAAACATAAAATTAAATTCAAAACGTTTTGTAAAACAGAATTAGCTGGCGATCTAATTAAGAACGATTTTTAGTCCAAATTTGATGTCTGAGCTTAGTATTTTGTAGGAAAACCTTTGTTTTTAATCACTGCCTTACACCGCCTGGTCATTGAAGCAATAAGGTCCTGACATTTATTCGTTGTTATGTTTTCGCAAGCTGTTTTAGCAATCTCATACAATTCATTTAAGTTACTTATTTTATGCGTGTTTACTTCTCTTTTTACTTCGCGCCAGAGGTTTTCTATTGGGTTTAGGTCGGGGCTAGATGAAGGCCAATCGATGACATCCACGGAATTATTAGAAAACCATGCTCTCGTTGCTCTCCCGGTATGCTTAGGGTCATTGTCCTGCATAAATTTCCATGTCACAGGCAATTCTTCATCCGCATAGGGCAGCATTACATCTTCAATGACATTAATGTAGCTTTGGGCGTTCATTATACCTTCTAAGCGATGTAACGGACCGGTTCCTTTGTATGACATACAACCCCATAGCATGATACTTCCTGCTCCATGTTTGAGGGTGACAGTGGTGTATTTAGGGTTGAATGCTTGATTTTTTGGCCGTCGAACATATTGCTTTCCACCGGAACCGACTCTGTTGATTTTTGTTTCATCACTCCACAATATTTTTTTCCACTGTGAGATGTTCCAATTCTCATGTTCCCTGGCAAAAGCTAACCTAGCCTTTCGGTTTTTTAATGATAGCAATGGTTTTTTTCTAGCCGATCTCCAAAAAAGCTGGCTCTCAGTCAATCGCTCTCTAATAGAGCGTGCTGAAAGTGCATTTGGGTCCTCGCCGAAAACTTCCTTTCGTATTTCTTTTGAACTCATAAATGGATTTTTTTTTTTTGCAGCGCTAACTAATTAGCCTATCCTGGGCTGCAGTCGTTTTACGAGATCTTCTCCGTCTTGCTACGAGTCCTGTGGTTTTATGTTTTTCTACATATTTTATAGCATTAAATACCATTGTTTTAGAGCAATTAAGCTTTTTTGAAATTTCTTTATATGCCAACATTTTATTATTTCGAAGATTTATTATCGCTTCTCTCATGTTTTTTGTAGTTTTTTTTCTTTCCAAAGTGACGGTAATTTCGGGGCCGCTTACTTTCAAACAAATTATTATATTATATTTACCAACAAATATTTACGTTTAAATCGAAATTATACAAAAAGAAACAAATTGTTCTTAATTAGAGAGAGAGAGATCTTTTATTTCGTAATAATATTTTCAAAAAAAAGTCTGTGACCGCACATTTTACAATTCAGAGATTTGATAAGTTATATCTTACAACTGAAACATTATCTTGGATAAAGAAAAGAAAAATATGTATAATTAATAATAAAAAGGATAAATCGAAGGAAAATACGAAAAAGAAAAACCTTCATTTAAAAAAAAAAAACAAAAAAAAAAATTATAAAAAAAAATAAAACCAATAATAAATAATATAAAATGTAAATATTTACATGAAAAAATTAAGCAAGAAGCTGGGTTATGAGAGGATTTTCAGAACTTTCACAGCTGATGTTAAAGTTATATACTAGTTTACGAATTCTTTCAGAAATCAATTCAACATCCGCCCTTCCGTGGAGACTTAAGGTTGAATAGTGCCAAGGGAGGTCTAGCATCATTTTCAAAACTTTGTTTTGTGATACCTGTAACTTCTTTAAATGGCACCTTGCAGCGTTACCCCATACTGGACACCCATATAACAGTATAGCTTGGAAAATAACTTTATGAATAATAATCTTATTTTCATTTGTGAGTAAAGACTTGCGATTAATAAAAGGGTAAAGCATCTTAATAGCAATACTCATTTTATTAAGAGTACTTTGAATATGTTGTTTAAATGTGAGTCTTGTATCGAGATGAACTCCGAGATACTTTACGGATTGCTCCCATGCAATCGTGGTACCATTTATTTGCAGCTGACTGCTGGGAAGATAGCAAGCTTTTCTCTTTCGGGTAAAAAAGATGGCTTGTGTCTTCCCAACATTTAGCTTGATTTTCCATTTCATATAATATTTTTCAAGTATCTCGATCGCATGCTTTAGATTTGTCTCAACGTTGAGAGAAAATTCATGCGACGCAAATACTGCAGTGTCGTCAGCGAAGATAGCTGATTCACACTGCGGTAGATTTGGAAAATCCGAAGTGTAGATATTGTACAAAGCTGGACCAAGTACTGAGCCTTGGGGGACGCCACAATCAAAAAATATCAATCTAGAAACATCACAATTGACATGAACCTGAAAACATCTATTGGATAAGAAACTCTGGACGACCTTACACAAATACAAAGGAAAGTCGAACTGTATCATTTTATATATTATCCCATTGTGCCATACGGAATCAAAAGCTTTTTCAATGTCTAACAATATCATGCCCGTTGATTGACCACGTGAACGATGGTCTAGAACATGGCTGCAAATTCGTTTAACCTGGTGCGAGGTGCTGTGAAAGCGTCGAAATCCAAATTGGATATCGGGGAAAATATCTTTACCTGAAACAACTTTTAAAATATGTTGTTTCAGGATTTTTTCAAAAACTTTACTTATGTTGCTAAGTAAACTAATTGGCCTGTAACTTTCAGGTTTATCTGGGGCTTTTCCAGCCTTAAGGATAGGTACAACCATTGCTTTTTTCCAACATTGAGGAAAATATTGACATTTAAGGCATGCATTGATTATAAATGTTAAGTATTTAATTCCAATATGAGGCAATTGTTTTAGATAGGCATTCTTAACTTTGTCTAGTCCTCCTATTTTTCGTGTTTGCAAGCACTTGATTACATTTCTTACGTTTTCTTCTTGTACAAATGCATTTAGAGGAGTTAATTCGTTTGTGGTGTCGAATCTTTCGATTCTGTTACCGACAAGTTCATTAGTTTCAAATTCACCCAAATGATGAGAGACCAAGTGATTTTTTGAAAAACTTGTTCCAAATAGGTTTGCTTGTTCAAAACCTGTAAAAAAAGTAGTAGAAGAATCCTTCAGAAATGGTATTTTACGGTTTTTATTCTTGATTAACTTCACTACATTCCAGAACGGTTTAGCATTTTTATCCATAACGATCAGTTTTTTGTTCCATTCTCTATTACGATGGATTTGTATCTGGTCAGTAATGCGCTCATTAAAATGGGAAACCATTGATCGAGAAAAGGGCTGACGGTAATTCTGCCAGTTTCTTCGATGAATGTTTCTCACTTTAATAAGCTCTAAGATATGGATTGGAAGTTTTTTAAAAATATCTTTTTTTACTCTTTTGGGAATACTTTCATCAACCGAAGAAATTATAGCTTGTGTAAAGTTTTGTACAATAAGGTCAACATCATCTTTACAAGACACTCTTTCAAGATTTGTAGTACTATTTTGAAGGCTCATTTTAATCTTTGATTTGAATGAATTCCAATTAGCATTCTTCATGTCCAGGAAATATTGAATCTTTCTTTCACCCAACCAAGAAAGGTTACAAAAAACAGGATTATGATCTGAACTGAGAGCACTTAACGAAACGGGTTCTGTTATAAGACCAGGGACATTTGACACAAACAAGTCAAGGACAGAGGGGATGCCACGAGAACCTGCGGGAAAATAAGTTGGACAAGGTGGATAAAAAATATTAATTGGTAGTGCCAATGGAAGGGCAGCCAATATATTGCCCCAAGCATTTGCTCTTACACACCCCCAATCTCTATGCCGGCAGTTAAAATCACCACCTAATAGAAATTCACCATTCATTGTGAATAACTTTTTTAAATCCTGCTTGAGCCATTTTCTTTTAATATCCGACGAAGATCCACCAGGGAAATAAACAGAATAGATTTTTACTGTCTTATGGTTTCTTAACTTAATCATTACACCTACATTCTCCACAAGCCTAGTTGGAATTACAGGTAAAAGCGAATGTTGAATTGACTTCCTGATAAGAATCGCCACTCCCCCACCCCTTTGTTCTACTCTATCAATGCGATAGCAGTTAAAGTCAGATGATGGGAGTCTTATATCAAAATTAAGCCAAGTTTCTGTTACTAGAGCAACATCAACTTTATAGCTATTTAAAAAGTTTAAAAAGTCATGAAATTTATTACGTATGCCTTTAGCATTCCAAGTAATTATTTTTATATGTGTATCTGCCATTTTACTTAACATTATTAGTGTATAAAAACTTAGTGGCTAAATGCGCGATCACATTAAATTGTTCTATTTTCGTTTTACAAACTGATAAATTTGAGATCATTTCCATGCACAAGGAATTTAGTTCCTCGATTGTGAAGAGTGCTGAATTGTTGTTGGGTAAATTATTGTTATTGTTTGATGAAGAAGCGCCGCGTGAGTCATTTTCCCATGCATTAATTGTTGGTGGTAAACTTTGAATTTGCGGGCTTGAATTTGGAAAGCTTTTGCTCGGAGCATTGGTTAGTCCCAGTCGTCGCTGTGGCTGTGGAAGCGTAGGAAAATCACTCATAGAGGCAAACGAAATCGGTTTTTGGCAAGCTTGATGATTTGAAATTTGAGTTGATGCAGCGAAATGAGTTCTTGGATGGATCTTGGATCTTCCAGATGATCTTTCTTTTGTTTCTAAGTATTTAGATCTACTGGTGCATGTGACGTCAGTAGCTTTATGATTGCCGTTGCAGTTGGCACATTTATTTACCGAAGCGTTATTACATTCGCTTGTTTTGTGTGAACCAGCGCAAGTAGCACAATATGTTTTTATGTGACAATTTCTCTCACCATGTCCAAACATTTGACAATTAAAGCATTGTGTCACCTTACCTTTGATTTTCCTTTGGAAGTTCCAGCTCACTTGGGTATGAAAAATTGAGCGATAATTTTTTTTAAGTTCACTTAATTTAATTGTTCCATTTTCAAAGTGAATGAGATAAAAAAAGTCAGTAAATTTATCATGTTTTTTTTCAATTTTTTTAACATCAGAACATTTTAAGCCAAGCGAAATGAGTTCAGCTTTGAGTTCATTCGTTTTTATATCATCCAGTCCATACAAAATAACTTTGAAAGTTTTAGCACTTTTAATATCATGAGAAAAATATTGACAGTTATCCTCTTTTAGTTTTTCTAACACAATATTAAATGATTCAATAGTTCCGAACATTATTTTTATACCAATTGTTAATTTTTTTATTGAATAACTGGATATTTTAAGCTTTTTCATGAGGCTATGCACATATTCTGGTGATTTTTGCAGCACTTTGATTGGTGGCACATACACTTTTCTGATTATTGGCGAATCAGTTTCGTCCATTTCAAAATTATCTGTATCTGGATGGCATTGTAGGGGAGTGAATTTATTACGGTAGGGGTTTTTACCAAGCCCACTTGTTGGATGCATAGTGGAACGAAGTTTTTTATCCGAGGACAAGCAATTGTCCCCGGTATCAGGCGATCTATCGCGTTTGGGAATGGTTGTAATGAGAACTCGCGACCGAGATGAACACGTCAAACGCAGTCGAAAGCTCCGGGTGAACTGTTCTTAATTAGATCGCCAGCTAAGTTTGTTTTACAAAACCTCTTGAATTTAATTTTACGTTTTTTTGTTATTGTATGTTGTTGTTTTGTAAACATTATTTATATTTTAATTAATATACTAAAATATATATATATAATACATTTTACAAACTGTTTATAGCAGAGAATTTTAATAAAAAATTATTGTAAACAAAATTTCTAGTATCGTTCTTAATTAGTTAGCCACAACTGTATATATATATATATATATATATATATATATATATTTATATATATATATATATATATATATATATATATGTATATATATATATATATACATATATATATAATATATATATAAATTAATTTTTCGATAGACGATGTGGTGATATGTGATTAATCAAACGGCTGCGCGTTGAAAATATACAAAAAAAATTCCGTTCTAAGGTGTAATATAGGGCAGTTAAATTGTGAGTGGTATTTAAGACCCTGGTCATCATAGTGAATTATATACGAGGTGTCCCGTAAATAGCGTGCCACGTTTCGGGGGTGATTCATAATCCTCATAACCTATCAGAAAACAAAACATGGCTTTAGTAAAAGTCCCACCGTTTTCGAGTTATTTGTGTTTTTTCAAAATTTCTAAATATCTACACATTGTCTTAGAAAACTTGAAAACTTGCCCACATTATCACATCTATAGTCATGTTTTTCTTCTGCTAAAAATTCTTGAGTAACTGTTTACTTAAAATGTTTGTAAAAAAAATATATATCAACTTGTACTTTAGAAATTAATGAACCTTTGGAGAAGAGACGAACAATGTGGATACAAAATGATGGATGCCCTGCGCACTATGGTGTCGCAGTGCGAGCTTATAAAAATGAGCCTTATCGCAATAAATGGATTGGGCGGTTGTAGCCAATTTTGTGGCCTCCTCGATCGCTTGACCTCAACCCGTAATATTTTTTTATTTGGGCTGTTTCAAAGACAGAGTCTACTCTAAACCGATCCACAGGAGCAACTACGGCAACGAATCGCTCACGCAACTCGGAAAATTCAGTCAGTTACCCTGAGATTAATGAAAGGTCATGTTTGCGTAGGTATCGAGCATGTATTGGAGCAGGAAAAATAAATAAATAAAAATAAATATAGAATTTATAGAAATGTTTATTCCATTAAAAATAATAATTATTTTTTAATTAAGTACGTTAATTTTCTACCAATTTATGCGATGAATTTAAAATAAAATTTAGTTATTCCATAAGTACACTCCGCGACAACTGGTTGAGACACATCCCTGATTTCGGCATTTCTCGATAATTCTGTTCTGTTTGTATTGCAAATATTGCTGCTAGGTAATCATTAATTTATAAGAAGATTTTAATGACTATGAGTACTGTTTATGCCCTAATTTTTTTTGTTGGAATTTTCAATTTGCCCCTAATTACCCGCGATAAGTCGGTCAAGTGGTTGAGACAGGGTATAAATACTTTAGAATTTCAGTTGAGGATTCCATTTGCAGTGTAAGTTGTTAGTCAGTTTTAGTGATTTGATTTAAAAGAAAGTATTTAAACTCATCTTAGAATTAAAAAGTTAAAAATGGGGCCTGGAAAGATGTTAAACCGAACGAAGATCCAAAACATTCAAAAAATGCGCTAAGATGAATTTTCTGTCAACAAAATTGGAAAACTTCGCACAGTTGTTTCAAACTATTTAAAGGATCCAGAAAACTACGGGAAAAGATATGTACCTGGACAAACATATAGCTTGACACCAGCAGATGGGCGGTCCATACTAAGAGAAGCGTCAAATTCAGCAACAACAAGAGATATTGCGGTATCAGCTCAGCATCAGCACTATCTCAACCAGTTGTTGCTGAGTGTCCACTTGAATAAACTAATAGTGTAGCACCTCTTTGAATTTTTCAAAAATTCCTGATTGTTTTAAATTAATTTATTTGCCATCGCAGTCCAGTAATTTTTGTCTTTACCACACTAGGTCAAAATTGACGGATGAAAATTCGTTAAAGTAAAAGTTCAGAAATATATATTTTTTCTCCACAAAATTTTAAGTAAAGTCAACATAGCTTTTCCATTCGATAAACCAAATTCCTCTACAGCGGTGCGACTTTTACTAAAGTCATTAAAGTCATGTTTTGTTTTTTCTAATGGGTAAGGAACCACTTTGTCATAAAAATATAATACGGGTATTTGTGACTTTTTGTGTTTGGAAAAGTATATAAAAACCTCACTTTCACTTTTGCTTACTGACATTGTCCTGGGATTTTGAGTGATTATATGTGGTTGTGATGCGATTTTCATAACGTCTGAGACTATACATGGGTGGACTGAAAAGTTTCCGACCTAACAAAGATACAAGACATTTTTTCTTAAAATTTATTTTTATTTTTCTACATAGTCTCCTTGTAACTCTACACACTTCTCCCAGCGATGCTCCCATCTCTCTAACCCATCCAAATAGTACTCGGCGTTTTCCTCTGCAAAATAACTGTTCACGAAGGTGATTGCCTTCTCATTTCACGAAAATCTCTGTCCCCCGAGCGCATTTTTTAGATTAGGGAACAAAAAGAACTCGCTTGGGGCTACATCTGATGAGTAAGGCGGATGGTCAAACATTCAAACCGTAATCCGTCTAACGTGAGGCGGCACCCAAGGCGCGGAAAGATTTCTGATGGCTAAATCTTGATTTAATATGTGATAAAGACGTTCTTTGGACATTTTCATAGCCTTTGCTATCTCTCTCACATTAATTCGGCGGCCGTCTAGCACCATTTGGTGAACTCTAGCGATGTTAACGTCAGTTGTTGCAGTTTTTGGACGTCCCGAACGTTCATCGTCTCCCAAGCTCTCACGGCCACGTTTAAATTCAGCTGCCAAAATTTCACAGTGGTAAATGATGGTGCAGAGTGTCCATACACAGAGTCGAAATCATCTTTGATTTGCGTAGGCGTATTGCCTATCAAAAATAAAAATTTAATCACAGCTCGATACTCAATTTTGTCCATTTTCACAAAAACACTCACATAGAGGCACTCAAACGACTGTCAAATAAAAACTACGCCTCCAAAACGGTGAGTAACTGAAATTTTGGTGAGTAACCGACAAAAGATGCACAACTACATTCACTAGCTTTTATTGACGAGTGATGCTATCTTCATGGCGCAAGGCTAATAACCTTGTCCGGAAAAACAATTTATTATGGAAAATTTAACAAGCCTCGGGACTTGCTAAATAAGGCCAAGACCGGGTTCCGGTTGTAGTGCCGATGATGACGATGATGATGATGATGATCCTATCTTCACGTTGAGGTCGGAAACGCCTACCTCGTATTTGCGTTTTGTACCAAGGTTTAAAATGCAACTCCTACTCTGTGTCTGCCCTTATATGTTTATAAGGGATTAGGGATTTTTGACCCAAATGGAACCCAAGTAATATTGGATTTTAGTACTTTAAATTTCAACCTACTTGGCTCCTATGTCTATGTTCTTCCCAAATCGTGGCATAGCCCCATATATAGTGCTTGTTAACTTTTCCTCAATTCGGTTTCCATTTTAACTCAGAATTCACTTTTTTGTGGGATTTCCTTCGTCAGCATATTAGTTATTTATTATTCATTTCGCGGGAACACTCTTGGGGTTTCAAATAGTCCACCATATCAGAGCCCCTCTTTGATATGGTAAGGTCTGCTTACTGCTCTGATTCGACCCGGTGTCAGAGAGGCGCCGTTATAATACAGCCGGTATACCCCTGGCTGCAAACCGTCCAATCCGCACGGTGACGCGTAACACCCTGGATTAGGGGTGGTAGATCTTTGTGTGTGACTCCTCGCTAGCCTGTCTGACATGGGTGGCCCTGCTGGAAGCCTATACTTCCGCCAGCATAGCCTGAGTGATTCATTGTAGTTTAAGCCCCCGCACCACGTCAAGGTTTCTACCAAGCGTTTATTATGTAAGTAAAAACTGTGAAATCATCATTCAAGCGGCAGAAGAGGTGGGCTTAGAAATAAATGAAGACAAAACAAAATACATGATTACGGCGAGAACAGGTGGACCTCATGGGACACATATAAACGTCAGAGGCAAGATATTTGAAAAAGTTAAAGAATTTGAATATCTGGGAACGATACTGACGGTCAGTAACGAAATGTCGAAGGAAATTAACAAAAGACTGCATTCCGGCAACGCTAGTTGGCACGCAGTCAGTAAACGTCTGAAATCCAAACTGCTATCACGTAATATAAATCTCCGTGTTTATAGAACCATAATCATGCCGATTGTTCTATACGGATGCGAAACATGTGCTCTCACAAAACAGGAAGAAAACAAATTCCGCATATTCGAGAATAAAGTTCTAAGGGGTATCTTTGGCGGTAAATATGACGAGGAGGCAGGAAAATGGAGGAAACTCCACAACCACGAATTGGAAAGCTATACCGCAAACCTACGGTGGTGAGAGTAATCAGGTCGCGAAGCTTAAGCTAGGCCGGACATGTGGCCCGAATGGGCAACGATAGGACCGTGCGTAGAATTCTTGACGGTAGACCAACGGGAAACAGAACGGCAGGACGGCCGCGACGGAGATGGGAGGACAATGTAGGGTTTGACCTTGAGGAGGTCGGATCGGCAGGTCAACCGTGGAAGGAGACTGCACAGGACAGGGAACGATGGCGGAGCGAGTCGGTGAGGTCATGAACTTCCGGATTCCTACAGGCAAATAAATAGTAAATAGTAGTATAGCATATTATTTATTTTTGTTCCTCATCACGAATTTGGAGTGAATTCGATGCTCCTCCAATTTAATTAATAGAATCTTGGACCTATACCCGCAGTAATCAATGTTGCGGATATTCTCAATGTGCATAATTCTGAGTGTTTTCGCTATACTGAAAAGACAATGTTCGGTGAACAATATCTTCGGTTTTTTAGCGATTTAAATAATCTTACACTGCTCATAAATGTGTTAAGACCAATACTAGACGTGGGCAGTTATTCCGTCAACGCATTCAGCTGAATCATCAGCGCCCATCCTAATAAATATACAAACCAAGTCTCTTCCAACTACTTTGTCTGCCAGTGTCATAAAAAGACTTCCAAAACAATCATCATCATCATCATCATCATCATCATCATCATCATCATCATCATCATCATCGGCACTACAACCGGGAACCGGTCTTGGCCTTATTTAGCAAGTCCTGAGGCTTGTTTAATTTTCCATAATGATTTGTTTGTTCCGAGCAAGGTCATAAGTCTTGCGCCAGAGGCTCCCCGATGGGGAATCGAACCCCATTGCCCGCGTGACAGACGGCTATACTAACCACTATACTATCGAGGATTCCAAAATAATAGTATAGATTTATGAGAAAGGCAACTGGTACACTCTTAACTGCTGTTTTGGGAAGATATATTGGCCGTTAATCTTTACCACTAAAGATGTTGACGTTTTCGCTAATGCAATGTTTCTGCTTGGAATAAGGACGTTAATTCCCCATAAAATAGAGAGATGTGATAACAAACACAACATGCGGTTCAATTATAAGGGAGAACTGCGCAGGTTCCGGGTGCTGGAAGCCTGTATCGTACGCATACCCTTTCAGCAAGGAGGCGGTTTGTATGCGATTGTGGTCTATGCACCTGAGGAGCACCAACATAACCTCTTTATAGCAGGGCTCGAGACAGTCTTTCGATGCTTACAATTGCACCTGGACAAACATTATTTCATCCAAGGTGGAGATATGAACGCCAAGCATAAAGATTGGGGAAATTATATATCTAATGCCAGAGGAAATCAGTTGGCTGGCTGGTTAGGTCAGTATCATATTGAATATAGAACTGGCCTGCTAGCTACGGAATATCAATCGTTCCCTAGAGGTAGATCGTTCTTAGATATCTTGCTTATTGACTCACGAATGAGATTACTTAGCACCAACAGACGAAACAGAAACTGTTTACGGACAATTGACTACGACAGTGACCACTGTGCATTCACGGCAGTAATAGCTCTTTTGAAAGATCTGTCAGGGTGCGAAAATAGAAACATATTTTTTGTAAATAAAGTCTGTTATTGGAAAATTTGTTTGGTTTATTTACGAAAAATAACATGTCGCACATTCGTATTCTTTCCAACACGTTTTCCTTACTTCTTCGTAAAATGTCATATGTTATTGCATTAGTTTCATTGTGAACATTGGTTTTTAATAGGTGATGATTCTTGGCTTATTAACGTAGTCTCCTCCCTTCGAATATCCCCAAAGGAAACAGTGAGAAGCGGTTAAATCCGGTAAACGCGGAAGCCAATGAAAATCATTTCTGAGGGAAATACTGCGTTCACCAAAGACGTCCCTTAACATAGTCATTGAGGCCCTTACAGTATGCCATGTGACTCCGTCGTGTTGAAACCACCGGGTTTAATAGTTTTCCACAGTCGGTTTTTAAAAGGTTTTCCAACATGGCACTATTGGTAGTTACTGCATTACCGTTTTCATTAAAAAAAAAAGTGACCCAATAATCCATTAGGGTGATACGCCTAACCAAACAATAGATTTAAATGTATGTGACGGTTGTTGGTGGCGCAAGTCTAATAACCTTGCCCGGAAAAGCGAATTATTATTGACAATTAAACAAGTCTCGGATATGGACCGGATACCGGTGGAGAGATTTGCTAAATAAGGCCAAGACTGGATCCCGGTTGTAGTGCCGATGATGATGATGATGATGATGACGGTTGTTGGTGAACTGGTCTTTGACCCTCCGTAGCACATATTCGATTATTTTGCTTATTTACGAAGCCATTTAAATGAAAATGGGCTTCATCGCTCATCATTAAATAGGGAATAAAATCGGGACTTTTTTTCTGGTTTTTTCCAAAACCCAATGGAATACCCAAGTCGTTGCTGGTGATTTGTCGGCTCTAATTGTTACACAAGCCAAAGCATATATGGGATCATACGTATTGTACACAGAAATTTCTGCAACGACTTTCGTCATAGTCCTGGTTGTATCGAACGTCTCCGTGTCAATGTTGCTGGATTTCCCTGAATACTTTCCTGTTCACGTTCAATATACTCAGCCATGTATGCTGTACGTCGGTTTCCGGTACCAGAATGGTTCCTTATTGTTCCTTGTTGTCGAAAATTTGCAATCAGATGGTTTATTGTTGGTTTTGAAGTTCCGATCTGCACATTAAAATATCGTCCATGCGCCTATTGAGCGTATAATGGAATATTGATTTTCAAAATGAAATTCGATGATTTCGATTCATTATTCGACTGTGTATTGTTCAATTTTAAATTTCCCAATTGTCCTAAATCCTGAAAAAAAATTTAAACAAAAAAAGTTCTAAATTTAAACCACAACGTTTATTTTGTATTACCTTGTATGTACAGAAGGCCGAACAGTTAAGCTTCCTGTTGTAACATATAAATCGAATAATACAGGCGAATATCAGGGTAGTGCTTCAACGCACAGAGCACCTGAACAACCAGAAAATGGGACGAAAATACAACACATTCCCATAGATAGTAGAGATTTCCGGGGATTTGTGAAAATTTCCAAAAGCTCTATCACCTCACTCATTCCTTCATTCATATTTAATAACAATTTAGTCGTCAACAAAATTGCTGTACAATTTCCATCCAATTCCGCTTTGACTGATACTCCATCGGCTACTCCTCAGCAACAACCTATTATTATTATTTATTGACCTATAGGAACCCGGAAGTTCATAACCTCACCGACTCGGCTGCGCCATCGGTTCCTGTCCTGTGCACTCGCCTTCCACGCTTGACTATCTGATCCGATTTCCCGAAGGTCAAACCTAACATTGTCCTCCCATCTTCGTTGCGGCCGTCCTATCGGCCTCTTTCCCGTTGGTCTACCGTCAAGAACACACAGTCCTATCATTGCCCGTTCTCGCCACATGACCGCCCCATCTTACTTTTCGCGACCTGATTACTTTCACTATTGTCGGTTTGTGATATAGCTCGTCCAATTCGTGGTTGTGGAGTTTCCTCCATTGTCCTGCATCTTCATAATATTTACCGCCAAAGATCCTCGTTAAAACTTTATTCTCGCATACGCGGAATTTATTTTCTTCCCGTTTTGCGACGGTCCATGTTTCGCATTAGTATAGAGCAATCGGCATGATTATGGTTCTATAAACACAGAGCTTTATATTACGTGATGGCAGTTTGGATTTTAGCAGTTTGTTTACTACAACAAGCAGCAAATCACTTACTTCAATCCCCTATATTTTTGAAGAGATGCCCTTCTTAGCTCAATAAACTTTTGGCAATAATCTTCTTATTGTCGTATACAATTGCTCAAGTGTCAAATAAATAGAAGTCAATGAATATACCAACAAAATTCCAAAAGAGGTGGCTACCAAATGTTTTTTTTGCCTTCCACCCCTGTTTTCAAATTCCCGTAACATCAGTGATAGAGGCCTTGATTAACCTTCAACTTTCGAAATATGCGGATATAAATAGCCTCCTTAGGAACCCTAAATTTTCCAATCACTTCCTATGTGTATAGCTGAAACAAACAATATCTTTAAGAGCCACCAACATGGGTTTCGAAGCAATAGATCCACAGGCCATGAACGGAAAAACGAAACCTCACCAATCCTTTCGTTAACAAGTAAGCTTGTCGCGGTGGATTTCTTAAAAGCGGTTGACAGAGTTTGGCGAAATTGTTTGCCTTTTGCCTTGATGATACTTTGACTCAGTGACCATTAACTTCAGTGGCTTCGGATAGCGTCAAGCCTGCCTTCTATCAAACGAGCGTTGTTTCTAGGCTCCTTACTCGCAACCAGTTCATTCCTTATTTTTATAAACGATTTGTTTTCTATTCCACACAACCCAATTCACCAGCACCCTGAGTTTCTCGTACTCATTCGAATATGTCCGACCAACCTTTTCGAATCCCATTGTCAATCAGTAGGATATGCTCAGCTAATTGAATTAGGGTCGCAACAAATTATACCAACATATTCAAAAGCTACACTTCTTATCACCGCACGAACCATATCATAACTTCCGAAAGGTTTTCTTAGATAACAAACAATATCGTCCTTATATTATTATTTTTGCAGAAAACTGTTAACTTTCACGTTAATCCCTTTCAAATTTGTTGTTATTACCCCACTCGCGCATTTTTTCAACTCCCCTGATCATTAGCCAACTTTAAAAAGAACTCCTCCACATAATCTGGAATCCTCCCAACAATCCCAAGTCACTTCAGATTTAAAGAACCCCTTTAACGACCCTCGCTGTATTTTCCAACATCGCTGCGCCATCAATTATTATAAAACCCATCACAGACATCCGCGAACCCGAAGTTGATTTCTGTTCATTTTATCGCACGTAAACTGTTCATTTATATGTTCCTTGTATCTCAAACTTAGACGATTTTCAGTGATGTACCCCCACTGACAGTGTCAAGCAGAAGTCTTCGTTTGTACATCCCCATCGGGTATCCTTGCTTTTTGCATGATAAATGGCGACATTTACTTTAATTTCTTCGCATTTTTTCGGTCGCCAGCTTTATCCCGAGGTAATTTTCATAATGACGCATTCATTCGATCCCGTTTTCATCCATGTGATCCTTTACACCCTAGTCTATTCAGATCCGCTTTAAGGATTGCGGTTATTTTTATTGCGTCCCATTAGCGTTTGTATGGCGTCGAGGCGACATGATGGTG
The DNA here is from genome assembly GCA_963931805.1 of Microdon myrmicae. Taxonomy (NCBI): domain Eukaryota; kingdom Metazoa; phylum Arthropoda; class Insecta; order Diptera; family Syrphidae; genus Microdon; species Microdon myrmicae. The sequence continues at coordinate 31,164,914 of OZ007500.1, read as the reverse complement.
GACGGAATTTTTCCAAATAGAACGTATGCAAATAGGAACGAGTAGATAGATAGCTATTGCTTTCCTTCCTTGTACATGCATCAGTGAAGTCTACCTACAATTAAAAAATAAAAGAAGTTGCCTTTAATTTGTGAAGGTTGCATTTGATTCTCCCCACTACATGATGCTGCTACAATTGAAGCTAAAAAATAGACGACCGCAAGTAATAAGAGTTAAAAGTCCCAATTTAGAAATTACATATTTAGTTAGTACGGCTAGCGCGGGCAAAGGTCCGTTTAATCCATTGGCCAAAGTCTAGGAAACCTAAAATAAGCAGAAACTCACTTTTGTCTGTGATTCAATACAGTGTCAGTCGAATAGAAAAGGGAAACGGTTTATCGCAAATTAATGCGTATGACGTTGGTTCTTTCTGATATGATTTGGGGTTTTTTTTGCCTAAAGTGGTACTTACCACGACAAGTGTTTACTTTCACCAGCCATTACAGAAAAATTAAAATAATCGTTCATAAAACCATCGAGAGAAGAAATTTAAGAAAGTCGAATAGTGACGAAGTTGGTTGATTTATCTGTACAACTAATGAAGACATTACAGATTATAGTCACTCGTAAGGAATAATGAAAGTTTGGAGAGGGGACAAATGGTAGCGGTGAAATGAACGACATTCTTCGATTACAACTGCCACCGAGATAGAATGTCCACTCCTGTCTCTAAATACTTATTATCGAAATTCATTTGTGCAAGGGTATCAAACGTATCTTAAGTCTTCGCAACGTGTTTTCTGTGGGATCCTTTTTTAGCATCTATTTAAGGGGGCATCTCGCAGTCATGTGGGCGAAAAAAACAACCTTTTCTCGATTTTTTTTTTGAAAAAATGGTTGAACGTATTTATTTAAAAATGTTCCCATCATGTAGTACGGTTTGGAGGATGACTGGATATTTTTTTATAAAAAAATATTAATAAAAACTGAATAATCAAAGGAATTCCGTTATTATATTACTCTTTCTCAGGGGCGAACGAAAAGTTTAAAGAGAAATTGACTTTCGGATTATTTTAGAAAATTTTAAATTCAAAATTACAATTTCCAATGAAAAAAAAATCGACAAAAAAAACAACCAGTTCTAATACCTAAAAAAAAATCCTTCGTACACTTCCGAGTAAACGTATCTAAAAGAAGTATGCAAAGTTGTAGAAATATTGGCCCATCATTTTTTGAGGTATCATGTCCACAGTCTTTAAAAATGCTATTTTGAGGTAAATATGTTTAAAGCTTTTAATAAGGATAGACGCCGGTCGGAAGTTGGGGGTTTGAAAATGCTTCATCTCATTAAATTTTCTTTCAATCGACTCGAAATTTCGGGAGAACATTTCTGAGATGTACTTTCATATAGGATTTAAAAAAATCGATTGTTTGAAAATGATGATTGTAAGTGGCCCCTTAATTTTCAAGCATTGATTGCGATTTTATAATGGAAGAGCTGTGATCTGGATATCTGTATTATTTAGTGGGGCAATTTATAAAGGTTCATAACGACTGCAGTGGCCGCTTCCACTCATCCGTTGCGGATTTCAGCTTACTTCTCATTCTGAGACGATACTGTTCTTTTTTGTGCAGGGGTGCAGCAGTGATATGAGAGTTGCGCTCCGACCAGTGCAACATTCATCGTATACGGTGCAATTTCGTTGGTGTTTCTTTCTGTATATCTAACATATAGCATATATGGTTACGGCCACGGCAGGTGGACCACTGGGAACTTACAAAACGTCAGGTGAAAAATATTTGAGAACGTTAAAGAGTTTAACAATCTGGAAACAATACTGACGTCTAGTAACGAAATGTCAAAGGAAATCAACAAAAGACTGCATCCCTGCAACACTAGTTGGTACATAGTCAGCAAACTGCTAAAATCGGAACTGCTGTCGCCTATTATAAGGCTTCATATTTATAGAACAACAATCATGCCGATTGTTGCGAGTCGTAGGTGCGGCCCCAACGCCCTGTCACCCAGTGAAATATCAGCCTGTCAAGCTATAGGCTCCGTGAAATGGCTGGGAGAAATCCTTGGCAATGTTTCGGAGCTTGGCTGATGGACCAGTCCGAGGAAAGAGTGTTTAATAAACTATTTTCCCATCCCGACCTCTGGGGGGGAACTGTGAGGAGGAGAAGTAGGTTGCACCGGCGTACAGCGCTGATTCACTTCTTCCTCATAACTCTTTACTGTCCGATCAAGGTTTCGTCAAACCGAATCGTCATTAAAGCACGAAACAAAAAATACACACAGGTAGTAGTCGCCAGAAATAAGAACGCACAGGATATTGTTAGTTGTCATTAATTTTTATTTATAAGTCCTTCGGTAACTTTAACACGGTTGCCGACACGTCTGCTAGTTGTTTTTCCAAATGTTGTGGACAGGTGATTTCCGTAGTCGATGGAGAAGAATTCATTCGAAAACCTAAGTTATGAAGTCTTCTTGCTCGAACCTCCTCTGATGATAGTTCACTCATCGTGGCTGTTTATATTTTTCTAAGGAAACCTCGAAATGCTTGATTCTGATCGTATATATCCCTAGACAAATATCTCCACTTCAGCTTCGGTGTTTTTATTTATTTGGCAACTCGCCAAATCAATCACTGCGCCGTCAGTTTATTTCGATATGCCAATGAAAATGAAGTCATCGCTGAGCTCAGTAATTTATACCCGACAGTCAATTTATTCAGTTATTAAAAGAAAAGTTCGCTTGCAGTTTATTTATTTCCGAACACTTTAGTCTTCACTATCGCTTTAAATGTGAGACGAGCTATCAAGTCAACCGGCACTTCACAAAACGACCCGTGTATAAACGCATATCCGCAGCCGGCGGAGAGCGGGAGTGACGCGTTACCGTGGCGGTCAGCGGACGGAATAAGACTCCACGAGGCTAGAATTCTGACACGAATTCCATCCTAGGCTAGGGTTAAGAAAACAAGAGAAGAGAGAGAAAACAACTTTTCTCTTAAGGGTGCGACCACCAAGGACATGCACTCTTCTAGTGCAATGGTATGCGTAAGTAAATGTATCGCCATTAGTAGGAAGTGCTAATGGTTTTTCTATTTATACAATGGGAAATGTGTATCGCTGGTGATGCTAAAGGGATCGAATTGTATACATGATCACATGCGAAGAAATTCGTTTTATGGTACTAGACGCTAGATGCGTTTTGCTTTTGTTTGCACATGGTGCGAGTTAGGGAATTTTATTGCTGGGAGAAAAAGGTCGCCGGCCAATGTGTACGCAAAGAAATTTATCGTACACATGGCGAAGTTGGAAAATAAACGGCGCAATATTTATGGTCCCTGTCATGACGGTTGCATTGTATGCAAGTCGAATTATTTTGTTTACAGGAATTTGTCTGGTACCGAAGGTGCCGAATTGGTTTGGAATTCCAAATAAGCAAAGAAAAAAATCTTACGGAAAATTGTGTGCGAGGAGATGCATGAAAAGGTAAGTTTTCTTTACAGGGACTTTACGATTATAGCTTTGATCTAATTAAAGCGTGAAGCATTTTCAGGTGCTTAATGCGATTGCAGTAGCAAAAACTTATGCGATATGGGATTTTTTAGGTAAGTGTACCGTGGGGTTTGGCGGAACCGCCACAGAACTATGTCAACGGGAACATCATGTAAATGTTTTGATAAATAATCGAATTGTAAGCAACTCGTTATCTATATATCTCCAAGGCCTAAGATCGCGTCTGGCACGGGGCGTTGCTAACCATCGTTCATACGGACGTAGAACTTCCTCGAAAATCGATCGATCCGGATTGCTGTAAACGGCACGTCTTCGGATTTGTATTCTAGTAAATTCGGGGTGCTTCAGGGTTCTATTTTGGCTCCAATCTTGTTTCTACTTCACATTAGTGATTTGTTAGAATAACCAGTTAACAAAATATTCAGTTTTGCGGACGAGAGTACACTTCCTCATTTTGTAATGATCGGCCGATTAATGCATCAACGTCGAACCAGCTAAGATGTAGCCAGATTGATTTTCTAAGTCGGGATTTGGATAAAGTCCTACAGTGGGGGAAGTCCAATCTCACCGACTTCAATGCAACGAAGACACAATATTCAACATTCAGAAGGAAAAATATATCGTCGGTTCCACAGCTGATGTTGAATGGCTAGCCCCTTGCACCTAAGGAAAGCATAGATTTCCTCGGCGTCGCGGTCTGTGGGAACGTATCGAACATCGTCAAGTCCGCTTCTAGATAATTGAGTTATCTTTTTAGAGCGAAAAAATATTTCACTGCGGCCAACTTCTTCTGCTGTATAAATATCAATTTAAACCCGCGTTCGAATATTGTTCTCACGTTTGGAGCTATGCTCGTAAGCATGCCCTCGTCCTACTTGAGCACATACAGAGATTATCGATAGATCTGATCGAGGACAGAGTTCTGACATAGGGACTGCAGCCCCTATCACCTCGTAGGCGCATAGCAGGCCTTTGTCTGTTTTACAAATATTATCTCCGAGACTGTTCCTCAGAGTTTCGTGGTATTATTCCGCTAAATTCCATTCACTTACGCTTATCAAGACATTCTGACGGATAACACCAATTTGCGGTCCATCTCCCGACGGCACGCATATCTCTGTAACAAAACTCGTTCCGTTACAGAACGGGAAAGCTGTTGGACTTGGTCGAGATAAATTGCCTATAATACATATAGCATAAAAAAGGATACGCAAATGGTTTTGCAATCGGGATTGGTGTCCGGGGACTCGGAAGGGTCAAAAAACGTATATCTGAGCATCAGTGTAAATTTTAACTTGGAATAAAAGGACAATCAACCTTCTTCCCTTACCTATGTTTTTTTGCCGACAACACCCCGGACTTACGTCGCCGCTCTCCTCAGTACAATCGAAGCATAGTGGTGACCGCACCTTTAACCTTGAATCATTCCTATAAGAACAATATATGCTGTAGGGGTCGGAACCAATTCTTAACATTAACCTCTATTCTGTCAAAAGTTATGGAATCGCTGATTAAATGTCAACTTTCGAAATATTTTAATGGTCGACACAATGAGTTACGTAGTAACAGGTTTACAAGAGACTCGTTGGCAAACCTTACTGAAAAGTAAAGCCCATCCATCCCTTACGTCGACAAAAACGACAACCTGCCCTATTTTTGAGATTGCATTTCTGTGGAATTGACGACGCACTGATTTATTGGATAAGAGACTATTTTTCTGGCTGGTGCATACAAGTAATAGGTATACAACTTTGCTCCGCCGTTTTTTTCCGAAATTCGAGGCTTTATTGTAAAAAAAATGAAATGAAATGGCTTGTTGCGTCACTCCCAATTATCCTGCCAATTCTTGTTGCGTTTTACACGAGTATTGATCATGTAATGCCTCCAATTCTGCATCTTCGAAAACCTTCTCTCTTCCACCGCCATGGGTCTTCCACGTTAAAATTGCCGTTCTTGAAGCGTTGAAACCGCTCTCGGCACGTTCTTTCACTAATAGCGGCCTCACCATAGGTATTTGAGAGCATTCGATGAGCCTCAGCCGCAGATTTCTTCATATTAAAGCAGAAAATTAAAACCTCCCGCAAATGACGAGAATTTGGCTCGTAAGCTGACATGTTTTATCGAGAATAACTTTATGATGCAGACACAAATCGACTAATATTTCGATGGCGTTCTGTTTACAAATACCTAAGCTTATTGTATGACATCTATGATCTATTTATTTCAACTACCACTCACCGCTACAGCCATCTATTGCAAAACGGCACCTAATAGTAATTTTGCATCCCATCAAATCAATGCTGGTGTGCCGCAGGGCGCTACACTCTCGCCTATTCTATTCTTTACTATTATAAATTTTTTCTTGTTCATTATCCATAATTCAATCTATTCATTTGCTGATGACAGCACATTAAGTTTCTCGCACTCCTACGAACATGCTGGCGAACCTCTTCGAACATCGTTATTAATCAGCAGAGTATACACAACTGATTCAATTCCGACTTCAACAGGATATAACAATGGGTATTATTAAACAGAGTACACCTTAGTGCCTCAAAAACTCAGTTGTCCTTCTTGTTGTATAATATATATGCCTACGTGGGCATCCTGTCGACGAACGGCACTTGCGCCGTCACCATCAGTTCTTTCCACTGAAATGCATTCTGTTCATAATTGGGATCACCATACATTTGAACCTGCTTTGAAATGATTGGCGTTTTTTAACCAAATGGCCACAATTTAAAATCGTATATTCATCCTAAATTAATATTCCGTCCCCATGCTTGGTCAAACCTATCTAAAAGGTCAGTGCACGTGCTTTAAAGGATGCAAATCATTGGGGACCCAAGCATAAGTCCTTCACTTTCTTTGTTAGAATATATGCGCAAAGTATCCACATATCTTTTCTCTATAGATATTATTACGGTTTTTGTTTAACCGCACCATGAGCCAGATTCGCTTCCGAACGCGTACTGTTGCTCGCACACTCAAGGAGATAAACGCAAACAAATCCGCTGGTCCTGATGGCATTCCCCCAATTCTCTTAAAGAGAAGTCCCTCTTCACTCTCTAAACCACTGCGAAAATTTTTCCTTTTGCTTATTCTGCTAGCCATTTCCCAAATAGAAGGAAGTCAGCGAACATTCGGCCAATTCCCAAAAAGAGCGACAAATCATCCCTCTCTTCTTATCGACTCGTAGCACTAACGTCTATTTTCTTGAAAGAAATGGAATCACTGATTAACCGTCAACTTTCGAAATATTTGGAATCAAATGGCCTCCTCAATGACCGCCAATATGGCTTTCGTAGCAACAGGTCCACAGGAGATTTGATGGCGTACCTTACCGAAAAGTGGAGCCATTCCATCCAGTACTGCGGAGAAAGCAAGGTTATTGGACTGGATATCTCAAAAGCCTTCGACAGAGTTTGGCATCCAGCCCTTTTATCAAATTTACATTCATATGGAGTGGACAATTCGATAAACCAGTGAATAACAGACTATCTTTCTGGCCGTTCAATCCAAGTGGTTCTTGATGGTGTCAAATTCGCTTCCCATCAAATTAATGCGGGTGTTCCCCAAGGTTCGGTACTATCACCCACTCTCTTCCTAATCTTTATAAATGATCGTTTGTCCTACAACCCAATCCACTCGTTTGCTGATGATAGCACATTGAGTTTCTCATACTCATACGAACATTCCCGACCAAACTCTTCGAATGTCAATACCAATCAGCAGGTTATGCGTAATACATTGAATTCAGACCTCAACAAGATATATCAATGGGGATTATCTAACCGAGTAGAGTTCAATGCCTTAAAAACTCAGTGGTGTCTCCTGTCGTCAAAGGCGAACCCCAAAGTAAATAAACTGTCAATGAACGGCACTTGCATCGACTAAGCCAAGGAACTATCAATCTTCGGCACTCGAATTAATCCGACTCTTAATTGGAGCGACCACATTTTTGAAGCTGCGAAAAGTGCGGCCAATGTATGAGGTTCATTAAGAGATGCAAAAAATACTTCACTCCATCCAACCGAACCGCTATTTAAAAGGCGTATATTCGTCCCAAAATGGAGTTCAACTCCCATATTTGGTCAGACACATCCAAAACTGCACTACACATGCTCGATAGGATGCAAATAGGAGCAGTGAAACTTATTGGCGTCCCAGCTGCGAGTCGAGCAATTCCGTCGTTAGAACATAGGCGCAACGTATCATGCCTATCTCTTTTCTATAGGTATTATCACGGTCATTGCTCAACTGAACTTGCTCAATGTGTTCCGCCTCCTCACACATTTTCACGCGATACCCGTCAATCTGAGAATGCGCATCAATTCACGTTGAAAGTAAACTTCAGGCGCACAAATAAATATAGACAGTCATTGTTTAGCCGAAACAAATGAATGTGGAATGTTCTACCTGATCATGTGTTTCCTCGTCGCTGTACTGTCCTGGCACTTAAGGCCAATGTACATCGATACCTCCTTTCCTTATCCGCTTCATCTCCTTCCCCTCGCACTGTGCTCTGACATTTAAGGGTACTGCAAAATCACTTTTTGTGCACCCGTTTATGTAAAAAAAACTGAATTCAGTGAAAAAGTTCCATCTTAAAATACATTTTCCCGCCATATACGTCATTTATTATTAAAAGTTAATCTCAGACATTTAAATAAGAGCAGACAATCGTTCTTTAGACGAACTACGCGTATGCTCTACCTGATCATGTGTTTCATTGCCATTGTAATATCCAGGCATTCCAATATACATCGATACCTTCTTTCGTTATCCCTTTCCTCTTTTTCCGACCACACACTACTTTGACATTTAAGGAGGTCTCAAAACTTACCTTTGTGTAGGCGCTAGTGTAAGAAAATTTAGTATAGCGTACCCGACAATTTGTGTTTGGGTTTTGTTGTTACCATAAGCTTTTCTAGAGAATACGTGCGCAATTTAACATGTTCACATCAATGTATTTACGCTTACAGGGTCAAAGATTGTTGCAAATTATTGTCAAAGATTATTGCAATTCACACTTGTCCTATTCCCAATATTTTCTACCACAGCATCTTCGTCTAATGTCTTTTTTCAAAAATCTCTCTTTAATTTTCAATAATCTTATTTTTAAAGCTAAACTCTCTATTTCAGTTAATTAATACAATATGCAATGGATTTACGTTAATTCTTCGATTTTGTTCTTACTTACTGCATCAATTATAATTGCTTTCATACTTTCAACATTTATTCACGTTTAATTCGGCAATTACTCTTTAAATTCCTGCACCATCTCTAGGAACGTAATTATAAACCCTAACCGCGTCCCCTACATATTTTGTTGCCACACTCTCCTCAACAATGTCTCACCCGAAAGTCACACACAACACTTAATGCAGCCAAATCAATAACGACATCCATCCATATTGTAAGGAATTTAGTCTTCAATAAGTAGTTTCGTGTACGCGTAAGGAGTGTACACATTTTATTTTGGAGCTTCGAGCGCAGTGCATAAGTGATCAATCTTAATGTTCCACAGGCGGAGAGAAGAGGTTTTTATCGCCCGCAGAAAATAATTTTATAATGAAGAAGTATATATGTAAAAGAATTTCTTAGGTTTGCGTCCCCTACGTTCCTGATACCGCTGCACTACCGAAAAATGCTTGGGATATTAGAATCAAAAGAAAGGTTTAATTTGCATCCCCATCATCCATTGAAATGCCCTAAAATACAATACTGACTTTGTGGCAACCGTCGGCACACGATGTACTTATCACAACCGGCAACTCCCACCAAAAGACAATGTTTACAATTGTAAAGGGGCGACGATTCAGTAAATAAATAATTTACATGGCCAACGGGCCATTTGCGAATGTTCTCCTCAACCTGTGCAATGTGCTATGTGTGTTATGTTGTGTGTGATATCTAAAACTAAAACAGGACGACGATGGGGAGGACATGTCACCACATTACATGATAGGCTGAGCATGAAATTTTCAATTTTTTATCCCCAGTGAAGAACAGCTTTAAGGGTTGTTTTCGCCGCTTTCATTATGTTTCCTGTGTATCCAATGAAAATATATGGTAGCTTTCACCTTCTCGAAAATCATCACTTTTGGGTGGCAAACTCTGGAGCCAACGAGTGTAAACTTGAAAGAATCGTTGAAAACGTTATAAGGGTGTTTGTTTCTTTATTCAACATCATTTATATTAATAAGAAGGGACTGTCGTGAGATACATTCGCAACTAATGTCAACAAATTTACATTTTATTTATGGATCTCACAGGATTAGTGTCAAATATTTCCCGAAAATCGGTTGCAAATTACAGGGGCGTACGTATACTTTTCAATGCATATCCTTAATTTACTTAAGTCTTTTGTTTTGTCTCGTTTTCAGCACACGTTAATTAGAAACGTACGAGTACTTTGAAATTTATATAAAAATCTTAGAACTGATATCATGAGGTTATATTTAATTTAATACTCGTGTTGTGAACTTTCAACATTTCCTAATTACAATTAGTCCTATTGTGCTGGAAACTTCTTGAAAAGAGAAGCACATTAAAGAGTAGTCTTTACGTACAGTGGTATCTTCAAGTAAAGGAGTCCAGAAATCGAAATTCATACTGGATCTTATGAGCACCTCATTCAACAATTTTTTTGTTTTATTTTGGATAGGCGGGTTCTCCAAGCCCATCAACAAAATCTTTCACAATATTTGGTTTCCACCGCATTCCATGATGTGGATTAGATCGTTTTTAGATAATCGTCTGTACCATATATGTGCAGTGCTTTAATGTAATGTTTTTGTATACAAATCTAGCCTCAAGAAAATGACTTCGGCCGCCAATATTCAATTATGTCACCCACGTTATGGAATAGTTACCTATTTAGGTAGACAACATAAAAATGTCATGACAATTCCAAGAGACACCCACGCACATGCAACCATAGTAAACAACAATACAGTAAATAACGATCGAATTCGTACACGCGGCAGTGGTCTGACGTGTTAAGCATTGGTTCTATATTGTAGTGATTCCAACCGTCATAGCGTTGGTGTGAATCGCATGTTCTTCACTATCGTTGCAAACGCTATAACCCCCTTCAAAGCTATTGTCACGTCCACTTGATAGCGTAAATATTGCCAAAACGGCATGCTCTGAGTGTTATCCTGATCCTTTGGAACAAGGAAAGTCGGACGGACGTGGATCAGGACTGTAGAGCAGCTGGAATAACGTTGCCACTTCGTGCGTCGCTAGGAGCTCCCTATTACGCAGACACGTGGCTGATTGATACAGCATAGGTAGCGGCGATGTTTTTCCGCGCGAATGACCCTCTTGCTCAATCTTTTCAGAGCATCCATGTATTGGACAGCGTTGACGGTGTGTCGTTGAGACACACACTTGTTGTGAGCCCAACCGCCAGCGACGAAAGTCACAATCAATATTGTTTTCACTGTAGATGTAGAAAGGATAAGGAATATCTTGACTTTTTTCGGTTTCGGGGACGTCTGGGTGTGTCATTCAGCACTCTCGCGCTTCGACTCTGGGTCAAACTCAATTGTATCGGTAGCTTTTTTGAGTAATTCTTATGCATACTTTCAGCCAACATTTCAGCCATCCTGATTCTTTTGATTCATGTAGCAGACCGACCCTTAGTACGCTATGAAGCCAAAGGTCCCGTGGCTTCACCAAACTGGTTTGAACTTGCTGGACCCAATAGCGGCGTGGTAAGGTATATATTTCATATCTTTCGGGCCACACCCTGTAAAACATACAGTAGTTGGTATTGGTTTTTTTTTTTTTGTGCCGGACCATTGTACTGACGACTAGCGAAACCCAAGTGTTAACTAAAGGCGATATTGCGGAATTTCACTCGCCTGGTTATGGTTCATGACCTCACTGACTCGGCTACACCATCGTTCCCTGTTCTGTGGACTCTCCTTACCTTAATCTATTAAAATAGATTTCCTTTGCCTTCGGATCTGATCTCCTCAAGGCCGCGCCTTACATGGACCTCCCATCTTCGTCGCGGCTATCCCACAGGTGTCTTTCCCGTTGGTCTCCCGTCAAGGATTCTACGTACGGTTCTGTCGTTGCCCGTTCTCGCTACATGTCCGATCCATCTTAATCTATTCCGACCCGATTTTTCTCACTATTGTAGGTTCTGGAATTTCCTCTAATGTCCTGTCTGCTCATGAGCGCCAAAGAAACTTCATAACACTTTATTCTCAAATACGCGGGACGTACGTTTTGTAAGCGCCCATGTCTTAATAAATAAGTACGGAGCTTTATATTACGTGACAGCAGCTTCGATTTTAGCAGTTTGCTGGCTGTGTACCAGACTGCCTTGCTGGAACGTAGTCTTTTGTTGCTTTCCTTTGATATTTCGTTCCTGTTTAGTGTTGATCCAAGATATTTAAGCTTATGTGCGTTCCCATTTGGATATTATCCGATGATCATTCTCTCTACATTTCCTATCCCGCTTCTAAAAAAGAATGTCTATTTATTGATCAAGTATCTGACTCTAGTCTCTGTCAAGTTAGCAATATTTTAAACTTCATAGGCAGGAAGCTAGACCTTCTTCAGTCTCAGGCAGTTGTCTAGTTCTCTCAATCTTCGAATACTACCACCATTCTCTTCGTATTTCGATTATTTACCTCACTTCTTCATCGGTCCACTTTTACTCCATTTCCTTGATCCGCACTCGATAGAAAACAAGTTACTCCAACGCAATAAGGAATTCACACCGGACCCTGATGGTTTCCTGCCATTTTTTTTAAATGTTCATCTATTCTTTCAATTCCCCTTTCGAAAATTATTTCTCTCTCAAATGGAATTCTCCAACATTTGGAAAACCTTCTGTATCACCCCCATACACAAAAAATGCGCGAGTGCGTTCTCACAAACTACCGTTCTGTTGCTAAGCTTTCCCATATATCCAAGCTTTTTGAAACCTTTCTTTACGAAACATTAAGATTTCACTGCGAATACCATATTTCTACTAGACAACGCGGATTTTTTGCAGGCAGGTCAACAATAACCAACCTCGTCGAATTTACAACTTTCACACCCCATAGAGAGTGGCAAGGAGGTCGCCATCGTTACAACCAAACTCAGTAACGTTTTTGACAAGATTTTCTATAAACTTATACTTATAAAATTGCCCCTTGCCGGCTTAGAACCTGTGGTGGTTCCTTTGAACGCCACTACTAACCTTCCCATTAATCATTCAAGAGACTGCTCCCTAGAGCACCAAAAACCTGGAAAGCATGTACTTACCTTTCCATAGTTTGTACTACAATCACCTGAAATGCCGTAAATCTATAATTTTCGCTGACGCAAAATCCATCAGCACCAAATAGATATTTCCCGAAGGGCATGTTTTATACAAACGCACCATGATTCGAGAAAGCATTCGGCGTAACACCAAACAACCGATATAAACCCAAATCATATCGCCCATATCCCTTGTCGAATCCTACAACACACAAAGAGGAGATATTCCTGCTGTACTTCTGTGCTGCGACCATATCGGTCGCCAAACCTATCGACAGGCAAATGCATTGGCACCAATAAGCATGCCCCTGAAATTCAATTCGGTTGCGACATTGCGTGACCGACATAAACCCTCGACCCTGTCCATCCACACAGGAAGAAAGAATTTTTCCACACACGTGCATGTCAAGTCACATTCACAGACCCATCGGTCGATCGTACGCCGTTGCTGCTCGCGTAAACACCCAAGCATCTCCTTCACGATGCTTGCCCAGCAGTGAACACGACGTGTAGCATTTCCTTTTATGGAATTCGGATATCCACGGTTCGCATACTCATGGGCACACAGCATGAGCGTGCGAAGCGAACATATCTGTGTACGTGCACATCCTCACGTGATCAAGGGAAAATCATCCCCTATTGGTCACCGAAGCGATGGTTGTAGTTTGGTACTCTGTCGTTTCGGTGGCGATAATCAATCGTAACACTGATTCCGTGGAGGCAGGTCGGGTCCTCCACGTTAAATAAAAAGTCGAGATTCATCCACCGGAGGATGCGCACACGCCTAGTGCAAACGTAGTCTGTGTCTTAAGTGCTGTACAAATTATATTCAATCATTTACTTAACCGAACTTTAAGTGCTGTACAAATTATAATCATTCTTTTACTTAGCCGAATTATAAGTGCTGTACAAACTATATTCATTCTTTTACTTAAGTGCTCGAACTCGAAGGAAGTTCAAAGCGTATTATTTTGTTTGTTATTCTAACATAAGCGAACTCGATGTGTATGCTAATTTATAAATTATCGTAATAAAATATATATTTGGATTTGGTAATTGTACGGAGTTTTGAACTAAAATAAAAAGGAAGTGGAGTCATTTTTATTTCGTTCGTGTGTGTCTTGATGATCTGAGCAGGGACCAACCTCGGAGTCCTAGTTTCAGCGCCAGTGATCCCTTACCAGAGAGCTGGGAAGGCTTGGTGAACCCGTTCACCAGACGGCACAATAATCAAGCCCCATACAAAACACCACAAACCCATTCTATTAAAATAGATATCGTTTCAAATCCGCGATACCTAATCCCTTCCTGCTTAGCTCTGGGGTCCCTCAACGCAGTCACCAAGGCCCCTTACTTTTCATTCTAACCACAAACGACGTCGATAAGGTCATCAAGCAGTCCTGAGTTGACGACACAAAATTTTATAAGACGGTCATGTCAGCACTTTATTCTGCACTGTTTCAAACAGATAATGACAACTTCTCGATTTTGTGTCGGAAAAAGGGCTAATATCGCCAAATGTCAGTCTATAACCTTTTTGTCCCCGTATCTACTGCCTTCATAACCAAATCCTCACTAGTATAGGTATTTTAGATGATAGAGAACTTAATTTACTTTCACATATTGACGCGATGATCCTTAAGATAAACTCGGCCCTCAGGTTTGTAAAACTGTGGTCTAAAGAATTCTCCAACCCCTATGTCATCCAATATGGTATGAGGTCAGCCAGGTATGGTCCTCCTACTAGCAGACTCACATTTGCGGAATCGAGTGTATTCATTATCGACTTTAACGTTTCGCTCTCCCTAGGTTAAAATGGGAAGATCCTGTGATCATGCCCCCTCACACCAACCGCCTCAAATTAATTAACCTGAAAACCATGAAAGAACGCAGAATCCTGTCCGAAATTCTATTCACTCACCGACTCCTCTCTGGCTTCATCGACGGTTGTGCCAATCTTTTCAACACAAATCGACACAACATAACTAATCCCTTACCCGTTCAACACTCCCTCCACTATAGTTTACGGGTCCAATGAAGCTGTAGTTCTCCACGAAGCCCTACCATTTTCCTCCCCCATCATCATCATCATCGGCACTACAGCCGGGAACCGGTCTTGGCCTTATTTAGCAAGTCCTGAGGCTTGTTAAATTTTCCATAATGATTTATTTTTTCTGGGCAAGGTCATTAGTCTTGCGCCAGAGGCTCCCCGACGGGGAATCGAACCCCTGTCTCCCGGGTGACAGGCGGGTATACTAACCACTATACTATCGAGGAGCCCATACATCTTCCATTTTTCCTTTCCTACCATTTTCCTCCCACATTTCATTTTCCCCCATATCATCCATCCATATCCTCAAATTGAATCCAATGTCAGACTTATTGAACCAAACGTTTAATTGTCGCACATGGATTAAATTCTAACAAACAAAATTCCCAAAACATTAAATAAAACGAAATGGGTAAAACCAGATGCTTACCCATAGACGCATCATTAAAGAAAATACTCTTCACAACCATTTATACAGAATTTCCCAACTAATGTTCGTTT
The DNA here is from genome assembly GCA_963931805.1 of Microdon myrmicae. Lineage (NCBI taxonomy): Eukaryota > Metazoa > Arthropoda > Insecta > Diptera > Syrphidae > Microdon > Microdon myrmicae. Next base: position 31,149,583 of record OZ007500.1, on the reverse strand, counting down.
TATTGAACATCTACATTTCGGGTCATTAAATACCCATTTACAGATCATCTCTTAAGAATTTTGTCCGCACAAAATTCTGATCCTTTTATTACGCCGCCGTAGCGCAGGTAAAAAAAACGATTTCCATGTTTCCTTTAATTACCCAAAATCCATTAAAGAAAAGGATGGTGCACCGAAGTTTCATTTTTTGTCGATAGTTGTTAAGTTTCAGTTTTGTGTAGAACGTCCAGAGGAATGGACATATGTTTTAAAATAAAAATATTACAAAAGAAGTAAAAACCTTTTTTTTTATTAAACAAAACTCCGTGAACGCGACTCTTTCCTCAATTAACGAGGAAGCACGGCGCGGCACGACAAAGCCATAACCCGAATGTTGGGAAATGTCAACTTCAAGTCACCCATTTCTGATTTCAACGTGAGCACCCTCACTCAAAAACACCGCCTTCTAAATGTCTCCCTCTATCTTCTATTCATCTTCCTTCCTACCCGTCACCATCGTTATTAACTAAATTTCTTCGTAAGTTAGATCTAAGAATCTATATGTAAGCTTGTTCTAAGCTAATAAATGGGGTGTAGCCCCACGAAACTCTCTGAGATCCCCTTGCTCTCGCCGTAACCATGTATATGGTTCTTCATTGACGGCCACGTTTTCGTCTGATGACATACTTGAGCACAATGTTAAAAAGACATGCCCAGAGGCCTTCTCTCTGTTTTAATCCGTTTCGGTTTTCAAATGGTTCTAAGCGGAGGTTTTCTATCCTAACTCGTCCTTTATTTTCGTTCATGCAGATTTGAATGAGGGCGGCATATTTTTTCGGGATTCCAAGCTCAACTACAATATGGAACGGTCTTTGCCTTGCGATGAAGTCGTAGGCTTTTTTTAAGTCAATGAAAGGTTGGTGGACGGTCCCTCTGTATTCCTACTTCTTTTCCAACAATTGCCGTACTGTGGACATTTGGTCACTTGTTGATCGGTTCTTGCGGAATTCACACTGGTAGTCTCCCAGTTTTTCTTTTGCATATGGTGAGATTCTCGTCAGTATAACACCTATTAGTAATTCCTATGTGAGTGGGAGCAATGATATTCCTCTGTAGTTCTCACAGTCAGATCTGTGGCCCCTTTTGAAACTAGGGATGACTGTTGAGGTTTTCCATTCTTTCGGAGTGACTTTCTGGTCCCATATTGTTTTGGTTAATTGGTGGACGATCCGAGCGGTTGCTTCTCCTCCATGCTTCATGAGTTCTACAGGTACTATATGTAGTCGACTCTGGGAGACTTGTTGTTTTTAAGTCATTGCGTCTACTACATCGTTGAAGAAGTGCTCTTGGATCCGTCGCTCGGCTGTACGTACGTCTAATACATTTATTTGTGGTTGATTGGTGCGCACATTAAACAGGTTTTCAAGGTTTGCTTCCACTGGCCACGATAGTTTGTTTCTGTAAGCAGGCAGCTATCTGCGTCTCGAATTAGTTTGGATCTCCCTCGGTACTGTGGCGGTTCCGCCGAACCCCACTGTCTACTTACCGTAAAACCCCCATTATTACAACCCAATTTACATCAGTTTCTGCTAATGCAACAACATTAGCACCTGTAAATGCTTCTTGCATTATATAGATCAAATCTATAATTTTAAAAAGTCCCTGTAAAAGAATTCTTACCTTTGCATCTCTTCGCATACAATTCCTGTAAGAGTTCTTTATTACCTTATCACAAATTACCTGAAAGAAAATGCATCGGTTCTATATAATACAACCGCATATCAGGAAATATTACCCTTGCGTCGCCTATTCCCAGCTTCGCCATGTGTACGATAAATTTCTTTATGTACACATTGGCCGGCGACGTTTTTCTCCCAGCAATAAAATTCTCTGACTCGCACAATGTGCAAACCAAAGCAAATACGCATTCCGCGTCTCTTGGCATCAATTGAATTCAAAGCATAAACAATGCAAAGATAGAATCCGTTTGCCACAAACGAATTTCCCTGCATATACAAATGCAAGCAAGGGATTTGTTTCGTCCACCAACCAATTAGCACATTTTCTCATCGGATCGTCGTCTCTTTGTTTAGCCGCTCATGTTCCAACAAAGATCCCATTAGCATCCGACGATTTCGGTTTTATTTGCTTTACCGAAATCGTATCATAGGAATGCACTTTATGCCCCTTTCTTTGTTCTAGGCACACACACCACTGCACTGAAAGAGTGCATCTCTGTGGCGGCCACACCCTTAAGAGAAAAGTTTTTCTCTCTCTTCCCTTTCCTTAACCCTAAGCTAGGATGGAATTCATGTCAGGACCAGAACGGTCACGCGTCACTCACGCTCTCCGCCGGCAACGGAAACGCGTAAATAAATACCGTCGAGTCGAGTAAGCGCGCGAGTAAAATAAATAATTCAAATTCGTGTTCTGCCATATAATGTAGTGTTGCGTCTTGTTAATTATTCAAATCCGTGTTCTTACAACTAATTTAGTGTGGCGGCATATCAATAAGACGTATGGTTTAATTAAAATAATAAAATTAAAGGACTAGCTAAACCAGTGTTTCATTGCAACTTTTGTCGACGTTTCGTTTCGGAGTTTCGTTTGTGCTTTTCTTCCAGTGCGTCCGTTTTATCCTAGATGTGTTTACCTTATTGTTCTTCTGGTTCAATGTTTTACGCGGCGAACAATTTAGGATGGTGGAAGGAGTGAGGGCTCCGCGATAGTATAGTGGTTAGTATACCCGCCTGTCACGTGGGAGACCGGGGTTCGATTCCCCGTCGAGGAGCCTCTGGTGCAAGACTAATGACCTTGCCCGGAAAAAAACAAATCATTATGGAAAATTTAACAAGCCTCAGGACTTGCTAAATAAGGCCAAGACCGGTTCCCGGTTGTAGTGCCGATGATGATGATGATGATGATGATGATGATGGAAGGAGTGCACCAAGTGCCCATGCTGGTACATACTTCTTCCCCACAGTACCTGTTTCTAATTGAATTTACATACATTCCTCAGATTTTCTTTGCTCTGGCATTTTCTAGAATGTTTTCGATTCGGTGTGTCTCCTATTCGCGTTTTTTTTCCGGTTGAAAAGTCTCGGTGTTTCTTTCCGAATCGTCGCTTATCTCCCTGCGTTAGTTTCATCGTATCTTTTAACAGGATCATCTTGAAACATTTACGATGCCCGATCTTCGCCTGGCACTCATTGTCAAGCCAATGTTTGGACTTAATGGTTTTCTTAAATCCTAAACCTTTTGGGCAGTTTGTTTGATCACGTGTCTGATTGATGACTGTTCAATGTCCATATTAATGGTTTCCTCTTCCGCACTACACCCATTCTCTAGGATGTTAAACCTATTCGTTAGTTCGTTTTGATAGTCAGCCGTTTTGCAGAGGTCTTTTAGTTCTTTTAGTTTATCAATGTCGAACCTTTTGCTTGTTTCCTACGACTAGCCATGTCGGTTTGCTGCGGCCTGACTCCAACAGATACACACGAATATGTAAATCGTAGTAAAGAACCCCACGAAGGGGAAAAATTGAAAAATAAATCACCGGAGCTTTATACCAATGCAATTGAAACAGCATAACATCCCCCAGCTAATTAATAGTCAAGATTAATATAACATCTTTTATAACACGCCGGTAGTCTGATGTGAGTGAGTGCTTTGTTTCTCACCAGTTTCTTCATGGGTTCGATTCCCCGAAGCTATGGTTCCAGTTACAATGCTTAGAAATCACATAATGATAATTTGCGCACTAAACAAGTCCGACAGAAGAAACTATATATATATATATATATATATATATATATATATATATATATATATATATATATATGTCGCAAGGCTAATAACCTTGCCCGGAAAAACAAATTATTATGGATAATTTAACAAGTCTCGAGTAAAGACCGGATACCGGGGGAGAGACTTGCTAAATAAGGCCAAGACCGGATCCCGGTTGTAGTGCCCATGATGATGATGATGATGATGATGATGATATATATATATATATATATATATATATATATATATATATATATATATATATATATATATATATATGTATATATATATGTATATATATATAAATTGTTCTTTCTGGGTGCACATCATATCCCTATATTTTCAGTAAAGGGATGCACCACTTACTTTACCTCCTGTTGAAAAAATCAGAATTGTTTCAATGAAGTGAATACGAATGAACTCAGTACTCTGAAATGTGAAATACACCTTATTATACATACACGAGGTATTTGGTTGAATAATCAACGATTTTTTTATCAAAGGCTGTTGATTACCTCGACAAATTAAATCCTTAAAAATGTGCCTCCTCTAAATTAAAAATTTATTTCTCCCCCGAATTTACACAATGTAAAATCACCCACACCCCAATACAAAAGTGCCGTTCCTGCTAGCTTAAAGCAATAGCCCTCAAATTACTGAGTCAAGTTTACGAAATGTTTCTCCGGCATCCTCTTCCAATTCTAAACACAACCATAACTAATGCCAAGAGGACCATTGGTTCAATCAAAACCAACTGTGACACAAAATATAATCTGAAAGGTAAATTACATGTCGAAATAGTTTATTTCCTATAGGATACGTGATCCCGCATCGTCATAGCACCACATATTGAGTGTACACATTTTTGTTGTTTGCTGTTAACTTCTGCCTATTCCTCAAACAACCCCAAACCCACAACATTTGCTTAAACATACATCCAAGATAAATTATTCAAATATAACCCACAAGCCCATTGACCCTAATTAAGAATTTTCGTTTTTGTTGTCCTCTCGCCCCTGAATCCACCTCTTTGTTAAAATTAATTTAACAAACTTAATTAAAGTCCTTTATCGTAACGAGCGGTGAGAAAAGTTACTGCAAAAACCCGAGGAGCAAGGAACGCGTTTTACTCGTTCTGAATTCATTACCTATCTGATGCGGTGTCACGAGCTCAGACTTTGACAGACTGTGACAGCGAACAGGAACAAAATGCCAAAAACAAAATTCCAAATCCAGGATTAAACGTCACAAGCTTTGCCAAGATGAGAATTAATGACTTGGATGACGCATTAGTGTAACACTGTGACTCTGCGTGGCACTACATGCGACCATTGAAATGGATGGGGAAACAAGGTGTAGCCGCATCAGCAATCGATTAATTGAATTATGATGGAGGGCCGGAGTGCACGAGGTCCAGGAGAGCTTTCATGACAGCACATTAAATACTGCAACACTGTGCAAGGTCTCCTCTCCACAGCTCCAAGAAAGAAATCAACCGAATAAAACCATGCGTGTAATCTGCCAAACCGTTTTTCCAAACAAATATTTGAAACATACCTAAGGCGATCAATTTCCTCTCCAATATGGTCAGACGTTAGTGATGGTGTAAATATGCTTTTGCGATGCTGAAATGTACTACCAATGAAGATTTCGAAACTACAATAAGTTTCCTTCAAGGAAGTTTAATAATACCATTTTCGAATCAATATCGAGTATGACGCGGTTGCATAATAGGCGGTGCTATACTTAAGGTATGAGGAAGTTTGAGGTCTAATAGAAAACTGATTAGTAATACTGGCAGAGACTGTTTAAGAAAGAAGTACTTTTTTTATCATCGAAATACCTATCCATAATATTTCTCAAGGAGTTCTTTGTTCTAATCAATATTTTAGTCATAACTAATAAAGAGCTGAACGGATATAAATTGCCTTTATCAAATTCAAATTTTAAAATACCACAATAAAAGACAAATTGCATAATAAGGACTTAATTAAATGCAAATGAAAAGCGTAATGTGGAAAAAAACGATGAGGCTCTGTGATGATTATATAGATACTACGGGCGTTTATGTACTCTTGTTGGCATCAAATATGACAACTCTTGATTGAGTATGCTTCAAAAATTGTGTTAGCTTTATTAAAGCTCCTTGGTTAAAATACATCAGTGCTGAAATAAATTAATATGATGCAAAACTGTTTGTTGCTTGAAATCTAAGTTCTTGTGTGACCTTTTTACAAACCTACATTCGAAAGACTCTTTACTTTGTCAGTAAAGATTGCACATTTAGTAAAACGAAGAAACAGATAGTTAAGATCGAGTATTGCTAAGTTTAAGAGTTGGTTTTGTGCACAATATAGCTTAGGATCCAATATTTCAGCTGCATCTGTCCATATACTCAATTACAGACCAGAAATATTTGTACTAAATACACATCTACATACATGGCGATAGCTTGTTTCAAACAATAAGGATGCACAACCTGATCCAGACAAATAGAAATACGCAGCATAAGGCATGGAAAATCGCTATGGTTGATGAGTTGGGCACTTAATGACGGATAATCTGCAACCATCCTAAGGTTCCGTCGAGGGGAAAGCAGCACAACTGATGAAAAACTTGACGGATGTACGCGGATGCTGTTATGTCAAGAAAGGCAAAAAACCGAATACATACAGGACAATATTGGTGGAATGAAAATATAACCGAGTCCCGGGGTGAATGCCTCAAAGTGTGTCCGGAAGCACAGCATAAGAGAAGAGGACTCGAGTATGAAACGCTTCACAACCAATTTAGGGAAGCTTAAAGACAGTTGAAGGAACCCATAAAAAGGAGCCTATCAAGAAATTCATGTAGGAAGTTTTTAACGCAGCGTTTGAAACGCTGTATACAAATATGTCCTCTGTCGACTTAAGGCATATCAATGTATCGCTCCCAAAAGCCCTGAACTCATTAATACGATTGTGACCAATTTAGTCAAGAGCGAGGGAAATTTTCATGTTTGAATATATATATGATACACAGAGAAGATAAAAGGAAGCGTCCCAAGGATCAAAGTGTCCGCCGCTCCAGGGCCACGTTGGCTGACTAAACAGCTTATTGAAAGAGATTACACTGGCCCGGCCAGAACTATTCAGTGCAATATATACCAAGTGCTTAAGTAAAAGAACTTTCCCAATTTGCTGGAAGGAACAGAGACTAGTCCTGATACCACAGGGTAATAAATCACCCCAAGAACTGTGGCGGTTCTTTAAAGCCTTCCTAAAGAACCACCCATTTCTTTAAAACAACCTACTTTTCCCTCACTCCATAAACCACTATACTTACCTGCATTCGAGCAGTGTAAGCTTTCTTTCAAAAAACTTTCACCTGAAAGTAAAACCCCAGCGGGCATGCACATCAAACAAGTTATTTCATTCATATTACATGAACCGTGCCAGACAATCGGCTCGGCTTGTCAGCAATTATAAAAGATAAATACTCGCTGGCCAGCGTAATTGTTGGCACATCTGTAGCCGATATTCTTGCTACGGTTTATGAGTGAATATTGCTCCAATCCCAAGGTTCGCTACAGTTGCGGCCAATTTCCTTTATTGGATATCTACCGATCATGGGATTTGGGCACGAATATGATTGACGTTAGACAATCATACCCATGATCATGTCTAATGATTCGTTGTCTAAACGACCAGCCACTATTCTCACGCCGGCTATTCTAAACGAAATGCTTCTGTGTACTCTACGTAAACAGAAGAAATTATTTTTGCCTGCATGCCAGCATTCCTGTGCATTATCCAATGCCTAAAATAAACATGCACCCAAATCTAGTAGCCTTTGCTGTCGCAGCAAAGTTCTGTTGACTTATCGCCAACCCAAATCGATCCCCTATCGTACGATGGGAATACACCCAGCCGTACACCGATCATCATATTTGACCAGCTGCATGTTTGTTTTTCCTTTCCTGCACCCAGCGAGTGTTTGGGTGTCTTTCTTAAAAAGGAAAGATCGTTTTTCAAGTTAAGAAAAGAGTTCTTATGATTTATAATATAATTATACCGCAACGTGTTACACTATAAACTAAGCAATAAATAAACATTATACAGAACAACAACATCCGCGTTTTAATTTATCATCATTCCGCAGTGTACAGTGTCCTGGAACTCGAGTGTGGAGTTCAGTGTTCTTCGCCACGATTTACATCATCATCATCATCGGCACTACAACCAGGAACCGGTCTTGGCCTTATTTAGCAAGTCCTGAGGCTTGTTAAATTTCCCATAATGATTTGTTTTTTTTTTTTCCGGGCAAGGTCATTAGTCTTGCGCCAGAGGCTCCCCGACGGGGAATCGAACCCCGGTCTCCCGAGTGACAGACGGGTATACTAACCGCTATACTATCGAGGAGCATCAATCGATTTACATCAATCACCAACAACTCCAGCGTTTCATTTCTTCTAGTGGTGCTCTCTCGGCGGAACTTTTAGATTGTTTGGGGAGCGAAGTGAACCCGTGTCGTGTTAGGCACCTACTTCAACCCCACAGAACCATCATCATACCGTCAGAATTTGCTTGATGAGCTCAGCTGGAAAGGTATAAATAACCGTTGCAGTTCTTCTTGAACAGTTGGAGGTTGTAACGCTCCGGAAACACTTGCGCGGGGAGGGAATTCCACAGTTTCCCGCTCTGTAGCGGAACGAGTTCTGATGCAGGGATGTCGGTGGATGAACTGCAAATTAGTGCGATCCGTCACATTGTCTTGTGAAGCGCATATAAACTCTTGCGCGGAACAATACCACGAATCTCCGAAGAACAGTACCCGTGATAATATCTGTAAAACAGACAGAGGTCAGCTACGCACCTTCGATGTGATAGCGACTGTAGTCCCGACGTCAGCACCGTGTCCCTGATCAGGCAGATCGCTCGTCTCTGTATGTTCTCAAGTAGGTCAAGGGTATGTTTAGGAGCCGAGCTCCAAACTTGAGAGCCATATTCGAGCGCGGCTCTAATTTGGAATTTATACAGGAGAAGAAGTTAGGCCGGAGTAAAATATTTCTCGGCTCTAAAAAGATAACTCAATTTTACTGAAGCTGACCTGACTGTGTTCAACACGTGTTTTAGCCAGGATACATTCCCGCAGCCCGTGACGCCGAGCAATTTCAAGCTTTCCCCAGATTCGAGGGCCTGGCCATTCATCATCAGCTGTGGAACCGATGATCCACTGGTCTATATGAATGTTGTATACTGTGCCTGCGTAGCATTAAAGTCGACGAGAATGGCCTTTCCCCATTGCAGAACCTTATCTAGATCCCTATTAAGAGAGTCGATGTGGCTACATCTCAGCTGGTGCGACGTTGATGCACTAATCGGCCGATCACTCACAAAAGAGGAAACAAGCGTACAAAACTGAACACTTATCCGTTGACTCCAACAAATCATTCATGTGAAGCAAAAACAAGGTTGAAGCTGTGGAATTCCCTCCATGCGCAAGTGTTCCCGGGGCGTTACAACCTGCAACTGTTCAAAACGAATTGCAAAAGTTATTTGGTGGCATCTGGGGGCGCCATGTCGGCGCAATAGGTTCGCCGCTCCCGAGATAAGTACTTTAACAAAAAGCCTTCCAGTCGCGTCGGTTCTGTTAGAAGTCACCAGCCAGCCGGAGTTTTGTACATTTAAAATCGCCAATGACGACGAATTCAGAAGTCGGGTGGTTGATCTGTATCCAGTCGACGGTATGTGAAAGATGTTCGAACAATTTCGCTGGTCGATCGTCATTCGGGGTAAAGACAACAAAGGAATTTAACAGAATTCCTCAGCACGACCCTCAACCACATGATGCCCATGTTATTGGGTTCCAATACCTCCATCCTCTGGCAAGCCAGATCGGACCGCGGAACGGAATCTCGAATGTAAGTCGTATCCTGAGCAACGAAGATATGTCGAATCAGTTGACGAATCGACCTGGGTCTCAGTTAGTGCAAGGATATCAGGTTTCGCTGTTTGCAAATTTGGTGGACGACGTTTACATTCGAATTGGTGAAACCGATGCCCCTGATGTTACAAAACGCCGTTACCAGTCGAGCGTCGCCAGAGCCTCGAGAGCGAGCCCGATTATGCGATGACGAATTTCTTAAAGTTCGGTTATTTATCATAATATTTGCATGATGTTCCCCCTGACATAGTCCCACCCGGAGATCTGAATGGGAAACTAGTTTACCTCCGGAATTCTTCATCTCAGAAGGTACCATCATGACTTATCTCCGTGTCAGTCCGGCCAGTCAAAAATGTCTCCCCACGATATCGCGGAATGTACAGGGTGACGGGGTGGTATCTCACTTTGGGGCGGACTACCACCTAAACCAACCTTTTCTTGAACCGGTCGTTGGGCGTTGGAACCCCACCTACCACACGGCCTTTAGCCGCATCTTACGACAAGCCGGCCTAGCTGTGAGTATACGCCCTACTCACTGGGGAAGTGAACGTGATGTCCTATTGGGCTTTAAACAAAAATGTAAATCGGGAGTAATGATCATAGACTATGCGAATGATTTAGCAATAGTTACAACCGCGAGTTTCTCCAAGAAATCTCTGAAAAATCGAGCCAGGTGATAACAACTTTTCAAGACAAATGTATATTTGTTACACGTGTGCCAACATTTTTCGAATTTTCGAAAAAAATTTTATATATGCTTTCGGCGACGGCCTTCAGCTTACGAGTTTATTTTTGTTTTATGCTTTCAATGGACTCAAAACAAGTACCCCGGCAGTTTCAGTTTTGGGATGAGGGAGAAGTTATACTGTTCTAAATGTGATTCAAGGACGTTTGTTGAGGTGTTAGCGAGAAAATTAGGGAGAATCGTGGACCAGTGAGACGGCGTTAATTATCGTGTAAAGTGCAACAATTATTCGATATCTGGTCTCTTTTTCCGGATACGCTTACCCAAACGTCGCATAAAAGAATTTTCTTTTTTGACCGTTTGACCATGTGGAATGAATTCATAATGTCCCCCACAAAGGATTTCGAAGAAAATAATGAGCCTTGTACTTTACTTTTGAACAGTTTTGGCATGATGTATTCGGCTCGTTTTTTCCTTTCCATATCGGTGCTGGTTGACTTGTTTGCATACCGTACTCAGGGACTCAAGTTTCACCACCAGTTATAATGCGCTCCATGAACGCGGGCTCGGAATCGCAGCGATCCAGCAACTCCACAGAAATCTGCTCACGACAGCGTTTTCGAAACAATTCATGTGTTTTGGAAGGAATCTTGTGACGACGCGTCTCATGACCAAATTATCGACTGAAATTGAATGAATAGACTTATGGGATATGCTCGTGTGCTCCCTCTTTTAATCTTTCAAGTAGAATTTTCATTACTTTTTAGATGTTATCTTCTCAACGGATGTCCAGAAAGAGGAAAGTCTTCGACGGAACTTACTTCAGCTCCGCGACGATACGAAAAACGCTATTGAGATCCTAGATGTGGTTGGTCGACGAATAAACGACTGGGACGACATACTCACATACGTGACAGCACAGCGGCTTGATTATCAAACTGGACGTGTTCGTCAAACATCGCAGGGGGATACCACTGAACCCCTAAATACAAGTAATTCGACATCTTTTTGAAAACCTCTATCGAAACCCTAGAATTCGTCGAACTGCCTAATCGAGATCAAAGAGCCCAGAAGAAGACTATCACTCTATTTCGAACTCGAAGTCGCGTGCAGCCATGTCGCGCATCTCGCTGCATGCAGTATTACAGGAATCTCCGAAGCAACAGTCTCTCTCGCATGCTCTGTAGAGCATCACATTACATCTCCGCTTGCGAAGATTTTAAATCGCTCACACTGGAACGATGAGAATCTTTTGCAGATTAAAAGAGTTTATGCTTCAACTGTTTGGGGCGACAGCCTGCTGCACATTGGGACTGTCTTGATCACAACCTCACCCTTATCACCGCACCATAAAGTGAGTACAAGCCCCACCTCTCTGCTTGTCTGCTTACATACAATCTACGAATCGCCTCGACAGTCACTACTGCTCGCTACTATCAGACTAATGGTTCAGTCGGAACTCCAACGTTCCGAGGGCACCTTCATCTCTGAATCTCTCTCCCAACGGCTGCGCTTTCGACACCAAGCAGTCCGTTCTAGTATACGATGTCGGAGAGGCGCGCTGCCCAACGGCAAAGACGCAAGCATCAATCACCATGCCGTTCATTTCAATAGCTACCACCATTGGATTATCAACGTATTCATCTAGTCCCATCTTTCGGACAGTATGCCACCAACACGAACCACAGTATACGGTATCGGAGGTGTTGGCTGCCTAAGGGCAAAGGCGCATGCATCAATCACTACACTACCTCGTTTTTAACAGCTCCCAACACTGGACTGTTAACGTGCTCATCTTGTCTCATCTTTCGGATTACGTGGCACCACCACTAATAATGGTGCGGAATCTCTCATTCGTGGCGGCCTTGGAAATCAAATCCGAACATTGATCGAACGACAAGGTGGATCTCATCTTCGAAACTGACCTTTACCCTGCGCTTTTTCTAGAAAGTTTGAGAAAAAAACGAGAGTTCCGACCTCATTGCCCAGGCTACCCACTTGGGATGGATGCTAACAGGCGCAAAACCCCCAAATCATATGGTTTCCATCACATTATCATTGATCGTTAGTTGCAACCTTACAACTCCAACTCACATCAATTGGATGACTCCGCGAGTCCGGCTCGTAACGCGTCACAGCGGATGGTGGCAAGTTTTAGTCAACATCAATTCCATGAGCTCTTCAAGAAGTTCTTGGAAGAACACATCACGCTTACTTCTAGTGCGACGAACAGTCGTAAAGGCGAAAAGCTATCATGGGATACTGTGGAGAGAATAACACAATTGAAGAAGTTTGCGATAAAGTAAAAAAGAAAGGGAGGAGAAAATCAAAAAAAAAAAAATCATCCATTGTGGTATACGCATTAAGATAGAAATATATTTCCAATAATATAAACCGCATAATTAGATCATAATTAAAAATCCACGATCTTGAAATAAAATACCGGATGACACACGTCAAAGCAAAGACAAAAAGTATGACATGACAATACTCATTTCCCAGGTATTCCGAGGGATGTGTGTCATGTATGATATACGATATGACACTCACCTATTAACGTCTCGTCTCAGAGGTGAGTCATTATGGATTGGCCATTCAATGTGCAATGAATATTTGAAATGACGAACATAGTTTTTAGGTCATGATTTGGACAGCCGAAATTCGATGGCATGTGACCTACTTGCTATTGATATGCATCGGAAATGTCGATGGGAGAAATAGTATTTAAGGACAGAATTTTTGACGAATAAATCAGATTCAATCAGACCACAATCTGTGTGGTTTCTCATTTCTATTTTTGGCAGAAACCTATGGTATTCGTGCCCTGTCCTATTGGTTAAGCGAAGGATCTCACTTTAGGACTTACCATCCCTGCTAGAAACAGTTGGATTCGTCTCACGGAGTCTTAATTACCCTGACCCTTTTCTTACTATACATCTAAACAACTTCTACTCAACATGACGATCGTGCCACTTTTACTCTACACCATCAATAAGAAGATAAACAAATATCAAATCAAATAAGGGCATATTAATTGAATATCAGAGACTGCAGCAGCATCAACACAAAATAACAGCAGAGAAAAACCTGGTTAATCTTCACTTTCACACAATCAACAAACACTCAACGTATCACTATATCCAAAAGTACATCCAAAAAGCCTTAATTCCACAAATATCAAATATATCGAAAACCTCAACAACTTAGCACGAATCTTTATCGTTAGCTGTTATGACATATACATGTAACATTGTTACCAGTTCATTAGCTTCAACATTGCTTTCTGAAGAATCTTCATCTTGCTCTACTTCAATATCATCGTTCATCCCCATAGCAGTTCCTGTTCTATCAAATCCAAGCAAATCGTCAAGCAGTCTCAACACTTTCGCGACCAACGAACACTTTTGGTCACGCGGGACCTCCGAACATCTGCAGGAGTTGCAGATATGTCACCTTGTAAACTATGTCTCCCGGCAACTCCTCTCTGGACGGATGGGCTTGATAGAACCTCCGAATGGGAACTACTGTCCTCATCAGGATCGATGGAGATCACCATCCTCTCCTTTTGAAGATGACAATTAGCCAGCACTCGGCGAAGGTGGGCAGGATATTGAAGATTTTCAACAAAATCTGTTGAGAATTGGCTCCGGCAGTTCTTCTACAATAAGATCGAAAAATAATGATCTGCGAACAACTTCGGATGGTTGGTGACAACTCAAAATGTGACCAAAAATCAGAACAAAGAACTGATGTTATTTTGAGAAAAGATAACAATCGAGACAAAGGGACTATCAAAATTGAGTGCAATTAATTGGTGTAATTAATCTAGAAAGAAAACCAAAAAAAAGGATCTAATCTAATCGAAAAAAAAAAACAATCAAATGGTGATATAACGGGCAGACCATCAACCAAGTCAAATGTATCCACAACAATTATCGGTTTACTTATTCTTTAAAGGTGTTGATAAAGTAAACCCCCAATGAAATACAATAGGGATCTTCAGGTAAGCAGAATAAAAAACCAAAAATCATTGGAACTGATAAACAGGGTAAGAAACTGTGGGTATTTTGTATATATACTGTCTCTAATGGTAAGGTGCCTCAGGGGCACAGGTTCACCTCTATACCCTGTCGTCTGTCGCTGCTTTCAGTTCAATTAAGTAAAACTCCGCAGTTGATCTGTTTTTTTCGTTTATTATTCATTTGCATAAGAAACAAAACCAAAGGCTAACATAAAACGCAATTACAATGTCTATTAAAACAACTTAACAATTACTGCTACCAAGTCACTTAACACTACGTGAAATACCGCGGTGGTTTGCAGTCTTAAAACCCAAATGAACACAACTTGTTTAAAATGGAATGCATTTAACATGGTAAGAACTTGGTATTTCACTGGTCAAAAAGAACACAACTCTTTAAAATTGAATACATTTAATGTGGTAAAACTTGATATTTCACTTGATACTATGAACAACGCTGTTTGAAATTAAATACATTCAATACGGTACTAAAGATCCGATGCTGGTTTTACGAGATTCATTTAATAAAAGGAGGACCCTTTGATTCACACCGTTCACTGGCTGATACTTGACTCGACTGTTGGTTGTTTAACGTGGAGGCACGACTTGACTATTTAATCCTCGAAGACGACAGCACAGCAAACTTGTACAATGCTTCGGTGCTCGACAATAGATGATCTTCCTTGCATTGGTCTAGAAAAAAAGGGGTGAAACACACACGCGAGGGTCGTATCTGCAGCTCATGGCGTGTGTGTGTCCACAAGCATGCGGACCGTGGATCGACCAAATCCACAAGGGGAACATTAGCTGGCATGGTTGCGGCTGGTTCCAGTATCTCGACATAGAGATTGAGGTGTTTACACGATCAGCAACTGCGTAGAGCATTTATGCTGATCGCGCACATCTTGGCGGCATTTCCACGTAGTCGAATTCTCGATGGTAATTTTCCATTTAGGAGACTCGACTTCCTTGGGGGGTCAGCCGTATGCCTTAATGTATTTGTCGGTCGGATGACCGACCGATGTGGGCATGTATGAAAAAGAAAATATGAAACATCTCCAGCACATGTGCGGGTGACGCGTAAGGGTATATCTCATTGATATGGTTCGGACAATGTTGGTTGCTTGATGGTGGAACCAAATTGCTCTTACTTGTGGAAGATACCTACGATTGCTGATGGAATTCGATCAGAGACATGTGTACTGAATTGGTTCGGTTCATGTTGGTTGCTTGGTGATGCAACCAAATTGCTTATAAAGGAACATGTCTGTTTGGTGCTGATGGATTTTGCATCAGCGAATATTATGAAATTTACAGCATTACAGGTATTTATGGTACAAACTATGTAAAGGTAAGTACGTGCTTTCCAGGTTTTATGCTTTCTGTATGCCCTAGGGGGAAATTGGATGTCGAGCCTGTAAAAGGCGAGCGGTGACGTTATTGAAACCGCCACAAAACCTTCATCAAAAAGGAGCTGCAAAACTTTGCTACATATCTAAATATCAATTATTACTTCTACTATTAGATTAATAACATAATTTACGGTACAAGTTTGCAGTTTAATATCATAATTTTTTGAATAAAATACAAATTTATTTACATATGAAACTTCACACATAATAATTGTTTAATGGCTAACACATCAATTTAATTTATACTCTCGGACCATATTCGTTTGGTGTGACAATTTGCCAAGACTCTACGAATTTAGTGAAGTGGTTGACCCTGCGAGATCTATCTTAACTAAGGAGTAAATAAAAGATTTTTCGACTCGGTAGGCGCGAGGCGGGTCGCTATCGAACAAAAACCTAAATTGAAGAAAATGACATTTCCAAGAAGAACACGGAATTAAAGATAGAGTCCATTTCAAGGAGAACTCGTTTGTAGACAATGTCCAAGTTTCAAAGTTTTTTTATGGGTAGTCTAAGAAATATCAAAAACAGAGATATTTAGTGCTCCATGAAGTGATACTCCACTTTTATTCCTTTTCGATGACACATCCCTAAATGTGATACATCAACGGCCCAAGGAGACAAAAGCGCATTATATTTCGAAGTATGTGTACCAGGCAAATAGTTCGGTGTACGATTTAAAAACACAGTGCCCCTCTATGCAAAATGCACAAAAACGTAAATGTTAAACAAAAGGCCTTTGAGGAAGGCAAAGCATCCCAAAAAGCGAACCGTACGAATCATTGTTTGACGTTGCTATTCAAAGTGCGATCTATCAACATTTATGTACAATCAGTTTAGATCGTTTGGGGTAAACATAACGTAATTAAGAGATTCGAATTGTGGGAATGCGTCAGTTCTAAAGAGCTATCGAGTTTTGTTCAACAAATTCCAGATTTCTTTATCCCCTGTGCAATTGTAATACTCAAGATGATTTTTGTCTTTCTTCCCTCGTGAACTTCAAACGTTTCAAATGCAAGTCAAAAATAATGAACAACCACCTGACCGGCGTCGTGATTCAGCTCCATTGACCTCGTGCTCGATCCTTGTGGATACTTGAATAAATTCGACTTCATGGAACACAATGCACAGATTTCTTTGATCTGCGCAAGATAAAAGTTGTACGTTTCCCATTTACCACATTACGCACAGTTTCACGTCTAATGGCTACCGGTTGTTGTGGAGACGATGTAATTATTTAAAATCCTGCTTCTTGTAAGGGCATCAAGTCCTTTTCTACTTGACATTTTTTCCCACTTATATAAAAGGCTTTCCCGTTTAATTGGTAGCAATATCTTTTACGTTGCGTTTTTACCGCTATTGATTTCTGGAACTAGAAAATAGAGAGCTTACTGAGAAACTGTCGGCAAGAAGAAAACTGGTACTCAGAAGTTCATTCGTAGTATCTTTTCATTACCTTTGCTAATAAGGCTAAATCAACTAACACGCATATACAATGAATACCTAGAGTTTTCCAGAAAACATTGGCTGGTTACATAAGTGTATATAATAATATAATAATATATAATATAATATTATTTAGAAGAATTAAGTATATACTAAATTTATTGTGCTCTCTTTAATTTATTTTGCCTACTTGGCTAATTTCTTCTATTGTTGGTATTACGTGTCATGTATTTTTATAAGAAACATCTGCTTTTTATTCAACAGTATTTTTCTATCGTAAATTTGGTTTTTTCACCACCACACATCTTCTACCTATTGTGAGATAGTTTAGTTTATAGATTTACATTCATTTGTTTGCCTCCGCATAAAATTATGCCGAGTGTCCTGCTTCCACATATAGAAATAAAGTAAAGCAGATATGCGTCTATCATGCCGACACTGGTATTTACTCTTCTGATAAAGGAATCATCGAGTCTGCGACAACAGATGGCCCTATTTAGATTCTTGCAAGGTAAATCAATGCACTATGCATTGACGGAAAAGCTAGAACTTGTATCAAGTTTCCAAACACCAAGAAGGCTTTCCCGCTAAAATATCGACCTCCAATATACTATGAATTCCACGAACAGTTTCATATTCTACCCTAGCATGACATTTTCGGTTATGTATCGCACATCAATAACACTCGTATATAGGTATATGAAAATCTTTGAAGCATGACTGATGGTCTGCAGTGAAGAACGTAATTTGAACCCATGCTATAAAATATAGATAATGATATACGGCTCTGATGAATTTTTCTCTTAGCGTTATATTCTTCATTATGTTTGCATGTTCGTGTGTGTTTGTTGGAATTTCCACAGTACCTCTTGAGACAAAGAATTCCGGAAGTAACCTAGTCTCCCATTTGGATCTCCGCAGAGAAAAATATGCGAATAGTTGTATAGCGTTTGTGATGATAGTGAAGAACGTGTGACTCGAACTGGAGTTATCACAGTTAGAATCACCAAAAATTGAACCAATGCTTAACACATCAGGCTACTGGCCGCGTGTACGAATTCGATTTCTAAACTCAAGTACACTCAACTGATGTGGAATTGTTATGTTATCGCTATGGTATACGGCTCTGATGCATTTTCTTATTCGATTTTCGTTCGGTGTTCTTCACTATTTGCTTGTGTATTGTGTGTGTATCTGTTAGAAACGCCACAGTTGAATAAAAATTGAAATAGTAACCAACTTGTGGGGTTCACTCGCGAAACGTTAAACTTGTATTTTGTAATTTCAGAGTACTCTCCGCCATCAATACGAATTGTAACGCCGTTCATTAATATTTACAAGTAGCATAGTCCCTTCGTTCTACCCTTACCGAGAATCAAATTTATTTGTCAATCGAGTCGGTATATCTTCATTGTCCCGATTATGACGTACACCATATGTTCCAAAATATACTACAATCGATTAAAAAAACACAAATAGTTAATTCACTTTTACAAAAATTATTTTATTTATTCGAAATAATCTTATCGTACTGAAATACATTGGTCGTTCGTTGTGCATAAGGATGTTGTTGAGGATGGCGATCAACGTCGGTTTGTTTTTGTTTACTTTTTTTTCCTCTTTTCATCTTTTTTGGATTCCCTACGCCTGGTGACCCCTATTCAGAATTTTGAGGCGTCACCAGTTACAACGGTTTTGAAGAATTTGTTGGAATTTCAAGCGTGTTTAACGTTGTAATGGGTTCTCCAATAGGGACTTGACAACTTTTTTTCGGTAGTAAATTTTTATAATTTACAGTCATTGTTCGTTCGTGTACTTAACCATGATGAAAATCTTGAGTTTACTGAATAAATTGAGAGTAACAGCTTGATGATTACGGAAAGAGTGCGTTCACAAATAAACTTCAAAGTTGTCAAGTCCCTATTGGAAAACCCGAAATTTTACAATATTCAATTCGGTGCAATTTTTGGTGATCATTCAGTTAATGTGGAACATATTTTGAATTCAATTTCGTTAAGTCGACGTTTTCATTTAAGGGGACATTCCGGTTTGTTCGGTCTTTTTTGCTTAATCGATAGTTTTATCCTTCAAAAATAATATGTTAAAATTTGGAAACGAAATCTTAGGCGTTTCCAAAGTTATAGGTCATTAAAGGGTCGGGTCTCCCGCGGATACAAATTCGTATCATAGGTGGCAACTACCGTGTATTTAGAAAGATGCAGACTATCCATTTATGGGCATTAATTTGCTTCGTGGTTGGCTTGGGCCAACTGCCACTTCTTTGAATCTTGTGCGCAATCTTGTGCGACTGAACAACATGTTCATAAGCGGTAATGGATAGTCGCTCCTGTGTATGTTGTTTTTACATTCGGGCGTACTGCGGGTGACCTGCGATTGCCTGAGTTTTAGTTAGTTTCATATATATGAAACTAACTTGCCCATTGCACGGTGCTGGTGGTTTTTTCTTGTTTGGTGACTATGGATGATGTTCCTACCGGTGACGTCGCCGGGTAGGTATTTTTGATGTTTCTTTTTTCTTTTTCATGAGGAGGAAAAATTATTTAGTGTAAACGTGGTCTCAGAGCGTGCAGTGCTCGCGTTTAGGCGTCCGTTTCATACGTTTTTCAACGGTAAATTTTTCTAACATAATGTTTCAAAACGTTAAAGGTTCGCGTAAGTCAGGGGTGCGTCCAGGGAGTCGATATAAAAAACGAAAAGGATTTATGGGAACTGTACATGATCTGGAAACGGAGTATGCGACTACATCGGCACAAAAATTGGCTACATCGCCCGACTTCGCTCCAACGGTCACAGTGACGGCAGCATACGTGATGTTACATTTTTTTTCAGTTTTTTCCGAGCTTTCAAACATTATAAAGTGTAAAAACTGTGACGGTTCTATAAACTTTTCAAAAAAATCTGAGAAAGGCTGGGATTCAAACTGATCGTCGAATGCAACTGTGGTGTCAGTCGAGTCCTGTCCACGAATCGCCAACAAAGTTTACGAAATTAATCGTAGAATAGTATTCGGAATGCGCATCTTGGGTGTCGGGTTAAATGGATTACATTGTTTCACTTCACTGATGGATATTGGCGAATTTACGAAACACATCTACTACGCTGCTCTCGATTGTATCGGCGTTTTTTCTTCCGTGATAAAAAAGGCTAGCAAAGAAGAAAAAGAAAAAACTGATGAAAGTGAAGATAAAAAATTAACTGCTTCTGGAGATGGTAGTTGAAGCAAAAGGGGTCATACTGCTAATTATGGCGTTATGACATTGACCGGCAACAAAACAAACAAAGTTCTCGATCTTACTGTGAAATCGCGTTATTGCCAAGGCTGCAACCTTATGAAAACAAAGAAAGGCACCCCTGAATATGATACTTGGTGGGATGAGCACGAACCAGTTTTCACATTGGATCACAATGGAAGCTCGGAAAAAATGGAGCCTAGCGGAATGTTAGAGATGTTCGAGCGCGCTTTTGATCTGCACGGCCGCATTTACGAAAGGTACGTTGGAGACGGGGATGTAAAAATAATGAATGCGTTGCAGAAATCGTTTCCAAATGTTGTAAAGGCCGAGTTTATCAATCACGTGGGAAAGCGAATCGGTTGGCAATTACGCAGTGTCATAAAAAAGCAAAAAAAAAAAACAGACCAATTAGGAGGAGCTGGTCCTGGCAAACTTACGGGAAACATGATAACAGAACTGAGGACTTATTACGAACTTTGGATTAGACGCAATGCTCACTCTGCTGAAGAAATGGCGAAAGAAATTTTGGCAACATACTACCACAAAATATCAACCGATGAAAATCCGCAACATCAAAACTGTCCAGAGGGCCCGGTGTCATGGTGCAAATGGAAACGCGCGGAAGCTGCGAATGAGCTGTCAAAGTTCCACCACGAGAAACCTCCCTTGGATCCTAAACTACGAACAGCTATTTACCCAGTTTACGTAAAACTGACAGATCCCGATTTGTTAAAAAAAATGCGAGGGAGGTTTCACGCAAAATAACAACGAAAGTTTCAATGCTACTATATGGCAAATGACGCCAAAACACACATACAGTGGTAAGAAAATCATTGAAGTTACGGCTCTTACCGCAGCTTGTATGTTTAATGAGAGGTTTTTACCCGTATTGCTAATAATGCAAGCATCAAAATTGGGTACGCGGCGAGAGCGTTTGCGAACGAGAGGGACAGAGATCGCCTGCAAGACGCTGACCGCAGCCTAGTATACAACTCGCACGAGGCACGAACAGCGAGGAAAAAGGCGAAAATGCGAAAATGCAACTGGAGGACCAATTCGAAGTCGTGGAAGGAATTGTTTATGGTCGACGAATAGATGTCTAGCTGTTAGTATAAAAACCCCGATGATTTCATGAAAAAAATCACTTTTATCTTTTGTCTAATTTATCCCCAAACTTTGAATGCGTTTTTCTCGAAACGGGGGGGTTCCGGAGTGACTCGACGTCGATAGCTTTGATTTGTTTATTCTATTACCCATACTGTGTTTGAATATTTAAGGATATAATAGACTAACGTTTGTGTAGAGCAAAAATAAAATCAAAAAACTATGGCAACTTTTTCTCAATGCGTGCAATTCATAGTTTTCGTAATTCGCATTAATGGTGCACTTGGTAGGGAGCTAAGTCCTATGTGCGCACATAGTTTCAAGACATGATTCTGTGGTATTGCGGAGGAAGGTCTATAAGCATAAAGTTTTTTCAAGCAAAACTGCGTTACTTTAAAAATCCTGCAAGGGGTTTTAGCCCTCAGGGTGCGTTTTGTCTTATAGATTTGTTTTACAATGAGAAATAGTTTTAGTTCATAATTATCGGTGTAAGCTGACAAACGGTATCTCCAAAATATAAAGTAAAATCAAATATAATTCTTTTGTCCCAGCGTTGTTTTAATATTATAAATAAAATTATATAATACGTGGAATATCCAATTTTATTAATTCATCGGCTTATAGGTTTTAACAATTTTTTCACTTTTCTCACTAAACTTTATACATACCATTATTAAATGGGGAAAAAGTATAATCAACACAGTCTAACAATTTAATTGCTTCTTATGTTTTAATATATCATTCTGACTACTATATGTTTCTCAAGACTATCTAATGCCCTTAAAACTCACTTGGGTAATATTAAGATAAAAACAAAGTACCTGAAAATCGATAAGATCAGCACAAGTGTTACTGATTCCCATCATGTCAAAGTTACAGTTTTACAAATAACAAATTTTGATATATGGAAAATCCTGTGAAACACTTTGAATGCACTGCCGACACTAGAAGCGTTTATCGTCGACATCATCTTGAGTGTGACGAATTCGTGAAAGGAGTTAATGACATACATTCTCAATGTGTGTTTGTTCAGTGCACCGCGTTGAACAGAATACGTGAATTTCAAAAACAATTTCACCCCATTCTTTGTAAAGAGCATTCGATATTCCTCGTTTGCAGTTTGAACTTTCCCACCGTAGAACAAATGTGTAGATTTATGGAACATCTTCCTTTGTTCTCTGTCCCATTTATATACCCTTGTCATCAGTAATATAATTGACGGTTTTCTAAAGGGTGCCAAAAATATTCGCCATATATATTGTCGAAAAGTTGATTTAGAAAAAAGGATACACCGTGTCAGGCTGTACGCAGACAACAAGTGTTCATGACTGCAATATATACCGCACTATGGCTGTCACGTCATGTTACGGCTTTCAGATATTAATAGGTAATTCAATTGATTTGGAAGTGGATTCGTTCGACCGAAGTTCGTCTCTCCACTAATTAATTCCATTAATTTAACTGCAGTACAAAATAAAGTACTGCAAAGACGAAATTATAAGAAGTTTTAATGGATATTCTAAATCGAATCTTAGAAAAAAATTAAGTCCGCGCGGGCATTTTTACAATTTTCAAGGAGTATTAGCTTATCCAACAACAGTGACAGTGGGAAGTCACGAGAGTCCAATTAGTTTTAAAGCATACAAAAAGAGAAGGTCACATTATTGTCGGTCCCTATGAGGGATGTCTCAGGATAATCTATATTAATTAAGTCGTTCCGAATCTATTTTATAATAAACTATCGAAAACTGTTGTCCATTCAGACTTGCCAGAGTTACACTTAGTAATCTATATTTATAAAATTAAATGAAATTTGGTCCAGATGGTACTTTAGCTACTTAAAGTGTGTTTAGTTCAGAGTGTCCTCGATGGACAAGCAATGTGATGACTATTATTGAAGGTGGTTAAGTATTTTATGAATATCATTTTTGCATATTCATAACGTTGAAATCAAATTTTGGAGCAATAACAAATAATATTTCCCCTGATGTACTTTTGGCTAGTGAAACTAAGCTAAACCAAAGGCACAAAATTGTCTATAAAAACTATAAGATAATCAGACGTGACAGGCCACATTCTACTCAAGGGGGTGGGGTTGCAGTTTTAATTAAAAGAGGTCTTTATCATAAGGTAATTTATAGTAGAGAAGTACACAAATTGCAGGTGTTGGAAGCCTGCATAATAGATATTCCGTTGAGAAGTCAAAAGCACCTGTATGTGATCTCCATTTATGCCCCTCAAGCTACCCAGTGTAAGCAATTTGTCAATGAAATTGATATGCTATTTAGACACCTGAAATTAGACTCGGAAAACAACTATTTCCTAATAGCGGGTGATTTCAACGCCAAGCATAGTGCTTGGGGTAACTTAACCACGAACACAAGAGGCAATGCTTTATATGATTGGTGGCAAATGAATGCTATCGAGCGCAGATTAGAACTGTACGCCACAAGTACACCGTCTTATCCTAAAGGAAATTCATTTCTGGATTTACTCATGATAGACGATCGAATAAACTTGCCAGGCACAGATCTAACTACGCGAAACTGTCTTCGCACAATCGATTACGATAGCGATCACTACGGATTTGGAGCCATAATTGAAGTCCCAAATGAACAATATTCACTAGAGCAGCTCGACCAGATCCACTCTTTCAATTTTCGAAAAGCTCACTGGTCACGCTTTGATCGATTAATAAAAAAAGAACTTCGTAACAGTGCCATAGACCCTCCGACTATTAGAAACCTCCATAACGACGAAATCGATCATTACTTAACAACATTGGACGATATTATTACCAATGCAATGAATCGTTCTATACCTAAAGTTCCCCATACCGACGGTTATACTAATAAGTACAGGACATCAGCAATTGACGCTTTGTATAAGCAAAAGAGCAATATGCTCTCAAAGCTGAAAAGACTTTATAGACAGTTCAGCGACCCAAATAGTCAGGAAATAAGAACACTTAAGTCCCTAATCAAAAATCTCCAAAAATTGATCCGTGATAATTACCGTTCAAGTATAAATGAAGAGTGGAAGAACAAAATTCAAGCCATTAAAGCTAGCGGATCGAATATGTTCCCACAAATCAATAAAACTTTTCGAAAGAAAGATCACAATGACATTCCATATTTGCGAGTCCCACGGACTCCTGAGAATTGTCAAGCAATGCTGAACTCAGGACTCAATCTGGAGCATATCAACTCCAACGAAGAAGTAATATTAGTCGAAGACCCGCAAGACAAAGTGAACTTAATTGGTGCATGTTTCGAAGCAGTATACAGAGTGAACGAATCCACTCACTCCAATACGATCCTCGAAAACAACGCATTCCAGACCTACAGCTCACTGAGAAATCAACTTGGTACCTGGAGGAACCAAAACCGTAGTTTTACCACATTCAGTGAAAAGAACAGAGCGGACTCCCCCAGGAGTAATCAGAATATGAATATGTTTGTGAGTAAGGATGAACTTATGAACATCCTTAAGTCAATCAAAAGCAAAAAGTCTTCTGGGATAGATAGCATCCCAAATGTAGTTTTAAAACATTTGCCTCCTGAAGCAGTAAAAATCTACACTACGTTATTCAACAACGCCTTAAATAAGGCATACTATCCAACCCACTGGAAAACTGCAATAGTCCACCCCATCCTTAAAAATCGCAAAGACAGTACCAATCCAACCAACCTTCGCGCGATTAGCTTGCTGCCAAATATCAGCAAGGTTTTCGAGAATATCATAAACAAAGCACTGATGAACTGGTGTGATGAAAATGAAATCATCCCCAACAACCAATTTGGCTTTAAAGCGGGACATAGTACGGTGCATGCCGCGTCAAAGCTTGTTTCCGACATACAATGGAACAAGACAAAGCGCCAATGCACAGGTGCCTGCTTAGTTGACTTTGAAAAGGCTTTCGACACCGTGTGGTTAGAAGGACTTCTTCATAAGTTAGAAAACCTGAGAATGCCTCATTATCTATTGTACAACATTTACGAAATGATAACGGACAAGCAGTTTGTGGTAAAATGCGGAGATATATTCTCAAGCAAGACCTTCAAAATTACAAACGGTTTACAACAAGGGGCGGTGAATTCTCCCATTCTGTTTAATATTTACACCAGTGATTTAGTGGGTAAGCTTAACAATGCCATTGCGTACGCTGACGAAATTGTGGTATACAGAACAGGAGAGAAAATAGATGTCATCAATAGACTTCTCCAGGACGACTTCAATAAAATAAAACGTTTTTGTAATGACTGGAAACTAAAAATTAATTTCCACAAAACCGAGACTATCCTTTTCAGAACACCTCTCTCCAGGGCCTCTCAGGATACAAAGTACAATTGGAAAAACTTCTTTATCGTAGGGAATAATAATCTCCCACTACAAGTGAAAACTGTAGTCAGATATCTCGGTATTTGGCTTGATCAGTATTTATACTTTGACAAGCATATAGCAGTCACTCTCTCTGCAGCAAGAAACGCATTTGTTGCCACAAAAAGTCTATTCCGAAGCAGCATTCTCAATCCAAAAGTTAAAATAATCTCATATTCGGCATTCATCCGACCAGTGTTGGTCTATGGCTGTCCAATATGGTACAATATATCCCCATTCTACATGGAGTTCGAGAGACAGTGTTTGCGTTCCTGCCTCGGACTTAATAGAACACCAGAGTCACGATACCAGAAATTTTAACCTAATAAAACCCTGTATGATAAATCAGGACTAACTAGGATAGACAACTTCATTATAAAAATTATTCGTGGCCACATTGCAAGGGCAATGTGCAGTGTGAATAATCTTATCGCGGGAGCATATTATCCGAACGATATGTATCTGGAGAGTACCCTCCAGAACGTGTTCATTCCCCCAGAGGCGTTTCTCTTCTTGGACGGAAAAGGTCTAATCCAACATGAGGGTGGAATACCTATTATATACCACGCTTTCCGTGGTGCTAGGGATAAACGAATTGTCCACAATAGCGTTATCTCTAATAGGCCAGACCGACTTCGATTCAGTATGGTGATCAGTGAAAGAGATAAATCAATAAAAGACCGAACCAACCCCAACTGTTGGTGGCTCCAAAACGAAGAAAGGGCTTCACATCCGCAGATATAATATTCAGCTCTGGCGCAGCTTCCTCCCTTCCTTTTCCTTTGCCCTCCTTCCCGTTAACTTCCGTTATTTTATCTTTTTTGTTTTCATTAAGCACTTATTATTTTGTTTTTAAAATTTTTGCATCCTCAAAAAAAAAAAAAATCTTTATTTTGTTTTTTTTTGTCATAATGCCTCTAAAAAAAGAAGAGGTAGACCTCTAAGATAATAGTTTATTTTTTTTATAATGTATGTGTATTATATTAAGAATAAATAAAAGAAAACGTAAGCTGAAAGGCATAAATTAAGCATATAATATTGTATAATTTAGAGTGCTTGTGAAGAGCCAGTAAATTACATTATGTAGTAAAATTATTAAGATAGGTTTAGCATTTAGACTAAAATTGTAAAACATAAAAAAGACTTTGTGAATAAATGCGTCTGCAAACAAACAAACAAACAAACAAATAATATTTCTGTACAATTTTGTCAAATTTTGGCACTCACATGTATTTCTACCCACACTAGCAGTTCCTTCCTTTTCTGACCCTATTTAGTGAACAACCTCAGATATAATTAATTAGGAATAATTCTTCCACATGCATCGATGCTCCAATAAATAAAATAGTAATAGATTATATGAATTAATTATTTAATTAATGGGGTCCGGTCTTAAATTATAAATTATTACTTATTCGAATAACCTGATTTGTAGTATAATATTGTTATTAATACCTAGGATTTTTAAGGCTTTACTAACAAGCCGCTATTATAATATATATCTATCTAGCAAATCTCTAACGACTAATCCAAAGAACCATACCAAGAAATAGGAATAATACTGAGCTCTAGCTGCACAAGAGTAATAAGTTGGATTCCAATGCCGACCGGTTGACATAGGCGGTAAGCTGGAATTCAGCTCCCAGCTCTTTGTAAGGTATCCCGCCATCATGCTATAGACTCCAGGAAATGGTTGGGACACCATCCTTGACCACCTTTCGGAGCATGACTGATGGACCGATCAGAAATGTTCAAATAGATGGGAGATTCGAGAGACAATCCCCATTGTATCCATGAAATTGGATTACAATGTCCAGTTACACCGCGAAATCCTTGGGCTTAATGAAAGAATCGGCAAACATCCTTGAGAATCTTTTTGAGCTTGACATTTATATTGGTAAGAAAACTTGAAATTCTTGGTGCCCTGTGAGTAAGGTTTTAGAATATACTCACAGCTAGGCCAGCTTGGCGACTGAAGACCAAGTAGTAGGTTGGGTTTTTTTTTCATTTTTGCCAACATTTTTTATTTCCGTTTGTGTCTTAGATTCTTTTAGAATTATTTTAGATATATGTTGGACAAAAAATGGTTAAATTCTAACTTAATTATTTTATATTATAACCTACTGGTCCTAGGCAGACCCTCTAAGCTAGACATTATATGACTCTTGTGCAATTTGCCTTTCGGCTACAGAACTTTATTTGTCGCTGTAGTTATGATTATTTATAAAACAAAAAAAAAATTAGAAAAACGTTGTGCCAAATTTTTTTATGTTTTTAGTTAAAATTTAACTTACTTCTATTTTTTTTTGTTTTTTAATACTTAAAAGACCTTAACCCTAATTCTAGAAAAGCTAAGTCTGTGTAAGCTGGCTGATGAGGCAGTTATACTACCGACATTGATACACAGGTCTTTATTTGCCATTCAAGTACCCCAACTGTTGGTGCTGTTAGCTTAGAGCGTCTGCGTAGGACCAGTAAGTTATAATATATGATAATTAAGCAAGAATATAATCATTTTTTGTCTAGCATGTAATTTAGAAACTAAGAATATAAAAAGAAAATAAAAAAATGTAAAAATGAAAAAAAAAGATTGTTGGTGCTGTTTAATATTTTCGTCCCAGTCCCTTTCGGAGATAGCCCTACAGAAGCGCAAGAGCTCTTCTTCGGCCTGCGTGTCTTCCCGGTCGCAGCACAATCGTCCGTCTACGGGTGATCTACTTACATGACAGATCAGCGGAATACCGGATCTATCCTGTATAAGCCCTTTCATGTCCAAATCAAGGAACGCCTCTGGTGAATCAAAACCGTTGCGATGGACGCTCTCATAGTACAGAATGTTTGGATAATAAGCCCCGAAAATTAGGTCACTGGACGAGCTTATTGTTCTCGCAATATGTCCTCTGATTAATTTAATCATAAAATTATCCACCCTATTTATGTATGCTTCATTATATAAAGTCTCATTTGACTAATATTTTTTATAGCCCGATTCCGGTGTCCGATATAATCTGAGACAACTTCTGAGACACTTCTTTTCGAACACGCCAATCTTTTCCATCCATTATGGACCTATGTTAAACCATACTGGACAACTATATATGAGCATTGGCCTGATTAGCGTCATGTAGCATACGACTTTTACCCTGCTGTCAAGTTGGCTCCTTGTCATAGCAAACGTTTTCCTCGCTTTGACCAAAGCAGCCTCTACATGTCTGTTAAAATACAGATATTGATCTAGCCAGATGCCAAGGTATTTAGCTAAACCCTTGGTTTCCAATTTTCCTCCATGCGGTCCCACGATAACTAACTTTCGCCAGTTTTTCCTGGTGTTCTAAATAGGATGGCTTCACATTCCTGGAAGTTGATCTTAAGTTTCCAGTTCTCGCAATAGCGCTGCACGTTGTTGAAGTCTCGCTGTAGTAAACTATTTATGATCTCAACTTTCGGAGCCGTTCTGTAAATTATGAGATCGTCTGCGTACGCAATAGCCATCGGAAGTGCATCTAATAAGTTGCTAATGTAAATGTTAAAAAGAATCGGAGAAAGGACCGCTTCCTGTTACAAGCTATTCTTGATATTATACGTCTTATTAAAGGTCACATTACCACTTTTGACCACGAACCTCCTGTCTTTTAACATATTGTAAAGTACATATAGTATAGGCTTATGTATGCCATGTCTGACCAGTTTGTAATATTACGCTTCGATCCAGACGGTATCAAAGCCTCTTTCAAAGTCGATCAGACAGGCACCTGTGCTTTGGTTTCTACATTTATTCCATTGTACTTTGGAGAACAGTTTAGTTGCGGCATGTGTGGTTTAATAACCCGTCTAAAAGTCAAACTGGTTAGTCGGAATAATGTTGTTGTCGTCTACCCATTTTAGCTTTGTTCATAGTCTTTTCAAATACTTTACTGATGCTTGGGAGTAAACTTATCGAACGCATGTTCATTGGGTTTATACAGTCTTTGCCCTTTTTTGGGATGGGGTGTATGATAGCCGTTTTCCAACGCGCGGGCAAATATGCATTAGTCAACGCGTTGTTAAACAGGACCATGTATATATCTATTGCCATTGGTGGCAGATTCTTGAGTACGATGTTAGGTATTCCATCTTTTCCCACTGACTTTTTGCTTCTTAATGAGTCGAAGATACTCTGGATTCCTTCCCTTGTGATTAAAAAGCTATTAGCCCCACCATTGGTATTGATGTCAATTGACAGATTATCGTCACTGAATTCGGTAAAACCCAGATTCTCCGATTGCCAAATTGAAATTTCATTTCGGAGGTGCAGGTGATTCAGTAGAACTCTGTCCTCCAGGTCGTGATTTCGCCGAATGCTTTCATTCACCTTGTACATTTCCTGAAAGACAGCTCCCACAGCTTTCACCTTTTCCAAAGGATCTTCGATCAAGAAAAGGGGAACATATTCGGGTTATTAGTTTTTATATCTCGAATTCTGTTGTTCCAATACAAATTTGTTGCTAATCTATAGTTAGCTTTAAGTAGTTGTTGGAGGTTTTTTAATCGGGATTTCAGTGATATTATCTCCTGGTCTTGTCTGTCTGTAAACTGTCTATGTAATTGTTTTAGTTTCGATGGCAGTCTGCTCTTTTTCTTGTGGAGTGGGTTTATTGTTGTGTTTCTGTACATGTTTATGTGATCTGTAACTGTTGTTTTGGGGATTGTTTTGTCCATTGTTCGTTTTACGGTTTCGTCCATTTGTTGAATGTATTTTTCGATTTCGTCATTTATCAGGTTTCTGTTTATTGGCAGATTCAAGTCATTGAAACGAAGTTCTCTTGTTAATGGTGTGGTGAACCGTGGCCATCGCATTGCCTCGTAGTTGTAGGGTTGCGGGGTCACGAATTCCTCCAGATCTGCCAGATCATTCGGAAGCTTAATTACTACCGTGAATGCACAGTGGTCACTGTTGTATTCAAATGTTTGTAAGTTTC
Source organism: Microdon myrmicae (assembly GCA_963931805.1). Taxonomy (NCBI): domain Eukaryota; kingdom Metazoa; phylum Arthropoda; class Insecta; order Diptera; family Syrphidae; genus Microdon; species Microdon myrmicae. The sequence continues at coordinate 31,118,633 of OZ007500.1, read as the reverse complement.
GAAAAACGGTTAAGAATCTTCTCCCAACCATTTCTTAGAGCTCATAGCTTAATGTTGTGGTACTTTACCGGGTGGCCGGACATTGAGGCAACCTACCACCCAGTAATTGTGCCAAACTGCCGCAATAACAAGAATCATAAGCTGAACTCATGTATGCACAATCAGACCCATGACAACCTCCTTATCAACCCAACCATTGAAGTGGATTGTTGAACACGGCGTATTTTCGAAAGTCTTTTCTATTAACACCCCACTGACTGAGAATTCTAATTTGGGGCTAAATCTATTTTTGCTTCATGATTTGCTAATAACAAGATAGTCAGTTTTGCTGACAATAGTGCACTGATTTCTTTGTTTTCGCACCACAGTCCGTTAACGCATCAATGTCGCACCAATAAGAGATGCAACCAATTCGACATCTAAATCGAGACCTGGACAAAATGCTACAATAAGAAAAGACTATATCAATTATTTCAATGCAAGGAAGACGCAATATCCAGCGTTTAGAACAAAAAAACGGGCCAGCTTATAATGAACCACCAGGTCATGAGGAAAGTGTGAATATTCTCGGTGTCACAGTCAGTGGAAAAATGTTGTGGCATGAATATGTGTAAAATATTGCCAAGCCCGCCTTAAAGAAACCGAGTTGTATCTGAAATAAAGATATTTTACTTCAGTACATTGATCCACTCAACAGCATTCGGAGACTAGCAACATGCTTAATTGACGACACAGTATTGCCGTCAAGGTTACAATGTGGGGGTAAAAGTTGATGTGCCGGACACGGGCACTGGTTCACTCAATCCCCCTACACTTGTTTCGTCGATAACAAAGGAAGGAAAAATGTTGAAATAATAAAACGCACTGGGGTTGATTTGTTGTTAATATTTTTTTATTTTTTTACTTATTAATAGTGCACTTCCCATATTAAGTTAATCTTACTTGTATGATTAAGAACGTCTATCGATTTTGTTAATTAGCAACCATTTCATAGGATCATTTTCTTTCAAAATATTGTTTATCAACATAACTCAACATAAATTTATAATTTTGTTACGAGCTTAGTAGATTTAATTAATGTTTTCAGTTACACTGATCACTTTGTTTTAAATAAACCACTCCTTTAATTTTTGGTTGAGACTTTATATATAATGAAATGTATGGTAATTATATTTTCTCACATCCCACACGATATTGAATGCGCACATCTCTTTAATTTTTTTTACACATGAGGTTATCTATCCTCCTTATTGACGGTTAAATATTCACGACTCTATTATTTTTAAAATTGAAAAACCGAACACCACAACGGTAGAGACTCGACTCCTCGAGGGATGAAACTTCCCCTGCTCGACGGGGGTTAAAACTCGACTGTCTCATCGAGGGATGTAAATTGACTGCATGACTCTACCCACACGCTCCACCACTCTTGATCGCACTCTCTTCTGCATTCTTTCATTTCCCCACCCATCGAGGTGAATAAACTCTTGTGAATTTATTCAACGGTCAATGAACATAGGGAGAATGTGGAAACCGAAAAGAAGAGTGTGATGATCTCGGGGTTGGTTTTGCTTTTGCATGCAACGAAAGCAAAACCAATGGTGACTGCATGACCCAGTTTGGTAGTTGTATTGCTCTCAGAGTGCAATGCACTCCGAGAATGGGAAATGGGGTGAATGAAAAAGTATTTTTTTTTTTGTGTGCTATTCACCTGACTCTGAGGTTATTGATCCCCAGCGAATAGCCGTGTCTGGCGATGGCCAAAAGGCTTGGAAAAATATTAGCGTGGGAACAAACTAAGAGAATTCGATAACCCAAGCCGTTGCGCTATGTAGCAACAGCGTCGCTTGCCCAGGTTTTGCTGTTCCTAACCAGACATGTGATGTCTGATTTCCGGTGGAAATTTCATGTGATTTACGAAATGTATGTTGTCATATGGGATAAAAGGGCTGAATTCGGTTATGCGTCCTTTTGGTTGATACCTTTTGCAGGTGAAATTGGCCGACGGAAGGGATTGGGGTTGAGGTGGTGAGCGGTTAGCGGGCGAAATTGGGTTGTAATTGTTGGTTGGTTGTCCGCGTAATATAAAGAACCCCCACAACAGTTACTATCACATTTTCTTGTACGTTACGGACCTTTGCCTTTTTACGATATGATCACAGGCACGGAGATGTACCATGTCAAGTATTGCGATTTTTTGCGCCCTACAAAGGAATCCTATGGATCCCATTAATTTGTAGTTCATCTTTATAACAAAATATATAAAAATAAAAAAAATATATAACCTTGAAGTACGGGAGCATTTTCCGAGCACAATAATTTGCATCTGTTCAAAAACAATACCAACCGCATCTCAAGGCGTTGATTCAGAGTTATAGGTTCGCTCTTTCCTGATAGAATCCATACAACTTAAGATATTTTGAAATTTGAGATTAGCCAGCCTGACTTTCTCCTAACCCTTTACTTGTAACAATTCATGACATGAAACGTAGGATGTAAAATCTTGTCCATAGCATAACACCAATGCAAAGATATAACGTCAATACAATTGTATTAACTCCTGCCATAAACACAGCGTCTGTCCAAACGCCTTCGGTCCTTTGTAATTGAAAATAATTTCCTTACTCTGCTATGGACGCTTCTGTCGTAAATTGTTTTAAAATGTGTTCTCTTGATCCGTGTACGATGGCGGTATATTGGCAATAACTTTATTCGTTGGAAAATGGAAACAGTACAAAAGACGATTGTTGTCGATATTTCATTTGTGACATGTCCTTCAGCGGAACAAGACTTACAGCTCTACTTGACGTCGTTGTGGCCAATGAAGTGTTTGCCGAGAAAGGATTCAAGTAGCCAATTCAAAAATGAAATTATTCGACGTTCAAAATGCAGACGTTTGAAGACTCTTGACATCCCTTTAAGAGAAGGGCTATTGAAGTAAGTTCGGTAAGGGTGCTGTCTCTTTCACTTGTTGGTTTTATACTGTTTGTTGAACCGTTGGCCGTCAAAATTAGTTCCAAATTTATGATTTTCAATTGAAATCATTGAAGATTGAACTTTTTCAAACTGTCATGAAGTCAGCGACAGTCGAAAATTGGTTAAATGTATTTTATAGTGAGATGAAACATGAGTGTGATGATATAAAGCCAGGATCCATTTGTTAGAATGAAACACTGTAAATTCTGATTAAGTTCTATCGACTGAATTCATACAATTTCATCAGGGGTCATAAGTGCTTGTTATCAATTGACTGAATGTTGGTAAGATTCGCATGGGTGTAAGTGCTTCAATTTCTGGCGTTCTATCTTCCTCCTAGGAACAAACAAAACCGTCTTTTTGGAATCATCATCATCATCGGCCACTACAACCGGGGACCGGTCTTGGCCTTATTTAGCAAGTCCTAAGGCTTGTTAAATTTTCCATAATGATTTATTTTTTCTGGGCAAGGTCATTAGTCTTGCGCCAGAGGCTCCCCGACGGGGAATCGAACCCCGGTCTCCCGGGTGACAGGCGGGTATACTAACCACTATACTATCGAGGAGTCTTTTTGGAATGCCCCAATAATAATTGACAAAAAACTAGGTGCACTACTTTCTATTTGCTACTACCACCATTGTTCCCCGTCCCATGCACTCTCCTTCCACGTTCGACCATCCGATCCGATCTCCTCAAGGTCAAACTTAACATTGTCCTCCCATCTCCGTCCCGGCCGCCCTGTCGGTCTCTTTCCCGTTGGCTTACCGTCAAGAATTCTATGCGCGGTCCTATCGTTGCCCATTCCCGCCACGTCTCCGGCCCATCTTAATCTTCGTGACCTGATTACTCTCACTATTGTAGGTTTGCGGTATAGCTCTTCCAATTCGTGGTTATGGAGTTACCTCCATTGTCCTGCCTCCTTGTCATATTTGCCGCCAAAGATACCGCTTAGGACTTTATTCTCGAATACGCGGAATTTGTTTTCTTCCCGTTTTGTGAGAGTCCATGTTTCGCATCCGTATAGAACAATCGGCATGATTATGGTTCTATAAACACGGAGATTTATATTACGTGATAGCAGTTTGGATTTCAGCAGTTTATTGACTGCATACCAACTAGCGTTGCCGAAGTGTAGTCTTTTGTTAATTTCCTTCGACATTTCGTTACTGGCCGTCAGTATTGTTCCCAGGTATTTAAATTCTTTGACATTTTCAAATATCTTGCCTCTGAAGTTTATATGTGTTCCCTGAGTTCCGCCTGCTTTCGTCGTAATCATGTATTTTGTTTTGTCTTCATTTATTTCTAGACCCACCTCTTCTTCATTCACAGTTTTTACTTACAGTTTCTAGATTATCGGCCAAACCGGCGATGTCATCCGCATATGCGAGCACTTGTGTGGCCCCGTTCAGGGATGATCCGGCCATGTTGTCGTCTTGTACCTTTCTGATGACATACTCGAGGACAAGGTTAAAGAGACATGGTGAGGGCCATCGCCCTGTTTTAGTCCGTCCCGGATTTCAAATGGTTCTGAGAGGTGGTTTTCTATTCTAACTCGCCCTTTGTTTCCGTTCATGCAGATTTGAATGAGGGCGGCATATTTTTTCGGGATTCCCAGCTCCACTACAATATGATAGAGTCTTTGCCTTGCGACTGAGTCGTAGACTTTTTTGAAGTCAACGAACAGTTGGTGAACCGTCTCTCCGTATTCCCACTTCTTTTCCAGTAGTTGCCATATTGTGAACATTTGGTCGCTCGTTGACTGGTTCCTACGGAATCCGCATTGGTAGTCTCCCAATATGTCTTCTGCGTACGGTATGATTCTCGCCAGTATGACATTTGTTAATATTTTGTATGTGGTTGGGAGCAATGATATTCCTCTGTAGTTTTCGCAATCAGATCTGCCGCCTTTTTTGAAAATGGGGACGGCTATTGAGGTTTTCCATTTTTCTGGTTTTAATCAGTTGGAGGATCTTTCGAGCGGTTGCCTCTCCTCCATGCTTCACAAGCTCTGCCGGTATGCAGTCGACTCCGCGAGCCTTGTTGTTTTTCATTCGATTTATTGCGTCTACAGCTTCGTCGACAGAGGGCTCTGGGATCTGAGGCTCGGTTGTATGTACGTCTGGTACGTTTATTTGTGGTTGATGGGTGCGCACATTGAGCAGGTTTTCAAAGTACTGCTTCCATCTTGTCGCGATATTGTTTGTTTCTGTGACCAGACAGCCGTTTGCGTCTCGAATTTGTTTGGCTATCACTCGGTAACCATTTCTAATTGAATTTATGGCGGCATACATACCTCTCATGTTCTTTGCTCTGGCATTTTCTAGGATTTTTCTGATCCTAGTCTTTTCCCATTCGCGTTTTTTGCGTTTGAAAAGTCTCGTTGTCTCTTTCCGAATTGTCGCGTATCTTTCTGCGTCGACTTCATCATATCTTTCTAAGTGGATCACTCTGAAGCGTTTACGTTGTTCGATCTTCGCCTTGCTCTCATCGTCAAACCAAGGTTTGGACTTAATTGTTTTCTTAAATCCTAATACCTTTTGGGCTGTTTGTTTGATTGTGTCTCTGATCGATGCCCATTTAGTGCCGAGATTATTGGTTTCCTCTTCCTCACTGCTCCCATTCTCTAGGATGCTAAATCTATTCATTAGTTCCTCTTGATATTCAGCCCTTTTGTGTAGGTCATTTAGTTTATCAATGTCGAACTTTTTGCTTGTCTCCCGTGGTTGCCCATGTGGGTTAGCTGCGAGCCGGCTTCTAATTTTGCCCATCACTAGAAGGTGATCGGAGTCGCAATCTGCTCCTCTATATGATCTTATGGATATTCGAGTGGTGTCTTTTGTCTATGAGGAAGTGGTGCACTAATAGCCATATTATTTATGTCATTGTCTAACGTAATATTTTAGTGCCAGAAACATTTTGTTTGCAAGAATCGAATACGCGAAAGGGATGCCCCTGTCGTGAGTTGTGTCGAAGCACAGTACGCGCGGAATTGAAGATAACTTTGTGAATTTTGCTTTCCTTTTTTATTTCGCGTACCGTAAACGACTCTGTTATATTGTCGTGGCAACAGTAGTAATACCGAGCATATACCACGACTTAGCACTGGACAAGTGTCGGTGCGCATTTGTTTTGAACATATGATGGTCAAAAAGAAAATCTGGAGTACCTTACACAAATTGGTAGTACGGTTGAAGAAGGGTTCTTTACCTTTCACAGAGCGGGAGAAAACAGGCTCTAAGTTAAATTGATAGGAATTGCCGGATAAGTACGGGTTCATGAAAAAATATTCGGCGTTTTGCTGTTTGCTTGGTTTCAATGTCATGTGGCAATTCTCCAAAGGTGGACTGTGAAATCAGTTTAAGACAGATCATCATCATCATCATCATCATCATCGGCACTACAACCGGGAGCCGGTCTTGGCCTTATTTAGCAAGTCCTGAGGCTTGTTAAATTTTCCATAATGATTGTTTTTTCCGGGCAAGGTCATTAGTCTTGCGCCAGAGGCTCCCCGACGGGGAATCGAACCCCGGTCTCCCGCGTGACAGGCGGGTATACTAACCACTTTACTATCGAGGAGCCCAGTTTAAGACAGATACAACTCCGTTAATCTACAGTAAAGTTGGAATGTTTAAAAGGGGCAGAAAGTCGTCAAAAATATCGGGAATCTTTGGATAAATAAAACTGTTTTGGAAAAAAAAATATACTGTCCTTTTTACATAACAAAACGAAAAAAAAACGCCGAATACTTTTTCCTCAGCTTAATATTGTGGCCAAGACCGCTTACCGGTTGTAGTGCCGATGATGATGATGATGAATATTGTGGTTCAATTGCTATGGGGAAGAATACAACTGGCTATTCCACTTGAGTATTTTTAGCCTGAATATCGATAAGGCATGGAGAGGCTAGATATATTTCACTTATGATCTAAGGTGACGGTGGAATTTACGCTGTGTATTTCTATAAGTAAAAAGCTAAACATAGTTGATAATAAGTAATATAGATGTACTCAAATGTGTGTTGCTGATAGTACTCAGCTAGATGTCAAACTCTATTGAATGCCCTTGAGATATACAGGTCATTACAGCGAAGAAGTGGAGTGAGTGACTTGCTACGGATATTAATCATCATCGAGGAGGCCGTAGGATTACAAATATTTCGAAAGTTGATCATTAATGAGTGAGTGCATAACCTTCCATAGAATGAAAATTAGTGTTACGGGTCGATAGGGAGAGAGATGTGATGGATTGCCCTTTTTGAAAATTGGTCGAATATTTACCGATTTTCATTCATTTCAAAATCGTTTGCTCAAGAGTGTCTTATATTGCCAAGATTTTCGGAATTTATCTTCGTGTTTTTATTGGGGGACTGACGCCATATCAAATCTTTAATGGGCCAATTACAGTGACTGCACATCAATATCCACGGGATTGGATAAACATATGTGTTTTCTCTTATTAAGGGCATTCGTTTTCAATAAATTCATAACTAGACGACTTGTTTTCTCAAGTAGGTATGGCCTTAACAAGCAGGACCATTCCCCCTCCCCTTCAATCCGGTTCAAGGATTACCTCCACCTACATCAAACCTTATTGTGGCAGAAGCTAGTAAGGAATACGGTTCATATATATGTGACTATGCCACGATATTGTAGGAGCGAAAGCAATAAAAATCCGAAACATCGGTACTAAAGATTACCCGGGTTATTGTTTTGTGCGAGAATTGCTCGCCTGTGGTTAGATGTATGGATAGACTCAGCAGAGAAAATACACTTTTATTTACCATAGTCTATACTTTGTAATTCTAAACTTTAAATGTAACCTCCATCATATCTAAGTAGTCGTAACGGTTAGGTTAGTATGTTTTTATTCGGAAAACGTAATACTAATCCTAAACTTGAACCTAAAAGTCTTACGCGTATGTAAACTACCCATTGCTTGAGTCAGCTTTGCGCTTACCGGTCTTTTATTGACTCTACCACTAGAACTGTTGAGACTGTTTACTGACGTTACTACGATCATTTTGCATTATTGCCCTGAGCTAATCCCCGCTGCATGCGACTTCCTAATGCTAAATTTTAATCAATGGTCATTCGCCCGATGTAAAATATCATATTTATCCGTGATAAAAATAGCACATGTTATTTTTTTCAACAGTCAACTTCAAAAATTAAAAAAAAAAAGGAACTAATTGTCGGTGTTATAAACACCTACAATAAGGGAATATCTGATTTTTTACGGTCCATTTTAACAGCAATACTTTTGTTCATTAACAACGTCCACTTAACTTAGTATACACTTCCATCCACTTGATGCAGCAGTATTCACAACATCGTGTGGTTTTTGAACTTCTCCGGAGAGGTATCTCCATTTATTTTTCTTCCTTGATTTTGTATGGCCAGCTGCGCTTTAACTCTATGTGGTACAGGATTAACATTTTTTTCTATCAGGCCATAAAAGCCAAAAATAAATGTCTTGACAAAATTCAGTTAATCTCCTAGAACGCGTTGCAAATCTTGTTTGTACTCAGTCCAGTGAACAGGCGCGAGAACGGCACCACATCTAACTGAGATTCGAAATTAAAAAAAGGATCTACAACTGTTTCCTTAATTTTTATTAATTCAAAATCACTCAAATGTTCATAATGATAATCCTACATGACAATCAATACGATATTTCAACCCCGGGTAGTGTGTGCACGCATACAAACATTTTGCAGCGCGTGTCCTGTGTCCACGAAATAAACAAAGCTGAGGCACACAGGATATTCTCGCTTGGTGGGCGTTAAACAATTGTGAAATTCTTTTGTGTTGTGCATTTTAATTAGGATTTGGATAATTTTCAACTGGGAGTTTACTTAAATCAGGATGTCTCATACCATGTAGGAGAAGAAACCGCACAACAAAGGACGTTCATCGATATAATGTAAGTTAGTCATCCGCGATTGTCGCAACATGTGTAATACACCATCATCTAGCTCGACTATCGAATTTGTCATCATGCTCATAATTATTTCTTACCGTGAGGTTATCTTGCTATACTGTCTCGTGGCCCTAATGTTATTTGCACCCAAACAGGGCTGTTCAAGTTGTGAAAAAAGAGTAAAAAGGACATGACACACGCACACACAGCAAGAGAATAAAAAAAGGAAAGACGCAATCAGCCCCTTTTTTGCACGCTAAATATTTCCAATTCAAAGGATAATTGCTCACTGGTTCGAGATGGAAAATTATTTTCCCAAATAATTTCCCCCTGCCTGTACCCTGTCTACGATGAGTGAATTTAGTTTTCAATGTAGTAAAGGTCTTTTATGGCGATATCTTCTGTCCAACTTGTAAGGATTTTAACTCCTCGTCGGATATTATTCTGTCGTGTTATTAAGGATACGAACGACGTGCAATTGGCCAAAATTGAATAAAATTTTCAATTGAATTTTCAACGTGGACTTTGTGGAACGCATTTTATGCATACGAAGGGGGGCATACACATTCCTCAGACAAACGTTTTGCGTGCTACATAGTATGGTGTTGAAGGTTGAAATTCCAAGAATGTGCCTGGCGCGTTCGTCTATAGCCTGTTGGTGGGCAATGGTGGCTATGGTGGTGGCGATAGAATTTTACTCCTTAAATTTAGGGTGATGAATATTCGTTTTTCTACGATACCGCAATATGTTTGGGCATTGGAAGAAACCGGATATGGGTTACCACAGGATATTTGATTGAACTGTATTACCCGCACCTGTTGTTTTGAACAGAATTTTATTGTTGAAGGGCTGCTAATAGAAACTCCTATGAATGTGCATCAAATATCATGTCCTTGAGCTTAAAACACCCTGTATTTCAAACAACCGTTCTTTAAAAATCTTTTGAAATTGGTTAATCATTACTGGAATAATTTACAATCAGGAATGAGAATTTGTTAATAAGAAGAAATCATTCTTTGCTCAAATGTGATATAAAGACGCAGCTATCGACGTGTACGAGTGGAAAATATAAAATGATTGGCAATGTTTTAACAGAAAATCGATTTGGAAGGAATATCTATTTCTATCATATCAAAGGTAACTCCTTTCATTTCACACTACATCTGCTGTAATAAATTTTTCGACATACCACACGTTTACGACAATCAATTTACACTGGAGCTTGAGTGCTAAGTCTGATGGACTTATTTGGACATGTTCGAGGCAGTAAAAGAAATTTAAAGTGTTGTTGTCAACAAAAAAGTAGTTTGGGCTTTGTGTGATGTATAAGACGTCATTGATGCAAATAACAAATAGAGTAGGCGATAGAATGGAGCCCCGACGAATAACACAGTGGCTTGTATAAAATTCAGATTTAAAAAATAGTCTCTTGTCTATTGAGAGGCTCGTCAATTCTGTGTGCAATTTCTTTAGAAGGGCAGTCGCCAAATTCTTTCAAATGCTTTGGAGATATCCAATCTTTCTGTCTCATAAGCAGGCCATTGATCGACTCCACTGCAGCGATACCATTAATTCGCTTGTTGACCTGTTTCTAAGCAATATTATTTTTTAATTCCGTCACTGTGAATGCACACAGAGGCTAAATTATATCCAGGTAACTTGAAATCCGAAGTATTGGGGTATACAGCTACATATGTTTCCCATGGTGAGAGAAATATTGGTTTGTGCAGGCATTGTTCGACGCGAAACTCTCGCGCCAATGCAACACTCCACCCGCAAAAGACCATTAACTTTTTGACGGCAGATGTATGCCGAGGTGGAAAATGGGTGATCGCAAGCGACCTCTATGGATGTTGAATCGTTATAGCGATTGGTCATCTGAATGCTTGTTGTTAGAATATGTCTGTAGTGGATATTACGCCATTCACAGACTACAATCACAAATAATAATAATTCGAAGAATTTTGTATCCTGAATTTCGTGTTTTCGGAGCCGTGTTATATTAATTCCAGGGTGATCAAAGTTCTGTTTTGGGTCCAATGTAGTGCTCTACAAAACCCTACCACCCCCCCCCCCCCCCGCACATATTTTATTTATCAATATCCCCATATACATCCACCTACAATATCATACATTCATATCCCCAAAGCTAACATTGAATCCAATGTCGAACAAATTGAACCAAACGTTAAATTGTCGCACATTAATTCAATTCCCAAAATCCAAAGAATAAAACAAATACGCGATAAATGAACCAAATGTTCGTTTATCATGCACAAACAAACTTCTTCACAACCAAATCAAACACATGTTAAACGAACCAAATGTCCATTTGTTTTGCATACACACAATTTCTACAATCCTTATCTCTATATGCATCGTAGCTAGATGCTTACTTTCTAAAAATAGATTCAAATTCCCATCCTTTTCCCTAGTTTTTCACATACAAATCTTAAAGAATATTTGTGTAAAAGGGCGATGGATTCTAGATTCGAAAATCAGTCCTTGGATTGGTGTCCGACTGTTGAGGACGCCAGTCAAATATTAGTATGTACAAAAGGATTAAGTTTTTCGAAGTGAAGTTACACCAACCTTGTTTTTGCTTCACATTAATGATTTGTTAAAATCAACGCGGTAAACTTGTATCCATTGTATTTGTATCATTTTCGATCGATTGGCTGAATAATGCATCAACGTCGCACCAGCTGAGATGGAGCCAGATCAATTTCCTGAATCGGGATCTTGAAAAAGTCCTACAGTGGGGAAATGCCAATTTCGCCGACTTCAACTGCAAGAGAAATGCAATATCTAACATTCCCAAGGAAAAATGTATCGTCGGTTCCACAGCTGATGATAAATGGCCAACCCCTTGAATCTAAGACAAGGATGAATTTGCTCGGCGTCACGGCATGCGGGAATGTGTTGTGGTATGAACACGTAATGAACATCGACAGGTCCGCTTCTTAAAAATTGAGTTATATTTTTAGAACCAAAAAATATTTTACTCCGGCCCAACTTCTTCTCCTATATAACTCTCAAATTAGACCCGCGCCCGAATATTGTTTCCATCTTTAGATTGTTATGCTCTTAGGTATGTCCTCGACCTACTCGAGAGCATACAGAGACAAACGATCTGCCTGATTGAGGACACAACGCTGACTTTGGGACTGCAGTCACTATCACATCGAAGGCGCGTAGCGGACCTTTGTCTATTTTACAGATATTATCGCTGTTCTGTGTGTTGACTGTTCCTCGGAAATTCGTGGTATTCTTAGCGCTCCCCACGACAATACGACGGGTCCCAACAATTTGCGATTTGTGTCTCGCCGGCACTCATATCTCTGTATCAAAACTCGTTTCGCTACAAAACGGGAAAGCTATGAAACACCCTTCCCGAGCGAGTATTTCCGATGCATTACAATCTGCAACTGCAACTGTTCCCATGGCTCTGCTCCTAAGTATACCCTCGACCTATAGGAGAGCATATAGAGACGAGCGATTCGCTTGATCGGGGATACGGCGCTGATGTGTCACAGCGAAGGCGCGTAGCGGACCTCTGTCTGTTTTATAAATATTATCACGGGGACTGTTTCTCAGAGATTCGAGATACTTCCCTGAAATTCGGTATATTTGCGGTTATCAAGGCAATTCGACAGATCGCGCTAATTTGCGGTATATCTCCCGACGACATGCACATCTCTGTACCAAAACACTTTCCGTTACAGAACGGGAAAGCTGTGGAACTCCCTCCCAGCGCGAGTATTTTCGACGCAATATAACCTGCAACTTTTCACGAGGAACTCCAACGGTTACTTAATGGCATGTCAGGGCGCTGACTCGACGCTATAAGTTTGCCCCCCCTGAGAGAAGTACATTAAAAAAATTGGACGCTTACAAAATGAGAAGAGAATAGGTTCCACGTATTCGAGAATTAAGTTTTAATGAGTATATTCGACGATTAGTACGATGCAGATCTAGGACAATGGAGGAAACTCCAAAACCGTGAATTGGAAAAGCTATACAACAAACCTGTAAGTACCATTAGGTCGCGGAAACTAATATGGCCGGGCATATAGCGAGAATAAGAAATGACAAGATTATACGTAGAATTCTTGACGGAAGACCAATGGGAAAGAAACTAGTGAAGGGCTACGACGGAGATGAGAGGACAATGTAATGTACGACCATGAGCAGTTCGGATCAGGTGGCCGAGCGTGGAAAGAAAGTGCCGGACAGAGAACAATTGCCTAGCCGAGTTAGGGGTCATGAAATTTCAGGTTCCTATAGGCCAATAAACAGTAGATCGTCTGCATCTATTGGAAACGCCGCAAATTCACTTCAAAAAACGAAGTAATCTTTTCTGAGGTAACAAATTAATTACTTTTGTTCAACTTCCGCTGCTCTATAAATGCTATAAACTCAGACCAGTACTCGAGTTCTGCTTTTAAACATACCCTTAACCTAGACGATGGCATTCAATGGTGATCAACCCACTTAATTGACAACGCAGCACTTATATCAAGACTGCAGTCAATATCACAGAAGTGCATGACAAACCTTAGCCTTTTGTACAAATATAATCCTGAGAACTGTTTAATGGAGATTCAGAATATCATAGCGCCAGCGAATCGAACCGAAGAAGAAACAGTTGAGAAACAAAATACTAAAGCATCAGACCAACAGCCGTGTGTAGGAAATGGATTATTCTTCTCAAATACTCTTTACCTCTATGATATTTACAAGAATTACTTCGGCATATGGCCCTGGTGATTTATTTTTTCCTTTTAGTGCCGTTCTTCACTCTGCTTTGCGTATTCGTGTGTATCAGTAAGAAATACCACATTATCATTTCAAAATTCGGTTTGTTTGCTCCTCACAAAGTAATACGATGGATCTCTTCTATTTGCAATTCAATATCTAAATTAAAGCTTGTTTTGTTACAAAACGGAAAATATGTAGAAGAAGCGTGAGGGTTTCCGGAGTGCTACAATTTCCAAGTGTTCCAACAGTCGTCAATAGCATCTGATTCAGACGCTCACCTTTCTTGAGAAAAGTATATAAAAAAGTGTAGATCGTTCTATGCTATTGGAACTTCTGTACCAGAGGCCATGTAATTAACCAAAAACGAGAGTGCGCTTGGAACAACTTCTTGCATGTGTGTCTAAATTTCAAACCCACGAATTAGGAATCCTTCTATTCGATATGTTCAGTTGTTTTCCCAACAAGTTTATACTCCATCGGGTATTATCACGATAAAAATGTGCTCCTTGTTTATTGCCATTGCTTTCGACAAACTTCAAAACTGAAGTTATCTTTAAAATGTTTGGGACCTTCAACCTCATTTTTCTGGTGGCTGCTGTAGCGTTAAGTTGTAGCCAGGGGTTTTATATCTGAAACATCTTGCTTTGTATTTAGTACTGATATTGCCAATATACAATTAACCATAGGCAGGGATATCAGGAAAATAGCTCCTAAATTGTTTTGATCTAGTAAACCTACCACGTGGCAGTAAAGGTTCAACACCAAATTTACCAAATCATACAAGCGATACTGTGCGGAAGAAAAGCTAATGCTGTAGGCATTATGTCCGTAAATGCAACTCTGTATCTTCTATACAGGTATTCGTGTTACAACTTATTAGACATATGATCATGAAATATATGCAGACAACAAACTTCTGATGTGTAGTAACCTCGCCAGTGCTTTAGAGATTTGTAGAAATAGTAAGAACGCTAATGACAACTTCAAACGTTAGTAGCAGAGACTCCAGGGAAGGTAAATATATCACGCTGTTACCTATCACATCCAACATGTTCCATCCCACTTTCCAATGGCTGGATCTCATTGCAAGTCTCTGAAAAAAAATTGTTTGAATGGTAGTTAAGTGCGCTATATGCATTAATCAGTGAGTTTACTGTGTAGCTCCACGACCGTTTGAAATTAATTACAGATACCTCAGGTTCCCACAGTTTGACGCGCATATCTTCACCACTCTCAAAGTATTTGCTGCACCAGGTACTCAGTTGACAAACTTGGCAGGCTACGCATATGATATATGTACCAACCATTGCGAGCCAATTTAGTGGATAATTGAGCATTGTCCTGCGATTTATTATAATGACACATTTAGGATTTATTGAAACTGTTATCTCTTGCAATTCGACTTCAAAGTGATTGGAGGGCAATTAGATGTCATATGCATTCCACTCCCTTGTTTTTGTCGTCAATCTGTCCTAAAGTGAGCAAGGACACACGTATTATATGGTGTACTGTGCCGCCAAACACGTCTTTTGATAAATTAGTTTGTAAGGAAAAGGGAGGCTCGTACCTTCTCTGGCGATCCTGCTCTTATACAGCCTCTAATTCTGTAGCAGTGACGTGCAATCTATTTCCACCGCCAATGCGAAGACGATGAAGCTGATGACGCCGTCATTGGCGGCGGTGCGTTGTTTCCAGATCAATAACTCAACATGCGGCACGTGTTGAAAGTTAAACTTTCTAAGCCTTTAACTACTTTCAGGGTCCCGCTTACACGTCATTCTGCTTCTTGTTTTTTTTTTTTCTTGTTTTCTTCTTCTTCATTTGGTTTTTATTATTAGTTTTTTTTTTGTTCTCACAACAAGGACAATTTGTGAGTTGGATGGTGGTCGTTTAGAAAAATGTGTGCCTGCTCTCGACAGCTAGCATATAATCAAAGCACAGTGATGTAGCTGAAGGATAAAGTGGGGACGTGGACGAAGGGGAAAACAATAGAAAATATTCGAAGAACTTTAATTGGTAACAAGGACGACACAATAGAAAAGAGATGGGGCGCCGACTTGCCTGCGATGATGATAGCATACAGTAGTGGTGGTTGCCTCATAATATGGCACATTACTGCCATTTGAAAGGATCTATTGTTAGAGGAGAGTGCAGGAAACACAGGGATAGAAACGGAAAAATGCACAAATTTTTATTAAAGGGGCACCAGCCACACAAGTGTGTGGAGTGTGGCAGTTTGAAAGCGATCAATGCATAATCGGTCATACGACCGAGCCTGGGGGTGATCTACGTAATTAAGTTGAGCCAGATGCAAGTTAGGTGTCATTGTAATATAATTTCCGGAAAAGAGTATTTTTCTGCGGTTTTGAAGATGATCAGCGTGTTTTACTATCAGTTGGATCGAGGTAAGGATCTACGACAAAAACAAAAGCGAGTTCGTTATTGAATTGCATGTTTTGTGTGTTGGGAGTGTTGGCAATATCGGGCTAATTATATGAGACTGAGAAGACTAGATACATACAGGGTGCGTTTAGGTTCCAGGTCAATGCTTGTTTTTAACCACGTTTAAATGGAGAATAACTTTATAATAATATAATAACTTTATAATAATATATATACATACTTTTTAACATGATGAATGGAATAAGATGTTCGTTAAGTCGACGCCTCCTGACATAGTGCAAAGGCTTTTAAGCATAACATTCGCAAACTTCGGGTGTTATTCAACAAATTCGTTTCGAATCTTATCTTTGAGCATTTGGGTTGGAGCTGGTTTGATGGTGTATAACTTTTCCTTCAAATGCTCTCTTACAAAGCATCTGTAAGGGGTCAAATCAGGGCTGGTGGGAGGAAGTCGATATCACTACTTTTTGACACTATTCGGTCGGGAAATTTTTCCGTCAAAATTTGTGGCAGGAGCTGTGGTGGTACCGAATGTTCTGTACGCTTAATTGTTGTAATCCGTATACAGAAAAGTTTTCCATTGTGTTCCTATAGCTCTCACCAGCAACTCTTACAGCATTGGCTTTAGCATTTTTAAAGAAATATGACCTAATGATGCAGCGAATCAAATGGCGCACCATGCGGGTGTATCAACGTTTTCGATGTCTTCATAGTGGCTATTTTGTATTTTAACAAATCCGAAATGTGCTTGATTGGCTTTGTTTGGAAAAACCCTTGAGTCGGGGTTATCTCTAATCTTGGCAACACATCTGTAATAACTTTCCAATAGTCGTTAGTATCCTTCAGCAGTATCGTTCAATAACAATTGTGACAAAATGGGGTCTTTACATGATACTATCAGCTCCGAAAATAGAGAATACGTTAGGATCCATAATTGGCGAATATGCTGGCCGCGCATATTCAAAACGGTTTTGTTTTCTATATGCCCCGCGCATCTTCCACGTTTGCACTTAAACAGGAAGCAAAATAAATTGAAAAGATTTTTGGGACACACAGTGTAATACCTTTGCGCCAGCGTTTTATTTTTTTTTTTCAATCTTGGCAGCACGTCCGTAACTAACTGTTCAGTATTATTCAGCGACTCTGTTATTACCCTATCAATGTTGGCAACGTGTCGTTCTTTCATGGTTTTATCAGACTTGGGAATATGACGACTGTACAGGAATCCATGTTTGCCGAATACGGTGTCCGAAACATCGAAACGGTTTTGGTTTTACCAAATAATTACGAACAAGTAGTGAGGTGTGAATGAAGGAATCGCTGAGTGCACGAAAGAACATACAATTTGCAGAAACAAGATACAAAAGTTTTCGAAAATCTGATTTATAGAACCTGTGAAATTGAAGAATTTTCATTACTTTTCATCACACCACTTACTCTAGAAAATTTATGGTGATGTATAAGCGATATAAATGTGTATAATTCTTAATAGGTTCTTTCTTTTAGGCCGACAATATTAATAAGCCAGTATGTACAGCGTAGGTTTGACCTTGAGGAGATCGGATCGGGTGGTTAATCGTGGAAGGAGAGTGCACAGGACAGGGAACGATGGCGGAGTCGAGTCGGTGAGGTCATGAACTTCCGGGTTCCTACAGGCCAATAAATAGTAGTAGTAGTATGTACAGCTCGTCACTAATGCAAATATTTTAACTTAACTCCTAAATGAGCTACCACAGCCACCCTATATATACGATCATTCCACCAACACATTGCACCAATTTCTCACCTCCCATTTTAATAAAAGAAATCGAAGTTTCTTCGCTTTTGGGCACTTCAAACCTGTGTTGTGTCGGGCCAATTGCTAACAGCAATGCTGACGAAAATAAAATGTCACAAAAGGTGAGATACCACCCCGTCACGCTATGCACTCCGTAATATCGTCGAGAGAAATCTTCGACAATATTTCGGATGTATGGCCTATGGCCCAGACTAACACGGAGATAGGTCATGATGGTACCTTCTGAGATAAAGAATTCCGGTGGTAAGCTAGTTTCCCATTCGAATCTCCGAGGGGCAGTATGTCAGAGGGAACATCATGCAAATATTCTGATAAATAACCGAACTTTGAGAAATTCGTCCTCGCGTAATCGGGCTCGTTCGCGAGGCTCTGTCGACGTTCGACTGATAACGGCATTTTGTAGCATCAGAGGCATCGAATACGGATGTAAACGCCGTCCACCAATATTCGCAAACAGCGAAACCTGATATCCTTGCACTAACTGAGACCTAGATCGATTCACCAACTGATTCGACATATCTTCGTTGGTCAGGATACGACTTGCATTCGAGATTCCGTTTTAAGGGTGGCGTCTTCGTCTTCACGAGGTCCGATCTGGCTTGCCAGAGGATGGAGGCGTTGGGACACAATAACATGGACATTATGTGGTGAGGGTCGTGCTGAGGAATTCTGTTAAATCGCTTTGTTGTCTTTACCGCTCCCCGAATGACGATCGACCGTCGACATTTTTCGAACATCTTTCACGTACCTTCGACTGGATTCAGATCAATCACCCGAATTCTGAATTTGTCCGTCCTTGGCGTATTTAACGTTCAGAATTTCGGCTGGTTGGTACATTCTAACAGAACTGACGAGGCTGTGGGGCTGGCGGAGATGTTCGCTGTTAGCCGCAATTTGGGTCAATTCATGGAGAGATGCTCGAGATGATTATGCGAACACCGTGGATCTGTTTTTGACATCCGAGCCGAGCATTTATACCGTGGAGGTTGCTGCGCCACTGGGAAACTCAGATCACTGCTTGGTATCGGTCGCGCAACCACTTGCATTTCAAGCGAATAGCCGACTTAAGCTGTCTCGCCATGTATGAACGTATCTGGCTACCAATTGAGACGATTTGCGAATTCTCTTCGCATCCTTTCGGTGGTTTAAGGTGCAGTTTGGAGATTCCGATGTTAACGCATGCGCGGAGTCGGTCACAGAGATTATTCTTCTCTGGATGGAGATCTCCATTCCGCATTCCATCAAACGAAATTCATCTGATTAACCTTAACCTTAAAATTAGAGTTTTTAAACAATGGCACTCCAATCCCACCGAAGTAAATGGATCGCATCTTGTTAGAATCAGAAACGCGTACAATCGGGCGACTGATACCGCGAAGAAGGCCGTAGAATGCCGTTCTAGAAACTGTAAGTAAAAACTGTGAAATCATCATGCAAGCGGCAGACGAGGTGGGCCTAGAAATAAATGAAGACAAAACAAAATACATGATTACGGCGAGAGCAGGTGAACCCCAGGGAATACATATAAACTTCAGAGACAAGATATTTGAAAAAGTTAAAGAATTTAAATATCTGGGAACGATACTGATAGCCAGTAACGAAATATCGAAGGAAATTAACAAAAGACTGTACTCCGGCAACGCTAGTTGGCACGCAGTCTGTAAACTGCTGAAATCCAAACTGCTATCAAGTAATATCGGGTTTTCCAATAGGGACTTGACAACTTTGAATTTAATTTGTGAGCGTACCCTTTCACTAATCATCGAACTGTCACTGTCAGTTTATTCAGTAAACGACGAACAACGTCTGCAAATTATAAAAATTTACTACCGAAATTTGGAGTCGGTGACTTTAAGAGCGTTAACTCCAATTTTCGGTCGTATTTCTCGCCCTAGTAGAGAGGCAATAACAAGTTTAGTGCAATAATTTGAGTCTACATATTCGTTGTGTGATGTTGCCGCGCCAGTGAGACAATGTGTTGGTCGAAGTGTCGAAAATATCGCTGCCGTTCAGGCGTCCGTAGCAAACGATCCAAATCAGTCAATTCCACGGCGTTCTCAAGAATTGGGCATCGCCCAGACCACTTTATGGCGAATTTTGCGTGAAGATATTGGTTTACAAGCCGATGGACCATTTGAAGCGACGTACGTTCTCCGATTGGGCTCTGGAAAACATGCGCCAAGATGATGAATTTCATCGCAAAATCATCTTCAGTGACGAAGCTCATTTTTGGCTCAATGGGTTCGTCAATAAGCAAAACATGCGTTATTGGTCGGGTGAAAATCCACATGTGCTTCTTGAATCACCACTTCATCCATAAAAAATAATTGTTTGGTGCGGTTTGCATGCCGGTGGCGTCATTGGGCCATATTTTTTCGTCGACGATATCGATCGTCACGTTACTGCGAATGGCCATCGTTATCGCGCCATGATTACCGATTATTTTTGGCCCGAATTGGAAGATATGGACTTGGGCGACATGTGGTTTCAACAGGACGGTGCCACAAGGCACACAGCACACGATATTGAAGAGATTTATTGAAGAGTAAGTTTAATGAGCGTGTCATCTCAAGAAATGGGCCAGTCGGTTGGCCGCCTCGTTCGTGCGATTTAACGCCTCCAGACGTCAAGTCATTGGTCTATGCCAACAAGCCGACGACGTTGGAAGAGCTCAGAGCCAACATTGAACGCGAAATAGCGGCCGTTTCGGCCGAAATGTGTGGCCAAGTCATCGAAAATTGGGTCCAACTGCAAACGTGCCCGGGGGAGCCGTATGAACAAAGTCGAGTTCGATTCATAATTGTTTGATTGTGCTTCAAGCCGATGATAACGTTTTTGAAATATCTCAAATGGTTTGGGTTTTATTTAAAAAAAAGTTGTCAATTCCCTATTGGAAAACCCTATATAAAGCTCCGCGTCTATAGAACCATAATCATGCCGATTGTTCTATACGGATGCGAAACATGGGCTCTCACAAAACGGGAACAAAACAAATTCCGCGTATTCGAGAATAAAGTTTTGAGGGGTATCTTTGGAGGTAAATATGACGAGGAGGCAGGACAATGGAGGAAACTCCATAACCACGAATTGGAAAAGCTATACCGCAAACACGTGGCGCGAATGGGCAGCGATAGGACCGTGCGTAGAATTCTTGACGGTAGACCAACGGGTGAGAGACCGGTAGGACGGCCGCGACGGAGATGGGAGGACAATGTTAGGTGTGACCTTAAGGAGATCGGATCGGTTGGCTAAGTATGGAAGGAGAGTGCACAGGACAGGGAACGATGGCGGAGTCGAGTCAGTGAGGTGACGCACTTCCGGGTTCCTACAGGCCAATTAATAATAATAATAATATTGACTCTTTGCGTGCGAGGCAATTTTAAGAACATAAGCCTCATAAGCGTTCACGGACCTGCAGAGCAGTCCCCTAACGACGAAAGAGAAGAATTCTACGAGAACGGCGAACGGGCCCTCAATGCCTGCTAAGGTTACGATGTGAAAATCGCTCTTGGTGATTTGAATGCTAAAATAGGTCAGGAGCCGGTTTTCGGGCATTACGCAGGTTCCCGTAGTTTGCATGAGAACCGTAATGACAATGGACTACGAGTCATTGAACTGGCAGCATTAAAGAACTTGGTCGTTGCGAGTACCAGGTTTCCGCGTATCACCTGATGGACCCACTCGCAACCAAATTTTCCACGTGTTGATAGATCGCCGCCACTTCTCGAGCCTGAAGATGGTACGAACGTACCGAGGTGCCAACGTCGACTCGGATCACTATCCTGTTGGTATAGTTTTCCGAGCGCGGATTGCCTTACGGTATTGCATCCGTGGGTCAAGTTCAAATCAACACTTGTGCCTTACGCATCGAGAACACCAGCAACACTTTGGTCATGGCACTCGCCCTCTAAGAGCTCGACGGAGGGAACAGTAACTCCTGGGGCCAGAATGCCGGGCGTAGAAGAGAAATGGACACGCCTTAAGAATACTGTCATTAGTACTGCCACCTCCATCTTAGGCAGTAGTCGTAGACATCGGAGCGACTGGTTTGATGATTAGTGCAAACTAGCGACTGAACGTAAGAATGCTGCATACCGGGCAATGCAGCAGTCTCATAGGACGCGGATACGCGAGGAGAACTACAAACAGCTCAGGAGTTCTAAAAAAGACTCCACAGACAAGAGAAAAGTACCTGGGAAAAAATCTAGTCTGTGAAATAGAGAAAAGTAGAGAGCGAGGTCCGCACCAGACCCGGAAATTCTACCAAATAATCCCCAGTATGACGCACAACACACCACGCTGCAATTACTGCAAGGACAAAGCGGGTAATCTGATCACCTATCCTGAAGGCATTCTGGAGCGATGGGAAGTGCACTTCAATGAATTGCTAAATGGTTAGCTCACAGGAGACAACACCAATGCAAGAGCAAGACCAAATGCTGCCGTCACCAAGCATTGAGGAAATATTAAAAGCCATAAGACACCTCAAATCAAATAAAACCCCCAGAGCTGAAGCCACACCAGCTTAGGTGATCAAACAAGGAGGGACGACGTTACATCACGCAATTCATGAGATCGTGGTGCACGTATGGAAGCAAGAGGAGATGTCAGAAGATTGGCGTCGTGGAATAATTTGCCCCATACATAACAAGGGAGATATCACAGTGAGCAGCAACTATAGGGGTATAACATTGCTGAGTAGCCTATAAGATACTCTCCACTATCCCACAAGATCGGATCGCCCCATACGTTTAAGTCGATATCAGTGTGGATTTATCCCTGTCAAATTAGCGATTGATTAGATATGCACCCTTAGGCAGGCGATGGAAAAATGTCTGTAATTTAAGATTCCATTATATCATCTATTCATAGACTTTAAGGCCGCCTACGACAGCATAGCCCGGGTAGAACTATATAATGCCATGAGAGAGCTCGGCATTCCAAACAAATTGATACGACTTTGTAGGTTGACCATGACCAACGTGACTAGTCAAATAAAAACAGCGGGATTGCTGTCTAAACCAATAAACATCTTTAATGAACTCCGACAAGGGGACGGTCTGACCTGCCTCCTATTCAACCTGGCTATTGTCACCAAGTCCATCCAGATACTTGCCTACGCAGATGACATCGACATCATCGGTAGATCCGATTCGGGTGTACAGGACTCCTTCACGCAGATCGAGCAGGCGGCACAAAAACTGGGACTGCACATTAATGAGGTAAAAACTAAGTACATGGTGGCAACTTCTGCGAAGAGAAGACTATCAGGGTAACGAAGGACGAATTTGAAGTAGTGCAGCCGATAACAATATGGAAGAAGAACTACGCGCACGGCTGATCAAACCCAACAAAGCCTACTATGGCTTATCAAGGCTCTTTAAATCCCGAAATGTATCTAGAACATCCAAGCTCCTACTGTATAAGACCATGGTCTTACCAGTAGTCATGTATGGAGACTTGGATGCTCAATAAAGGGCACTGTGAACTCTTAGCCGCGTTCGAGAGGAAGGTATTAAGGAGAATTGTTGGCTCCGTATGTGAGGGAGAACGTTTCCGGAGGCGCTACAACCGTGAGTTGTACCTTGAAGCTAACGTTGTAAGAAGAATCAAGCTCGGTAGACTCCGGTGGGCGGGACACCTAGCTCGAATAAGCAAAGAGGAGCCTGCCCGAAAAGTCCTTTGTGGCAGGATGTATGGAAGGCGACAGCGCGGCAGACCTTGGCTGCGATGGAGGGGTGGTGTAGACCAGAACGCCCAGAGCCTGGGAGTGCCAAACTGGGTGGCATCGGCTCGAAATCGGGACTGGTGGAGAGACTTGCCAAATAAAGCCAAGACCAGATGCCGGTTGTAGTGCCGATGATGATGATGAAGGCTCTAGCATTTTAAGGGAACATTGATTATAGTCCAACTAGTTTGCATAAATTAATTTTTTCATTCCGTTAAATGATTGATGACAATCAGCTGTGGAACAAAATATCTGACGAATGTTCGATATAAATATCATTCCGTTTGTCTACATTTTCTATAACCGGGTGAAGTAATGTCTCATCAGCTACATTGACACGTGCAATAGCGATTTTTAAATGCGAAATAACCCAAGAGAAAGAAGTTTAATGGGTCAAATCGCGTGTACTTGATGGCCCGTTTCGGCAGATAATGTGCCCACCAAACGTATCGCGCAGAACGCCCGTCGTTTCGGTGGCTCTGTGTCAAGTGCCACGGTACGGTTGAAACATATGCTGTCCAGATCTATACCGTCTAGTTTCGACCAAGAAAAATTATCTTATCACGTCGCAAGTAGCGTTCACAGTTCGTGGTAATTGCTTGTTCAGCGTGGCTTCCGAAGAAGTACTGACCGATAATACAGCCAGCCTAAAAACTGCACCGCACATTGACTCCTTGTAGATGCATGTCGTTTTTTTAACAACTACTCTTGGGTTTTCATATACCCAAACGCTACACTTTTCTCGACGACCACAGAATTGGATGTGATTCCCATCGCTAAAAGCGAATTTACGCGAAAGGTGACTATTCGCTGCGGCCATGTCATGCATCAATTGCACGTACTGGCAACGTTGCAAATGATTGACGGGCTTGAATTCCTGGATCAATTCGACAAATGTTGAACAATATGGTTGGTGTAAAATTCAAATCCTGGACGCGGGGGCTGCGTTCACCACAGATCCAGTGTTTATGAATTTTTGCATGCTCTTTCAAATTGTGAGGTCGGTAGGACGAAGAAAAACCACGTAAAGCGCATAGCATTTCTTTTTCTTTTATCAATAATCATATTCTCGACCGTGTATCGCTCCATGGTTCAATTTTGCAATATTGTAACTTTACAAAATGTCATAACAATGATCCTTCGACGTCGCTTCCAATTCACATGGTTATGTCTAGTGCGAACACGCGTTACATAACTAAGGCGGCATATAGTGGCACCAAAATCAGTGGCGAAAAGATAATGCCCACCTAAGTAACTGGAATCTTTATGGGAAGATTTATGGAAGGACTACGATTGTAGCGGCGCAAGACTAATGACCTTACCCGGAAAAAACAAATCATTATGGAAAATTTAACAAGCCTCAGGACTTGCTAAATAAGGTCAAGACCGGTTCCCGGTTGTAGTGCCGATGATGATGATGACGATTGTAGCGGACTTTATAGGAAGTTTGAGACTTGTTTTGGAAAATTAAGACCTTTGCATCGCTGTAGTCCTGATTTCTACCCCACTATTTCGCATCAGAAGACGCGAAATTTATAATAAATATGACACCTCAAATCGTATTGACTGAATTTATTGATAGTGACGCCACATTATTCACCCAAATAAATAAATTCTTACGGCGGGGACATATACACTAGTAGCACCAAAAGGGAACCCCAAACCAATGATATTCACATAGGCCCAAATGACTGGGAAGTTTTTAGAAGAAAAAGAGTTCTATTAAAACAGACCTAAATAGATGGAACTTTTATGAGGAGATTAAAACTTTACCACACTTTTTTCAGGATTTTGATTTTGACACACTTTATGGAAATATTAGAACTTTAGCCCACTTTACGGGGATATTAGAATTTCAGCCCATTTCATAGAACGATTATAATTGTAGAGTTGTTGCGGCAACTTATTTTATTGCTCTCCAACTATTTTGTATTAGAAGGGTCAAAATGCATAACAAGGATTGCCCATCAAATAGTATTCATTGAATTTACCCCAATTTGCATGAATTTAATTAGCTGATTAGACAAATTGATGAGGTGGAGACATGTACACTGGGGCATCAATGCAATAGCGAAACAGTGCTATTAGGTTTCCTCAAAAGATAGACTCCATTGACCAGCATATTTATATGATGGTTAAGAGTGTGACACACGATATGGAAAACTTAGAACTTTCGTGTACTTTATTGGAACTATAAAAACTATAACAGCGGTGATGTCTTTGATTTCGTCCAGCTACTCGTATATTACAACAAAATGCACAAAATGAATAGTTCGAAGTTAGTCATTTGACTAGACGAATTGGTGATACGGAGACACATCCACCGATGACACCGAAAACAACAACGAAAATAATGTTTTTGAAACAGACCAAGCGGGGATGTTTGTAGCAATATTAAGATTTCAGCAACTCACTTCATAGGAAAATTTGAACTTTTACGTCGCCACGGTGACGTTTGCGTTGGCCATCGATTTCTTTTAAACTTTATTGACGACTGTTGTTTTCAGATAGACAGATCCCCTTGGCACGCTGCAATATACTGATTATTTCTATTGTGATCTGGGGAAGTTATGATTTTCGTTCAAATTGCGTTTTTTCTTTGATATGCTGACTGTGCCAGAGTCATCTGTAACAATATGAAGGGTAACACCTTCTTATGACACTTGAGTATTTAATTACTCAGGAGAGGGATTACTAAAAATTCAAACGGGAATATTCACTGTCTCCTCACCTTCAAATATAAACAGATTTTCATGCGTAAATGGGTAACTTTAACTTTAAAGTATTTAATAAATTATGAAAGTATTTAATAAATTCTGAACAAAACCGCAAGTTCCTGAGCGAATTTTATTCACTTTCTCCCAGGATGATATTCGAGCGCGACGCAAGCCAAAGCCAAGTTTTTGCTGTAATATCTATCAGCGAGAGAATATTCCCCAATTCAGTCTACCATTCCACTTTGTTTTGACCCCGGTGAAATTACGGAATTCACGATTCAAGCCATTTTTGGACTTGCAAACCCATATTGTCATATTAATTTCCTATGTTCCGTCGACTACACAAATTGTGCTCTGCGTTAATTTTAGCACGATGTTACAAAAACATAATTTTGGGTGCGTTGTCTGGTCCATGCGAGTGAACATCATTAAATCTAATCCAGAGACACAACCCATGAGAACGTATAAAAACAAGGTGGCTAAAATATCAGTCGAACGGCGACGAAGGTTCCTTAAATATAATGGCAGTGCCATATTGTCTCTTTGTTTTGTTTTGTTTTGGTTTCTTTAAAGTCATCGAGTGATGTCACAAGGGGTTAATTCAAACATGTGACACGTAAAAGGATTGAGATTGATTCACAGGAGTTCATCGTAAAATACTTTTCATTTCTCTTTTCTGACCTAGTATCATTATATAAAATCCCTTGACCCACAGGTTTCTAATCGGTCGATAAGGTAGCGCGTTATGTGATTCAGCATGTTAATTATATACTCAGCTGCTTCCACCCGGCACAGTTCTCTATTTAAAATCATTTACGTCGGTATTATCTAACCTAAGATGGTGTCTTTTTTCCTGGGACGACCTTGAAGGGACAGTAAATTCACTTACCTTAGACGAATAATAAATTGTTTAAGTCAGTGTGTAAGCAAGTATCCAACCGTTACCGGCGCTTCGAGGACAACGATCTAAAACATGCAGAACACTTTTGATACATCGTTGTTTGAAAAAATCCGACACTTTAAACAATCGACATCCACATTATGTGGCTTTCACACAACAAATCTCCGCCGCACTTTCACCGGCAGCGTTGCGATATCTTATTTAAGGATCAACAATTTGTCAAACGCTGGTAAACGATGATCCACGTGGCACTTCACGTAAATACCCTTCTCTTCTCACTAAAAGTTGTATGTTGTAAGGATAGAGTTTTGAAGGGTGTTCATTCATTAATTTGGCATATTGGCATCAACAATGATTAGAGGTAAAACAAAATTGATGAAAGATAACAAAGGAAAATAATATAAGAGCTACAAAACAAACAAAAAATAAAATATATGCAGGTATATATAGTGGTAAGACAGACCAGACCACCGGCGACCGGCGACCAGGCGTTTCTCGTTATTGGCGCTCTACGGATGTGACGGGAAATGGAATTTATCACAAAACTTATTTATATACGTTATATCCTTTGGTGGTTTGTATCTTCTATCTTGTTCGCGTTTACGATTAGCAGCAGTGTGTCAGTCAAAAAATTTGACTTGAAACTCAACTGATCAGTTAGCTAGAGAAATTGCGGCGGGGACGACAAATACGTGACAGCGACAGCAACAGCAATAGCAACAGCAACAGCAACAACAGCGGCAACGACAACAACGATAACGACAACGACGACGACGACAACGACGAGAACGACGGCAAAGACACAAACGAACACACGACAAAAATGACTAAACGTACAGAAGATTCCTGAACCCAAAAGAGCTCTAGCATCAACTAAATCATGGCGGAAATCGGGAGGCTCCAACGGTGGAGGCTGTCGTACGAACTGTAGGCGGTGGCGGAGTGTGTTGTGTGTGTTCGTTCTTATTTCAGTTTGTCGTTTTGTACTTTTTGTAATTTGAGGAGAGGCTTAGCATGAGCTGTAGTATAAGAGGTTCCAGCTACCACGTTACGCACACAATACGTTGGTTTACAGCGCTTTAACGTGAAAATGAATTGCAAGCCACAGCGAGGAAGAGGGGCGGAGTGAAAAATGAATTTAAAAAGTCACCAAACAGAAATGGCAGCAAAAAAGTGGGAGCAACTGTGTTTCCGATGGAGTTAACCCTCCTCCCATAATTCTAAGCTTGTTTCTTGGACTTGTTGTGTGTGTCCAAACGATGGAGAATGTGGCCTCCTAGACCCAAAGGAAGACAAAGAAGGAGCGTTCTCAATGATTATGGGGGTAGTGAGGATAATGTTTGCGTGTGAGTATTATGTATGTATATTTATATATTTTATGCATGTGCGTACATCTGTTTGCGCGGATGTGTACACGGCTGTATTGAGTTTGGGTGGGCCATAAGGGCGTGTGCCTCACATGGATGCAGCTTGGGCTTTAAACCTACATTTTCAGGATATTTATATTACACAGTATTGAGGATTTAAAGTTCTGAAAATACCAATACTACAATTAGTAGTAAATTGTTGAAAAAATCGCAGCAAACAGAAGTCCAGTCAACATTGTCAAACACAATTATGATAAATATCTTTGTATTGGGTAGTCGAAAAAACTTCCACTGAATTTTAGACAAAATTCGGTATCAATTTTTTGATACATTTAAGCAAATATGTAATATTCTGATTGATGAATTTTTGTCAATTTTCCAGATAATCTTTTCTTTAATTGATTCGTCCATGTTTTCTAGACGAATAATTGAACCAAAGGATTTTCCCAGACATGTTTTGAATCTACCTTCAATCTTCAGCGCCCAAAAAAAAAATGGCAGTCTGTCGGGGATTAACACCTTTGAATCAAATGATAGCTGCAATTAGGAAAGGGCCCTACCCTCGATTTTATCTCAAATCTTTGTAGGTTATATTCATAAGATCAAAAATAAACTGCTGACGAGTCTGACCACTGAATATGAAGATGATGTTCCAAAAGCTACTTAAAGAATTATGGCGGTTTAGTAAAGTTATATAATATATACTTTAGCCTATAAGTATTTATATTGCTTGTATTGAGCCAATAAATGTAGTGGTCGCCCAATTAAATTAAACTAAATAATAATAATATCAGACTAATTAACTATTCAGTTGGCAAGAAAGTAAATGCCGTTTTTTTTTTACAAATAAAACGTGATCTTTTTTATATAACGAATGAACTTTATTTGACGATATATTTTCCATTTTGACCGATGACCTTTTGTCACCTTTCTGTAAGCTTCATGATCCACGCTCTTAGAATATCTAGTTTTCACTGGCAAAAAACTGAACCACTGGCAAAATTGAATAAAGCTTCCGGCCTGACCTTTCAAATGTATACTAACAAAGCAATTGACCTGAA
This sequence comes from Microdon myrmicae, assembly GCA_963931805.1. Classification (NCBI taxonomy): domain Eukaryota; kingdom Metazoa; phylum Arthropoda; class Insecta; order Diptera; family Syrphidae; genus Microdon; species Microdon myrmicae. The sequence goes on along the minus strand of OZ007500.1, from coordinate 31,089,001 downwards.
AATTTATATACAAGCTAATGAAACATAGTACTATAGAATACAAGTCAAAAATTAAGCTTGGTGTTGCCATTGTGGGGGTTTTTTAAAGCTACGCAAAGAACCACCCACAATTCCAACCCCAACTCCCTTTGCCAACCTGCAGTTACCTGCAAACATTTCCTTCCCAAGGACATCTAATGCATCATCCAAAATCCCCTGTAAAGAATTCTCTAACATTCATGCATTTAATGCATCATCCGAAATTCCTGAAAAGAATTCTTTACACACAAGCATCATTATAAATTAGGAAAACTTGTCGGCGCCCCTGTCAGCATCTAGCGTCTAGCCGCCAAGAATCGAATTCTCCAGAATATAAACATGCATACAAAGAATTCGACCCTTTCTGCCAGCAAAGATACAGTGCACAATCACCATTGTGTATCTGGGGGGCTTTTAGCATCAGCTTCCTAATGGCTTGCGGTCTATTAACGCAGCTGCATGCACGTCTTCTATGATGCCCTTTGTCTATTCCGTTTTCTCAGTTTCGTTTACCCATGGTCTTGTAGCATGAGTAAACAATGGACCAACCCTGAGAGATCCTCTCCGATTGGTCACCACAAAGAGAAACTTCACGTTTCTCTCGAGAAAGAAAACTCACCCCTAGTTGAGAGCACACTCACCACGAGTCTCTCGAGGTTAATCATTGAGTACACGAGTCGAAATTCAACCATCAAACGGGTCGTTCGCGGGTGAGTTTTAACAGAGTGCACACGGTAGTGCGCACACCTCCGAGTCATTTAGAGGAGTCGTAATTCAATCACCATCGAAGTCGGGTCGCATTTCACAGCGGAAAGAATTCGTTGAGTTTATTCGTGTGGAGAAACAAGTTAATCAATTTCGGAGTGTATACTGTGTAACTTAATTGTTGCTTTAGTGCCAAATTCAAGTAAATTAACAGAATTTAACGAACAGTATTTACCAACGACTTGGTTGGGTCAAAGTGTAAATTGTACAGACTAAAAATAGAATAAATAAACATCGATTAAACCAAGTTCAAAACAATAAAAACTGCTTACGAACAAAAAAACAGTGTTTTATTTTTTTCTTTGTGATTGATTTTCAGCGGAACTATCAGTGAACTCGTTAGTTGGGTAGTAGTGAACCAGTTCTGGTGCCGGCACACCGACTAATTACCCCCACACCATTTATAGGTCAGTACGGAAACTTTTCAACCGATCCTCGTATCGAATTAAACAAAACGTAAAACTGGATTGGATGGATGGATTTTTCGGTATATTGAAGATAATGGAGGCCCTGCAGTTGCCAATGGGCTTGACTTGTGACAATTATAGATAGAATAACATAGAAAACAATGAAACGAGAATCAGTCAAGCCGAGTCGTCGTTGACGCATGCTGCAAAAACGATGTGCTCGACCTTTAGATCGCTAAACAAATTGGAAAATGTAGCAAATATACACTTAGAAGGCAATTTGTATGGTGCTGGCATTGCTGACGGTAAAAAATTGTTTATTTTCAAGCATAGAAATCAGGCCATAAAATTTTAAACACGATTATCTCAAAATGGTGTTTTTCAAATGGGCTTGGAAGATAACTCTCTCAATTTTTATCCGATCGAGTTCAAACTTTAACTGTAGCTCCTTAGTTCGATTCCGTAGAGAATATCCTACGGGTTTTGCCAAATATTAAAAATTAAAAAAGTTGTTAGCAAACAAATGTTATTCCGAAAAACCGATTTTTTTTCAAAAGCTTGCCATTCAATTAATAATTTTAAAATTCCGTACCACATTCTCTATACATTTTCATGTAGTTTAAGAGGAGTTTTTTTCTTTTTTGTAGGATCAAAACTCTTCAAGCTATTTTGCAAGCCCTGAACCAACTTTTTAAAAACACGTTTTTTTTTTTTTGACAACGGGCGTGTGTTGCCATTTTTTTTTAATTGTACCTTAATACATATATAAACATGTGGTAAACTTCGTTTTATTACTAATATCGGGTTTTCCAATAAGGACTTGATAACTTTGAATTTAATTTGTGAACGCACTGTTAATTTATTCAATAAACTCAACATTTTCATCATGGTTAAGTACACGAACGAACAACGTCTGCAAATTATAAAAATTTACTACCGAAAAAAAGTTGTCAAGTTCCTGTTGGAAAACCCCATACATTTTTTCCCATCAAATAAAAAAAAACCAATAAAACGTTCGGTTTTCGGCTCTGTACAGTGGCATAACCCCTTAACGAATTTGACATTTTAATTGATTTTCATTTGTTGTGTACGATACATTTAACCTGTCTGCAATCTCTCGCACAGGTATATGACGATCTGATTAATTGTGGCTTTGTTTTGGTTATCATCCACTTCATTTTACCATTTAGCGTAGGTCATCTTTGATGGGAAAATCACCAGAACGAAATTTATCAAACAAATAACGGAACTGTCTTTCTTTTAATGTTTCATCACCATACAATTCGCGTAACTATAGAGAACTAGAAAAGCAAAATATTACGAAAATGCTCTCTTTGCAGTCCATGTTGAAATTGACATCAAACTATTATTATTATTATTTATTGGCCTGTAGGAAGCCGGAAGTTCATGCCCTCACCGACTCGACTCCGCCAACGTTCCCTGCCCTGTGCACTCTCCTTCCATGCTTGACCAGCCGATCCGATGTCCTCGAAGCCCAACCTAACATTGTCCTCCCATCTCCGTCCCGGCCGCCCTGTCGGTCTCTTTCCCGTTGGCTTCCCGTCAAGAATTCTATGGGCGGTCCTATCGTTGTCCATTCGCGCCACGTGTCCGGCCCATCTTAATCTTCGCGACTTGATTACTCTCACTATTGTCATACTGGGGAAAATCACACCGTACGCAGAAGAAATATTGGGAGACTACCAATGCGAATTCCGTAGGAACCGGTCAACAAGCGACCAAATGTTAACAATATGGCAACTACTGGAAAAGAAGTGGGAATACGGAGAGACGGTTCACCAACTGTTCGTTGACTTAAAAAAGCCTACGACTCAGTCGCAAGGCAAAGACTCTACCATATTGTAGTTGAGCTGGGAGTCCCGAAAAAATATGCCGCCCTCATTCAAATTTGCATGAACGAAAACTAATGGCGAGTTAGAACAGAAAACCACCTCTCAGAACCATTTGAAATCTGGGACGGACTAAACCAGGGGGATGGCCTCTCACCATGTCTTTTTAACCTTGTGCTTGAGTATCAACCTAACATCTGTAAATAAAATTACGATCAGTTTGTTTCTAAAGCAAACTAATAGTGACAATGACAAGTCCCAAGATGAAAACAAGGAAGCCACCTGGGCGCTCTTCTATTTATATTTGCCATTAATGACATTGATAAGGTCATTCCTGCTTGTCTCTATACCCTGATGACACTACGTTATATAAGATCATCGAGTCACCATTTCATTCGGCATTGCTGCAATCAGACCTTGATAACTTCTCGATTTGGTGTGGTAAAAACAGCTTTGTACTTAACATCGCCAATAGCCAATCCAATAAACTTTTTTCATAAACATTTTCACTCGTCCCGTTTGGAAAATGGCTTGATTCGTGGATAGCCTCAGTACCGTAACGGTATTCGATCTCTGCCAGAAAGATGGGGAAAAGTCTTAGCTAGCTATGGGCTATTCGCTCCCTCTCTTCGACCTCAGACCGGGAGCAAAATATTCCAATTTTCGCAGTTGTCACATTACATCCACTAATTTCAACTTCATCGAACTCTACCACTACTCGCACCCCCTCTTGTCCGGTATTTGAGCCACTTCTTCCCCCGGCGGTAAGAATCACCGAACAAACCATATACTCGTCAGATTGTCGTTACACGCACTATAAACCGGGAAATAAAAACACTTACGGAAATATTCGTATCTTTCTGACTTACCTCCATGACAAATACGGTTCAGTTTGCTTCGAAGGTTAAACAAACCTCGCGTCACGTTGCCATCAAATTTCAAACTCTTTCCAAAATTCCACACAAATTTTAGCATGTCTCCTCAAATAGTGTACAAGGAACTCATGGTTTTCGGACCATACGTCCATTTTAAGAGGATATTACGTCTTCGACGCAGTAGAGCGAACCAAAATAAATTTGTTCGTCCCTAATATACCAGCCGATATGTCTCCACAGCTCCCACTCACATTATATTACCAGAATGTCAGAGTGCTTCGCTCCAAGACTCAGAGTATTGCAAAAAATCCACGCCCTTCCTTTCGATATTTACGTCTTTACAGACAAATAGATAAACAGTTAACAGACAAACAGACAAACAGACAAACAGACAACCAGACAAACAGACAAACAGACAAACAGACAAACAGACTAACAGACAAACAGACAAACAGACAAACAGACAAACAGACAAACAGACAAACAGACAAACAGACAAACAGACAAACAAACAAACACACAAACAATAACAAACCTGATTTCTATCATTAACAATCAGGAATTATTCCCTTCCTTCTTCGGTGTTTACGGCGTCGACGTTAGTAGCCTAGTGATAATTCCTCCAGTCACGGTGTGCTTCTAGCCACCTAATGCGGCTTGAACTCAACACTTACCCCTTTATTCTCCACACCCACACTCGATCCTCTATCAAATAAAGCTACCCCAAAAATTAACACACGTCATCTGTTTCTACACCCCACCTTCGGGTATCATAGGAACTAGCAATTAATGCTATCAACTGCATCATAGATGTATGCGATTCCAAGGACAATATCATCGTTTTTTGTCGATTTTAATCTCCCAATGAACCTTATCAGTAGATCAATCTTTCTATATCACATTAGCTACTGCCAAGGAATGTTTCTTATTCGACCTGTTAAGTGCTCTGAAGCCTCTGTCAACTTGTCAACAAAACCACATTGGCAGGCAGCTTTGCATTGGCTCCTACTATTTCCTTAATGTCATCATCTCCCCTTGTACTATCAACCATCGACAACTACCACCCACCCCTTATTTTGTCCTTTTTTCACAAATCCCGGCTGCAGTCGACCCCGCCCCGAGATTGTCATTCATATAATTCCCACAAAGCGAATTTTCACCTTATTAATGACTACTTTAGCAGAATTTCATACTGTTTTCATCACCTAATTATATAAGATGCTATTTTCGATATCTACATAGAAATCTTCAAATCCATTTCCCTTTATGTCCCCTATTCCAGGCATAAAACATCAACATCCTCACTTCCACCTTCAACATCTTCGACTACATAATAAAAGGAATATGCTGTCGGCTACTTTCCTCAATAGTCGCTCTGTCTATGACTATTCGACTATCCTATCTCCATTTCACTGAACTCCACAATTCCCTCTACCAAAATTACCTAACGAAACCACAACAGGCTGCCTCAATATCTGAGTTGGTAAGGAGGTTACGCCATGTATTTGATTGTACCAACTAGGTTTAAATGACGACTCCTGGTATTGTGCAGTTCGGTACAATTACTGAGTGGTAGGCTGGATCCCGAAGGCCAGTCGCCTAGTGAAATACCATCCCATTAAGCTATAGACTCCGTGAAATGGTTGGGAGAAATCTTTAACTATCTTTCGGAGGTTGGATTATGGACCTGGTTGAGACAAAATAGCATCTCAGGGCGCCGATTCAGCGCTAGAGGTTCGCCTTTACCAGGAGACGTAAAAAAACCCAACAAATGACCCTTAAGCTTTTTTCCAGTTTGTTAATCACAAAAGTACATCCGATGGTTATTCCACTTCCTTTTCTCTTAATTCAGAAACATCATCGGATCCACATGTCGTAGCAAACTTCTTTGCCTCCTTCTTCAAATAGTCCTTCACTGACGACTCTTTTGTTGTCGATTCCTCTTATTTCAAATACTTATCTAATAATCTCCCTTGGTCCATTTGTTCCTCGTTTTATTGACCCACACATGATTGAAAAGAAACTTACTCAATTTAAAGATGAATTCACTCCCGGTCTGAATGGTGTCTCTTTCTCAAGGCGTATTCCCTAACATTTCGAAAACTTCTTTCATCTCGCCTATACATAAAAAGGGACCCAAGGCGATGCATCGAACTATCGTCCTTTCGCTAGACGTTCCAACATTCCCAAACATTTTGAAAGCATTCTGTATGAAGCGTTATTCTTCCGCTGCAAAGCCTTATCTCATCCAGGAAACACGGCTTTCTTGCTGGTAGATCTACCACCCCTAATTTAGTTGAATTTACTTTCCACACACTTTTTCATTTTTGCAACATTTTTTTTAATTTCCGTTTTATATTCTTAGATTCTAAATTATAGGCTAGACAAAAAACGCTTAAATTCTAGCTTAATTATCTTATATTATAACTTACTGGTCCTACGCAGACGCTCTAAGCTAAACATAGTAAGACTAGTGTGCAATTTGCCTTTCGTCGACAGGACATTATTTGCGGCTTTACTTCTGATACTTATACTACCCTAATTCTAGAAAAGCTAAGTCTTTGTAAGTGTAGTGCTCCAAGAAGCCCTACCATTTTCCTCCCACATACATTTCTACCCACCTACTTTATCAGTAATCCATATCCCCAAACTAACATTCAATCCAATGTTAGACAAATTGATTTGTTCAATTACCATACTCATATTTCCAAGTCCTTCCTAACACCATAATGCATATCTTCATATGCAAACAAACACACATTAAAATATATCCATTTCGTTCCCATACACTAAATTCTAAAATCCTTACCTCCATCTGGAATGCAGCCAGATTTGTATATTCTAAAAATAGATATTCCATTCCTTTTCTCCAATTTTTCACATACAAATCTCAATGAAGATTTGTATAAAAAGGCGATGAAATTCGTATTCGAGGATCAGTCTCTAGGTTGGCGTCCGACGTTTAAGGTTGCCAATCAATTACAATAAATTAATATTAATCTACTAAAATAAAATATCATAAAATAAAAAGTAGTTTTTTTTGGGTCTGGCCGATTCCCAGGACCCATATTAAACAATCGGCTGTCACTCTTCCCGGAGACCCCGGAAGCACGGTGGCGACCATAACATAAGCTGGCTGATAATGCAGTGATTCTACCGACGTTGGTAATTGCCGTTCAAACACTAGAACTGTTGACGCTGTTTAATATGATCGTCCCGGTCTCTTTGGGAGATAGCCCATCTGAAGCGCAAGAGCTCTTCTTCGGTGCGCATGACTTCCCGGCCGTAGCACAATGGCCCGTCTACGGATGATCTACTTACTTGTTAGATCAGCGGAATACCTGATCCATCCTGTATAAGCCCTTTCATGTCCAAATCTAGGAACGCCTCTGGTGGAACAAAGCCGTTGCGACGCACGCTCTCAAAGTACAGAATATTTGGATAATAAGCCCCGAAGATTAGGTCATTGGACGAGCTTATTACTCTCGCAATATGTCCTCTGATTAATTTGACCATAAAATTATCCACCTTATTTATGTAGGCTTCATTATTTAAAGTCTCATTTGAGTAGTACTTTTTATAGTCCGATTCCGGTGTTCGATATAATCTGAGACACTTCCTTTCGAATACCCGAATCTTTTCCATCAAATATGTTAAACCATAATGGACAACCATATATGAGCATTGGCCTGATTAGCGTCATGTAGCATATGACTTTTACCCTGCTGTCAAGTTGGGTACTGTGAAATAGCCTCCTTGTCATAGCAAAATTTTCCTCGCTTTGGCCAAAGCAGCCTCTACATGTCTGTTGAAATACAGATATTGATCTAGCCAGATGCCAAGGTATTTAACTACACTCTTGGTTTCCAGTTTAGTTTAGTAGTTTAGTGAGGGCAGAACCTCATTTATTTTGCTTAATGCAAGCTCAAATTAAACTTAAATTAATTAATATAAAAAGAACCTTACAGACTATCATAAATCAAGAGTAAGAAGGGGAATAAAAAAGAAAAAAGAAAAACCAGGAGGTGAAAATGATTGGCGATAGGGGGGGAGGAGGCTAGGGAAGAGCAAGTGTATGTGGGGGAGGCAAATACGGCATTTGTGAGACAGGGACAGTGAGGGGCACGTCTACGTACCGGTATGGGGCCGGGGTTGGTGAGCTGGGGGGTGAGGTTGAAATTGGGGTGAGGCGGGGTTAGGACGGGTTTCTTCTGAGACGTCGTTTGAGGGCAGGAGTGGAGAGGTTGAAATCGAAGGAGGTGGGGAAAGAGTTGGCATGTCGTAGCCTCCATGCGGCCCCACCATAACTAACTTTCACCAGTTTTTTCTTGTGTCATTCGTGGCTTTATATAATGGGGTTCTAAAAAGGATGGCTTCACATTTCTGGAAGTTGATCTTAAGTTTCCAGTCCTCGCAATAGCGCTGCACTTTGTTGAAGTCTCGCTGTAGTAAACTATTTATGATCTCAATTTTCGGAGCTGTTCTGTAAATTATGAGATCGTCTGCGTACGCAATAGCATTCGGAAGTGCATCTAATAAGTCGCTAATGTAAATGTTAAAAAGAATCCGAGAAAGTAGCGCTCCCTGTTGCAAACCATTCTTGATATTATACGTTTTATTAGAAGTCTCATTACCACTTTTGACCACGAACCTCCTGTCCCTTAACATATTGTAGCGAGCTAAGGGTTCGCTGGATTAATTATTTTTAATAAATAAGAGCCGTTAAATCGATTCTCTTTAATAATACTCTAATACTTTATTAGTCCGTTAATAACAACCGTTATTTGATATTTCGCTTCTTTACTGCTGCTTACTTCACTGCTTACTGCTTACTTCTTACTTATCTTCCTGATCTGCGAGCGACGTATTTATACCGTTTCCTCATCCTGATTCGGCGTTTCGTTTTCGTCCGTTCCATAGCCTCGAATTTCCTACTGCTCATAGTCTCCAGTTTTCCAGTACTTTCTAGAATATTCTATTACCTTGTTTTGAACTTTCTAGAATATTCTAGTACTGATTGTCATATGCGTCACAATACCATAACGTACATATAGTAAAGGCTTATATATGCCTTGTCTGACCAGTTTGTAATATGCTGTTTGTAAGATGCTTTTTCAAGTCGATCAGACAGGCACATGTGCATTGGTTCTTACCTTTCACTGTATATTGGAGACCAGTTTAGCTGCGGCATGTGTGGTTTCATGACCCGTCTTAAAGCCGAACGGGTTATTCGGAATAATGGTGTTGTCGTGTACCCATTTTACCAGAGGTTTGTTAATGGTGTTTTCAAATACTTTACTGATGCTTGGGAGTAAACTTATCGAACGCATGTTCATTGGGTTTGTTCAGTCTTTGCCCTTTATGGGATGGGCTGTATGATTGCCGTTTTCCAACGCGCGGGAAAGTATGCGTGTATATATCTATTATAATTGAGGGGAAGTTCTTGAGTACGATGTTAGGTACTCCATCTATTCCCACTGACTTTTTGCTTCTTAATGAGTCGAAGATACTCTTGATTCCTTACCTTGTGATTAAAAGGCTATTAGTCTCACCATTGGCATTAATGTCAATTGAAAGATTATCGTCACTGAATTCGGTAAAACCCGGATTCTCCGATTGCCAATGTGGAATTTCATTTCGGAGGTGCAGGTGATTCAGTAGAATTCTGTCCTCCAAGTCGTGATTTCGGCGAATGCTTTCATTCACCTTGTACATTTCCTGAAAGACAGCTCCCACAGCGTTCACCTTCTCCAAAGGATCTTCGATCACGAAGAGCTCACTGTTGAGGATAGCATTCTCTGCATCTATGCCAATGTTGATTAGCAGCTGCTTGTTTACATCAGTACGTGGAATTTGGAGACACTGAATCTCGTTTTGATTATTTCTCCTGAATATTTTATTTATTTGTGGGAACATATTCGGGTTAGTGGTTTTTATAGTTCGCATTCTGTTGTTCCATTACAAATTTGTTGGTAATCTATAGTTAGCTTTAAGTAATTGTTGGAAGTTTTTTAATCGGGATTTCAGTGATATTATCTCCTGGTCTTGTCTGTCTGTAAACTGTCTGTGTAATTGTTTTAGTTTTGATAGCAGTCTGGTATTTCTTGTTGAGTGCGTTTATTGTTGTGTCTCTGTATATGTTTATGTGATCTGTAACTTTGTTTTGGGGATTGTTTTGTCCATTGCTCGTTTTACAGTTTCGTCCATTTGTTGAATGTATTTGTCGATTTTGCCATTTATCAGGTTTCTGTTTATTGCCAGATTAAAGTCATTCGAACGAAGTCCTCTTGTTAACGATCTGGTGAACCGTGGCCATCGCATTGCCCCTTAGTTGTAGGGATGCGGGATCACGAATTCCTCCAGATCTGTGAGATCGCTCGGGAGCGTTATTACTGCCGTGAATGACAGTGGTCACTGCCGTAGTCAATTGTTCGTAAACAGTTTCTGTTTCGTCTGTTGGTGTTAAGTAGTCTCAGTCGTGAGTCAATAAGCAAGATATCTAGGGAACGATGGATATTCCGTAGCTAGTAGGTCAGTTCTTTATTCTATATGATACAGATCTAATTAACCAGCCAGGTGATTTCCTCTGGCATTAGATATATAATTTCCCCAATTTTTATGCTTGGCGTTCATATCTCCACCTTGCTGAAGGGGAATGCGTACGATACAGGCTTCCAGCACCCGGAATCTACGCACTTCTCCAATATATATAACTTTATGATGGAAGTCCTTTTCTAATAAAGATGTGTGACCAAATCGTTGGCAACGGACACATTGCAGAATGCCTCTGCTTTTTTTTTAATTTATCTCATATTTGATTGGATCAGCATTGGACTGTAATTTTCTCTAGACCTCCAATTCTGCTGCTCGGTGATAATTTGACCAAAAAGAAGTGTAGCTTCCGGTTTTCTCTTCTTGCCTTGGTTGTGGTGAACGGGTTTTCCGTGGTAAACTCGAGATCTTCATGCTTCAACTTTTGAAGCATTTCGAGCAGAGCCTCCGGTTCCGTTTCAGGGTCGACGCCCTTTAATAGAACTGTTACGATCTTTATTTGTTTCGCCGCGAACGAGTAAAATTCCGCTGTGGATCTTTTTAAAACCTCTTTTATTTTATCGTGGTCTGCCACCGTATAGGTTTGAATGGTATGCCTGTTACCTGCCAGTCTTTTAATTACAAAATTGTTACCTAGAGCTAGCTTACCAATTCCTTACACTCAATATCGATGATGTTGATTGGTGGCATCTTTATTTTTTTTTTCTTGTTGTTGATTTACTGCTGTTGTGCTGCTTGCTGTTTCTGTGGTCGATTTTGTGTTGGTAGTTGCACATATTTCTAGCCCTAGAAAACGGCAACGAAGTCGACGTTATTACAATCGATTTCAGTAAAGCCTTCTCGCACAAGCCGATACTTTTTAAATTTTCCTCCTTGGGTTTCAAACTCGCATTGACTAAATAAAGTACGCTTCAGATTCGCTTTATCAAATCTTTTTCTCGCCACCTCTGGCGTCGCTCAGGGCAGCTACGATATGTTAAAGGACAGGAGGTTCGTGGTCAAAAATGGTAATGTGACCTCTAATAAAACCTATAATATCTAGAATGGCTTGCAACAGAGAGCGGTACTTTCTCGGATTCTGTTTAACATTTACATTAAGGACTTATTAGATGCACTTCCGCATCTATTGCATACGGAGGCGATAATTTACAGAACAGCTCCGAAAGTTGAGATCATAAATAGTTTACTACAGCGAGGCTTCAACAAAATGCTGCGCTATTGCGACGACTGGAAACTAGAGAGCAGCTAGATAGAGCTCTACGCCGACGATACCAAATTTTTTAAAACCATTTACTTTCCGCTTGATTCTTCCCTTCTCCAGATAGACGTCGATCACTTTTCGGTATGGTGCCAGAAGAATTGTTCGGAACATAACGTAGGTAAATGTCAATCATTTACGGAAGCATACACTTTTTCCTCCCCCGCCGTTCTTCTTTCTGAACAAACCCCTTTCCTCTGTGTACTGGATTCATATGTGACAAGGCGGTAAATTTCCTCTTACAAATCGATGGCATAATCCTTAAAGATAATCCTGGTCTTGAATTTGTAAAAAGCTTGTCGAAGAAATTTTCCAACCTCTATGTGACCCGATCCGTCTACATTTCTTTTGTCCATCCTCTCCTAGAATATGCCACTTAGCTTATGACTCACTTCATCACATGACCAACATACCCAGAATTGACGGTATTTAACAAACCTCCTACATTTTGCCCTCCGTGGACTGAGATGGAAAAACCCTTTGCGTCTGCCTCCTATATAAACCACATGAAACTAATTAATTTATAAACACTGGAAGAACGTTGTACTCAAGCCGATATTCTCTCCATCCTACATCTACTCTCGGGGTCGATTAAGTGCGCGAACATTCTTCACCCTATCTCCTTCAGCACCAACCCCCGCAATTCATTATTCTATGTACCCGCACATCTTATCCCATACGGCTCTATTGAGCCTATCTCCAGAATACTACGGAATACTAACTCAATATTCAACCTCTTTCGACTTTAACCTTAACACTTTAGCTCTCAAGATCCGTCTCCCAATCACGATCTTCTAACTGCTAATTCCTCGTCTTATCCATGGTCTTTACTTGTTTTTTCTTTGCCCACCCGTTAAAGCATCGTAATCAAATCAATTTTTTTTCTCTTTTTTTCCTTTTTCTTCCTTTCTTAGGTTAAATGTAGATAAGTTAGTTGCAAGTGTTATTGTAATTTATCTGCTCTTAAACTTCTGTGTGGGTTCTCTATACCACATGGAGAACCAACCCACAATTCCATACCTTATTTCGATCGCTTTCAGCGCGTCATTTCTACCCATTCCCTTATAAGCTATTCCACCTGTAAAACATGTTAAACGGACGCATAGATAAACTCATTATCCTATGCAGATAATGCATAATTGAGTTTAGCCACCTTTTTGCCATACGGCAACCCCATTTCGCTAACCCATGAGATTTCCACAGGAAATCGCATCATGTCGGTTAGCAACGGCATAGTCTGATCAAACGACGCGGTTGCTTAATCTTGCGACCGCTGGGGAAAATATCAAAGCGTTTAAGTTAGTTCCCATGATCAGATTTCCCTAGCCAAGTCGGCGTACTTTTCACTTTCTCCACACACTTCATTCGCTGGGGATCAATGCTCTCTGTTCGCAGGTGAATAGCACCAGCTTAATTTTCCTCTCCTTCACAGTTCTGTCTTCGTACAGATCAATGTACTCTGAGATCACCATATTCACCGAATTGGGTCAATGGGTTATCCTCAAAGTACATTCATTCATGCACACACAACCAAATCCACCCCGAGATCATCATACATCGTGTTTCTGTTCTCTCATTCTCCATGTTCGTCGATTATCAATTAACCGATTATCCACCACACATTGACGGACATGGCAATGAGAGAGCAGAAGTATGTTCTCTTTTGGTTGTCAAGTGCGAAAGTTAAATTATCCAACTTCATCCCTTTTCCAACAGTCGATTAACAACCTTCACCAGGAGTAAGTCGTTATGCCAACGACCACAGCGTGTGCATGCGGGTGCCCCCCCGTTATCAAATCGAATAAGAATTCAGTATTCGTAGACGACATTTGTCTTTTGAAAGAAAAACAGAGCTACGCGAAAGATACTACGGTTACTACACAAATACTATCATCAGTTCTCTTCTGAAATCGGATTTTCATAATGTGCACCTCTGTTAATATGTCCAAAATCAATTCGGCTTCCTTTAGCCAGCTCGTGTCGGATAAAATGAAATAAAACAACAAGGAAAAATAATATCTCAGTGAAAAGCAAAAGACTGTCTGCTGTTCATGTTTCCACCACTTGGATTATCGCACGCGCGTATGGATTAACCTCACCAATATTTAATAATAAGATCATAGTTAAGTGAATTAAATACAAACAAGAAAATTTCTTAATTAACAATAAAAAAAAAATTACACAATACAATATACCAGTGCCTTTTATTGGATATACTTCGAGCAACATCGTGGGGAAGAAAGTGAACCGCGCCCCGTGTCTGGCCCAAATACTTCTACTACCCCCACACTTCGTCTCTTTATTAGCCCCTCTGATTCCCCCTCCCCTATCCTCACCCCACTCGCAACCCTACACTAATTTTTGGCTCCGTCCTTGTAGTCAGTGTTTAATTTTTCCTCTTTCTCTCATAAAAAATAATTTGTAAACTTCAACAATTGTATTTCAATTTTTCATATTTCGTTATCTTAGTTTTGAGATAGTTTTAAAATAGTTTTTAAATGAATTTTTTTATAGCTTGTTATAAACTGCGCAATAAATTGGGGTTCTACCGTCACCAAACTAAAATAAATTATCTAATAAAAGCGCTAGGGAATTTTTTTTTTAACATTGGCGGTTTTTTTGAGGGGTCACAGTGCGAGGTTCCTTCTTTCTTTATTTAAGAAAAATGTATTCTTTCAGAAAAGGCGAACCTATAACGCTGGGACAGCGTCCTAAGTTCCTAACTGATAGGTGTTGGAGTTCTTATTGAACACTGGTAAATTATAGTGCTCTGGAAATACTCGCGCTGCAAGGGAGTTTCAAAAGTCTTCTGTTCTGTTTAAATATTAAAAAAAAACATATTATATGTTAATAATACAAAAATAAAATGCTTGTTTGAAGACTTTACTAGGAGTAGAAGAAAGAAAGGAATAGATTAAAATAGGGGAGCTTTTTTTAACATTTCGTTACATCTACAATTCAATGTTGGTATATAACAGTCCTACTCAACATTAGCCCAAGAAATGTTTTTTTCGGGAAGCGGTGCTCAACCAGAGTGCTGCTTTTCAAAAATCAATTTTTTGTATTTGTACCTTCTTTGTACTGTACCTTCAAGAATAACGTACTAAAAGGGTTCAAAAAGTTTATGATCGGCTACCTTCTAAGGAGTAGTTGGCAAATGGCGAATAATACAAGAATGGAGAAAAGTGGCACATTAGAGGCTAATAATTGCTTACTTTCCTACTAAAAAGAATCCTTAAAATTGAAAACATTCAATGCAATATGTTTATTTTAATAAACTCTCGAAAATGACTTTTTTTTAGACAGTCTCCCCTTAAAGCTTCTGTCGTTATGCCTTCAATCTGAAGACACTTTATTTCTGACTGCTTCTTCTCCTCAATTTTCCTTATGAAGTGCTGCGTATAATCAAAGGGCTTGGTGTGTGAATGTCTTTACCATTCTTAAAAATATACTGTGCATTTTGATAATCGAACCATACGCAAGTTGGTTTTTTTAACTCCAAAATTTAGCTTCTCCAACAGAAACCGGAGCGTGTAAGCCTATTTAGCATCTTCAATAAATGCACTGTACTCTGCTTCTGTGCTCGAAGTCTCCATTGCCCCTTCTTTCTTTTAGATTCTCGATAATCTGGGAGAGAGAAGAGAAAAGCAATAATCCGATTAAAATTTACAGTTAGTACCAACGTAACGTTACGGTAAGCAGGTTTGACATGCCTCGTAAAGTTAAGGTACGAGTAGCACAACACCCACATATCAGCCAACCAATGTTGTCTTTTAGAACATTTCATTTCATTTTTAAACATTTTTTTATTTTCTTTCTATATTCTTAGTTTCTAAATTAAAGGCTAGACAAAAAATGCTTAAATTCTAGCTTAAATATCTTATATAATAACTTACTGGTCCTTCGCAGACGCTCTAAGCTAAACATTACTTAATATTTGTATAATTTGCCTTTCGGCGACAAAACTTTGTGGCAATACTTATAATTATTTGAAAGACAACTGTCTTTTAGAACCTTGTGTAGCCAATGCACTAACACTACATGTTATAAAAGGCCGACTAAAAACCGTAAGGTGGACCTTCCGTTCAGTTTATAATAGAAGGGTAGTCTGAAAAATAATGCACACGAGCTCGTAGAGCGCGAAAAAAAAAGGAAATTAGCAAGACCGGTCAAGAAGTATATTAAAGTATAGTTCTTAAGCTTCAAAATCTGATATTTATTTTTCAACATAGTCACCGTTGAGGCTAATACATTCCATGTGTAAACAGTTTTTTTATTCCGTCATTGAAAAATTGACAATGTTATGCTTGACCTTGAGGAGATCGGATCAGATGGTCGGGCGTGGAAGGAGAGTGCACAGGACAGGGAACGATGGCGGAGTCGAGTCGGTGAGGTCATGAACTTACGGGTTCCTACAGGCCAATAAATAATAATAATCATCATCATCATCATCATCGGCACTACAACCGGGAACCGGTCTTGGCCTTATTTAGCAAGTCCTGAGGCTTGTTAAATTTTCCATAATGATTTATTTTTTCTGGGCAAGGTCATTAGTCTTGCGCCAGGGGCTCCCCGACGGGGAATCGAACCCCGGTCTCCCAGGTGACAGGCGGGTATACTAACCACTATACTATCGAGGAGCCCTAAATAATAATAATAAGTCATTGAAAAATTCATTTGTCTTGACAGTGGTCCCCACCTCATCGTCCGAGGTGTAATGAATACTCTTGAGGTCTCTCTTGAGTGGAGGCAAAAATACAAATCGCATGGCGCGCGATCGGGGGATTACGGAGGGTGTGGAACCGGTAAAAACTTCAAGTTTCGTAGAGCCTCTTCAGTTGCGCGGGTTTAGAAACACAGAAAGAAACAACTTCTTCCTGTGGAATTAACCTCCAGACTGGCTCTGGTCGAAAATTTACTTTTACATCTTGCTTTACATTCAAAAAATCGTTTGCCCTTCTTTACCTACATATCGATATGGTAGTTATACAAGATCCCTATCATCATTCAAAATAATGCTTTATTTCGAAGAATTAATACACTGAGTCAACATAGGGTTTGTTACTCATTCGTGCACTTGTGGAATCAGTGTTCATTGTATGCCAGTGATTTGCGCCCTTACGATAAGATACGGAACGCAATGCTTTATGGCTACGATCGTATGTGAACAATCGAATGCAACCAAAATATCGATAGGGATTGTGTTTGAATGAAACTGTTTACATATGCTTATATGGCTTGAATGCTTAGAGACGTCACTATGTAAATGAAAGGGAAAGGCAAAGTCTCCTGTATTTATGAGATTCAAGTGGATATTCAAAAGGCACCGATTTCATGTGTGTATCGCCCAGGCAATCACAATACGATTTTTTAAGGTTTACAATATTATGGTTTTTGTACGGTGGTGCTCTTGATGGCACATTGAAGAACGGTTATGAGGTGAAGTGGTTACGGGTGGGTACTGTAGCTCGCGCGAAGTGTGTGGACGAGCGTTGTCATGTTGCAAGATTATTGGCGTCAAGATATTCCAATATGGTTTGCGACACGGTGTTGAGTGATTCGTCGGTCATTTAGAACCAAATCGTTGACAAGTTTTCGATGATTATCGTCTGTGGTAGTGATCGGACGTCCGCTACGTGTCCCATTAACAATTATGACTTTTCCAAGCTTGCAACCACGAAATTTGATTGCCCATCGATTTACAGTAGATCTATCAATAGAATCGTCATCATAAACAGCCTTTAAACGATGATGAATTTCAGTAAGATATGCCTTTTCAGCAGCTAAACAACCAATAACAGCACGCTGTTTAAGACACTAGCACATGACATAATTCCCACTCTCGAAAGACACGGGATGAACGATCGGCCTCGGGCCTGCGCATGCGTATTAAGAGGAAATGTTAATTCCAATTGCCTCTAGGCGCGTTTCTGTAAGTCATTATATTCGCGTTCTGCAAGCACGTGTGCATTACTTTTCAGTCCATGCTCGTATTTTTATAAATCAACAACAACCTGTTCTCCAAAAATTGTCAGGTCTTTCAACAAACCTTACCTGTACGAGTATTTTAAAATGCTTTGCTATTATTAAATTATATTATTTCTATTTAATATTTATTATAATGTAAATAAATTACATAGTAACTTGAGTCTGATAGCACTAGCTATTAAAACTTTCAGCTGAAAATTAATGCAATCGTTAACTGTGAACAGCTTGTCGTAAGAGGCGACTAAAGGCCGTACGGTTGGCTGGAACCCGATGCCCAGCTGTCCAGTCAGATATCATTCTTAAGCTATAGGCTCCATAAAATGGACAGGATAAATACTTGGCTATCTTTCGGGCCTTGCTTGATGGGCCAGCCCAAAAAGTTATAAGAGGTAGGTCGGTACCAATTTTGACCCACCAGTGAGATATCAACCAGTCAACTCGTAGGCAATCAAGGATATTAAAAATGTTTGTTTATTTATTGAGCTAAATAAAAGCGGCATTTTCAAGGGCATCGGCTTCACCAATACGAATGTAAACGCCGTCCACCCATATTTACAAAAGGCGAAACTTGACAGTACCAAATTGACAACCGCCCGGTGAAGACAAATCGCTCATTGAAACAGTAATTAAAGTGAAGTTAGCGCAAATATTAAATAATACACTGTGTATCGCTTATCTTTGCACTTATAGTAATAAAAAAGCAATTAGTTCGAATATGCGGCAAACAACATGTTCCTGTGCGTGTGTGTATGCGCATAGCATAATGAAATAAAAAAACGTAAATACTTGTGAATACAACATTTATCTAAATAAACACAGTGACTAACTGTACTGCCTACCATGAACGATGGTCAGGTTGGATTCAAAATAGTGTTACGGAGAAGATCCGAAGCACAATCGATTCTTCAAGCCAAGCGCCTAAAGTCCGATGCGAAGGACGAGGAATTAATTATTCCCAAGTATGCTCATTATACTGAAGCAGGGAACAAGTTTAAAGAACTGGCAACAGAAGTAACGAACATTTCCAACACCGAAGACAGCAACGAAAAAGACATAGAGCGGGACAAACTGATAGCCAAACTATGGAAAAAAAATTTATGATTTGTTAAAGCAAATAAAGGACGCTCTACAAGTGAAGGAACGACGACAGCAACAGAAACAACTGCGACAGCGTTCCTAGCGAACAACAACATCAGCACAAATCACAGACGAACAGGAAAAAGAAGGTGCCTCTGATTATAGTTAGCCTCATGGAGGCCAAAGATATTATTAAACTGGGTTAGTTAACTTGCACAACTTTTAAAACAAAACGATTAAAAAACAATAAAATAAGTTTTTTATGCGATAGTTTGAAAGACTATCACCCCATTAAAGTTGTGATAGGGAATACTACACGTACACCCCAAAATCAGGAAAAACGGTCTCCATGCTCCTGTAGTGCTCCGCAGGTCGAAATTTAAATTTAGAAAAAAAAAGAAAAGAAATAAATAAGAGTGTAAGATTTGATGTGTTAAAATAAAAGTTTCGTGTAAAATAAATATCAACGTTTTAAATTTAATTATTTCTATTTAGAAAAAAGACTTTCCACGCTCTTCCCTCTGTCGTATCGAGGAAGCACGGCGTCGATCGTAACACTCCTCAAAGCAGTTGATCCGTCCTTTTCCCCTGAGGAATTGAAAAGCATCGAAACCGATAATTTAAAATTTACAGGTTAACCATTTTCCACCGCCCTCTCCCGAAGTTGCAACCGCAAGTTGTCGTTCTTCGTTGTCTCTCTAAGTCATAACAGCAAAGTTGATGAACTTAGCCATATAAGAGTCCTCAATTATCAAACAATAAGTTGGAGGAAAATAAGGAAGTGTGACCGCGTATTGCAACGCATATGGTGTCAATGCGTCGCCCACATTGCATCGAATTGCAACTTGAAATTTAGAAGCGTGAAGTACCCCAACAATTATGCCAATGCGGAATGCCCTCTGGGTAAAGAACAGCTACCAGATAAGAATAAGTTGTAAGTTGTATATCTGTAATTAAAAAATACGGTGAATCAAGGGCGGTTGCTTTGGATATCTCCAAGGCTTTTGACCGTTACTAAGCAAGCTTCGTTCATACGGACTTTCCCAACAACTTTGTGACTGGTCGAAAAGCTTCCTCGAAAATCGATCGATCCGGTTTGTTGTAGACAGCAGGCCTTCGGATTTGTATTCTATTAATTCCGGGGTCCTCAGAGTTCTATTTTGGCTCCAGCCTTGCTTTTGTTTCACATTAGTGAGTTGTTAGAATCACCGGCTAACAAAATATTCAGTTTTGCGGATGATATAAAGTTGTTTCCTCATTTTCGAATGATCGGCCGATTAATGCATCAACGTCGCACCAGCTAAGATGTAGCCAGATCGACTCTCTGAATCGGGATTTAGATAAACTTATACAGGGGGAAACGCCAATCTCGTCGACTTCAACGCAACGAAAATGCAATACTCAACATTCACAAGAAAAATGCATCGTCTGTTCCACCAATAACCATGCCCTTGAATCTATCGAAACCATGAATTTACTCGGTACACGATCGTGCGAATATATCGTGCCATAAACACGTATCGAATATTGCCAGGTCCGGCTCTAGAAAATTGGGTTATCTTTTTAGAATGTATAAATATTTTACTCCGGCTAAAGTTCTTTTCCTATCATCATCACCGTCGACACTACAATCGGGATCCGCTCTTGGCCTTATTTAACAAATCTCTTCACCAGTCCCGATTTCGAGCCAATGTCATCCAGTTTGGCATTCCGAGGCTCTGGGCGTTCTGGTCTACACCATCCCTCCATCGCAAACAAGGTGTGCCGCGCTGTCGCCTTCCATACATCCTGCCACAAAGGACCTTCCGGGCAGGCTCCTCTTTGCTCATTCGAGCTAGGTGTCCCGCCCACCGGAGTCTACCGAGCTTGATTCTTCTTACAACATTAGCTTCAAGGTAGATCGCATACAACTCATGGCTGCAGCGTCTCCGGAATCGTCCTCCCCCACATACGGGGCCAACAATTCTCCGTAAGACCTTCCTCTCGAACGCGGCTAAGAGTTCAGAGTGCATTTTATTCAGCACCCAGGTTTCGGATCCATGCATGAGTTTGGTAAGACCGTGGTCTTGTACAGTAGTAGCTTGGATGTTCTGGATAAATTTCGGGATTTAAAGAGCCTTGATAGACCATAATAGGCTTTGTTGGATTTGATCAGCCGTTCGCGTATTTCTTCTTCCATATTGTTATCGGCTGATACTCTTGACCCAAGGTAGATAAAGGATTGCACTACTTCAAATTCGTGCTCCACTACCCTGATAGTTTGACCAACGTTAGGTCTTCTCTTCGCAGAAGTAGTCACCATGTACTTAGTTTTCCCCTCATTAATATGCAGTCGCAGTTTTTGTGCCAGCTGCTCGATCTGGGTGAAGGAGTCCTGTACAGCCGAATCGGATATACCGATGATGTCGATGTCATTTGCGTAGGTAAATATATGGCTAGCCTTGGCGACAATAGTCCTTCTTGTTGTAACGCCAGAGTCACGGATTGCTTTCTCCAATGCCAGGTTAAAGAAGAGGCAGGCAAGACGGTCCCCTTGTCGGAGTCCATTAAATATGTTTATTGGTTTGGACAGCAATCCCGCTATTTTTACTAGACTATTTACGTTGGTCATGGTCAACTTACAAAGTAGTATCAATTTGTTTGGAATGTCGAACTCTCTCATGGCATTATATAGTTCTCCCCAGGGTATGCTGTCGTAGGCGGCCTTAAAGTCTATAAATAGATGATATAATGGAATCTTAAATTCCAGACATTTTTCCATCGCCTGCTTAAGGATGAATATCTGATCAATCGCTGACGTGGCTGGGATGATGCCACACTGATATTAACCAATGATGACTTTAGCGTATGGGGCGATCCGATCTTGTAGGATAGTGGAGAATATCTTATAGGCGGTACTCAGCAATGTTATAACCCTATAGTTGCTGTACAGTGTGATATCTCCCTTCTTATGTATGGGACATTTTATTCCACGGCGCAAATTTTCCGGCACTCCTCTTGCTACCATACGTGCACCACGATCTTATGAATTGCGTGATGTAACGCTGCCCCTCCTTGTTTGATCACCTCAGCTAGTATGCCATCAGCGCCGGGGGTTTTATTTGATTTGAGCTGTCTTATGGCCTTTAATGTTTCCTCAATGCTTGGTGGCGGCAGCATTTGGTCTTGATCTTGCATTGGTGGAGCCTCCAATTCTTCTGTGAGCTGACCATTTACAAATTCATTGAAGTGCACTTCCCATCGCTCCATTATTCCCTTCTTTATCCTTGCAGTGATTGCAGCGTGGCATGTACCGTGTCATACTGGGGATTATTTGGTAGAACTTCCGGGCCTCGCTCTCTACTTTTCTCTATTTCATAGAGAAGGTTTTTATCCCAGGCACTTTTCTTTTGTCTGGGAAGTCTTTTTTCAGATCTTCTGAGCTCTTTGTATTTCTCCTCGCGTACCCGCGTCCTATGAGAGTGCTACATTGCCCGGTATGCAGCATTCTTACGTTCATCCGCTAGTTTGCACTCATCATCAAACCAGCCGCTTCGATCTCTACGACTACTGCCTAAGATGGAGTTGGCAGTACTAATGATATTATTCTTAAGGCGAGTCCATTTCTCTTCTACGCCCGGCATTCTGGCCCCAGGAGTTACTGTTCCCTCCGTCGAGCTCTGCGAGGGCGAGTCTTAACTTATGACCAAAGGTGTTACTGGTATTCTCACTGCGTAAGGCAGCCGTGTTGATTCGAACCTGATGCGTCTCCGTAAGGCAATCCGCGCTCGGACAACTATACCAACAAGATAGTGATCCGAGTCGACGTTGGCACCTCGGTACGTTCGTATCGTCATCAGGCTTGAGGAGCGGCGGCGATCTATCAACACGTGATCAATTTGGTTGCGAGTGGCTCCATCAGGTGATACCCAGGCGGGTTTATTGATATCTTTACGCGGAAACCTGGTACTCGCAACGACCAAGTTTTTTGATGCTGCCAGTGCGATGGTTTGTAGTCCATTGTCATTAGTGTTCTCATGCAAACTATGGGAACCTGCGTAGCGCTTCAAAACCGGCTCCCGACCTATTTTTGCATTCAAATCTTCAAGAACGATTTTCACATCGTATCTTGGGCAGGCATTGAGGGCCCGTTCGACGTTCTCGTAGTAGTCTTCTTTTTCGTCGTCAGGGGACTCTTCTGTAGGTTCGTGAACGTTTATGAGGCTTATGTTCTTAGACTTGCCTCGCACGCGAAGAGTGCATAGGGTTTCGTTTATTGCATTAAAGCCGATAATGGGAGGCTTCCGTTTTTGGCTGACTATAAAGTCTACCCCGAGCACATGGTGTTTTGCATGACAGCTGTACTAAATGTCACACTCGTTTCTTTGAATAACACCGTTCCACGTCCATCGTATTTCTTGTAATGCTGTTATGTAAGCCTTATATTCAGACAGCGCATCGAGCTCTGTATAGTGAGCGGACGTTCTATGAGAAAATTCCTAAATCGTTTAGCCATTTTCGTTTCCGTAGTCGTCCTCGTGTATCCGGTCCATATCCGAGGCTTGTTAAATTTGCCATAGTAATTCATTTTTACGGGCATGGTTATTAGCCTTGCGCCAACATTTCTCAGGATGTCGCTGCATGCATTGGTTCTCTACTTGGCGGGTGCCAATTTAGCTATCCAGGGGTGTCACGTGGATGCATGCCGACTTGGATTGAACAGGGACAAGGATCGTCCTGGCCTTCGCCGGGTTGAAAGCAATCAGTAACTTTGCCCTGTGTGTTCGCTTCCATCCTCCTTTTTCCTATATAAATCTCAAATTACACCTCTTCGCGAATATTGTTTGCATGTCAGGAGCTCTGCTCCTAAGTAAACCATCGACCAACTTGAGAGCACGCCAAAACGGGTGATCCGCATGAGTGAGGACACAATGCTGACATCAGAACTGCAGTCACTATCACATCGAAGGCGCGTTGCGGACGTTTGTCTATTTTACAGATATTATCATGTGTTTCTCAGATATTCGTGGTATTCTTAGCGCTCCCCTAGACAATCCTACGGATCCTACCATTTTGAGGTTGATCTCCCGATGGCATGTACATCTCTGTATCAGCACTCGTTCTGCTACAGGATCAGAAAGTTGGGTAAGTCCTTACCTGCGCGAGTGTTCGCGTTACAACCTGCAACTGTTCAAGAGGAACTGCAACAGGTACTTAATGGCATCGCAGGGTGCCGACTTGACGCTAAGGATTCGCCTCTCCCGAGAGAAGTACATTTAAAAAAAAGTTTTTCTTTTAGATACCCTGACGTTAAGTCTTGCACAGAATCGCCCACTGAATTGTTTTTCTCGGTATGGAGCTTGATATCCCATATTGATTCATACGAAAACTTGAAGCCTTGGTTTGATGAAAAATATATACCAATCACAGCTGCTAGAAATAAAGCTTTTAAATGATAGCACTTCATTCCAACCGAGGTCAATGGAATGCATTTTTTAAGAGTCAGAATTGTTTGTAACCAAACAATTGAGAGAAGTATCTAAAAAATATTTAAAATCTTACTTAAGTTTGAATATAATGCACTCGTAATTTATATGCAAATCAGATAGGTGCGACATTCGTTCCCCATCCTATCCTTCATTTTTCTACTGTGTTTTGACGTTTTAGGGTATCACAAAATCCTATTTGCACGCTTGTAGTATTGTGCAAAAATGTATTTGTGGTTAGCCACTTTGTTTTTAACATCATGAATCCCCAATAACTCTCGGTGAGGGGCCCTTAACAAATAAATTATTTTCAAACGAACCTTGTATCAATTGAAATGCTGTGTCCACTACAGTGATGGAATAGTAAGGTTCACTCTCATGGGCTGAATTCTAAATTGTGCGCCATCAACCAGAAAACAGGTCATCGAATATCAGCTTCCATTTTGCCATTTAATGTGAAGGTGAAAGTGTGCATTCAGATATTTGTTGTGAAAAATCAGTTTGCAGAGTGGAATACGAAATGCGGAAGCGAGCGTTCCATATAAAACAGGATTTGGTAGGTACTGCACAATTAACTAGATCCCAAATGTTGGTCTGCTCAGTTCTTAAAACTAAGCTATCATTTTCAAGAGCAATAAAGTATGTTTATGAGATCATAAAGATGTAGATTTACATCTTAGATATAGAATAGGTTATTACTTCGAATAACAGTAAAACAATCTTGCTCAATTCAGAGAATATATTAACTTTGGATTATATATTCGGTCTCAAATTCTGTAGCGCGTTTGTTTTCATTATTAGAAAGGGAGAGACAAAGCTATTGTTTATTCGAATAGTTATAGTGTAAAAAATGCTATAATAGTATCCCAGACATTGCCGATAAACATCATCCCCTTCCCACAAAATAACCCCTCAAAACACATCAACCCATCTCCAGCTCTCTTATAAGTAAATTACTGCCCCATTAAGATTAGTTCACTGCCTGCTTCCAATGGGCACCACCACCAACACATAGGATTTTCTTTTATCAAGGGATGTATAAAAACGATTTCATCACTATAATTCGCCTTATTACATGGCTAATAATTAACACGAATGACAACTTATTTCCATGATTGCATTCAGAGTTCGTAGATTTGTCTATCATGGAACAAATGTTCTGTGGCAAATCTATTGAAATACGATGTAAAACAAGAACAAAAAACTTAACTCTGACTACAAAAAAGAAATAAAATGTGACCATAATAAAATCCTACAGTGTAGTTGAAAAGGGACAAAACCGCAACGTAGTAACCGTTGCCGGTGCACCTGCAATTTTATATACATGAATGCAAATGGTCTCATACCATGTATCCCCAACAAAGACGTGCTGCCATATTACGGTTTCGTCTTTTATTGAACTGAAATCCAAGCTGATGGGGCCGCCATTGCTGTAATGATTACGTTACATTCTATAATGGTGTTTCTTCTCCTTACTTTTCATTCAAAAAACCGTAAAAATGGCGAACAACGTCGAAAATCACAATCTTTAGGTACAGCCCCCTTACCCAGTGAAAGTTATTTCCAAGAATATATTAAAATATCCATGGGATGTGTCTTTTGGATGTTAATATGCCTTTTATACTGCGACTAATGTGGGTGTAACAGACATTAATTATAATATTTAAATATATGTGGTTCAGAATTTATAGTCAAAATAATTTGAAAAGGATAATCGATTAGTTCATGAATTTATTTTTAAACTTAACATTTTTACATTCTTAAATAAGATGCTAAACCTATTTTCACTGTATTTGGTTCGCATTCTAATTTCCTTACCCTAAGGTATACAGCATCCTGAGAAAGGTTGGCGCAAAGCTACTAACCCTGCCCGTAAAAATAAATTATTATGGAAAATTTAACAATCCTCGAGACTTGCTAAATAAGGCCAAGACCGGATCCCGATTGTAGTGCCGATGACGATGATGATGAAGGTATACGGAGTAAAAATATGTTCGAACACAAATGTGTTTCGGCGACAATTTATGGTGTATTTATTATTATTACTTTTCTTTCGCATGAAACGCGCCCACGAAAAGGGTTATAAGGTACTCGTAAATTTCAAAGCACACTATGGATGGAAAACGGGAGAGGATAAGAAAAATTTACCTAAAACGAAGGTAAGGAAATATTTAAGATAAGAGGGAAATCCGATCATATTAACAATTTTTTCCTTAAAGAATTTTCCTGAAATAAATAAAATAATATAAAAATACATTAAAACATAATTAAACAGAAAAAGGAAGGAATGCGAAACAATGAGCAAGGGTTACAAAGAAATAAATGGGAGAGAGGAAGGGATTCATTCTACAAAGCAATGTATGATCATGATCGTGTAGTTATTTTCTCCATATTAAATTCGTCCACCGACTTGCGAACTGTTACATGGACAATCTAGCATATTAAAGATATTTATTTATTTATTGGACCTTAATGCAAGGCTCAAATTATGACAATAACATTGCTGTCATAGAGTGATATTGCTGCCCTGTGACTAGGGCCTTAGAATATATTCACAGCTAGGCCATCTTATCATAAAAGGGGACTATAGGCCGAATGACAGGTGGGGTCCCAGCGCCCAATCGCCAAGGGAAATACCACCCCATCAAGCTATAAGCTCCGTGAAATAGTCGGAAGGAATCGTTGACCATCTTTCGGAGCTTAGTTAATGGACCCTGTCGAAAGAAAAGTTGGTATAGGTAATAAGTCGGTCCCAAGGTTAGATACTACCCTGTCACGCTGTACTTTCCACTGTACGGTGCGGAAAACTCTGTGATTTCATTCCGGACGTTTGGCTGATGGGGCGGACTCAATTTGAATTAAGACGAGATGGTACCCTCTGGAAATCAATCAGGGACTATAGGCCGAATGACAGGTGGGGTCCCAGCGCCCAGTCGCCAAGGGAAATACCACCCCATCAAGCTATAAGCTCCGTGAAATAGTCGGGAGGAATCGTTGACCATCTTTCGGAGCTTAGTTAATGGACCGTGTCGAAAGAAAAGTTGGTATAGGTGATAAGTCGGTCCCAAGGTTAGATACCACCCTGTCACGCTATACTTTCCACTGTACGGTGCGGAAAACTGTGTGGTTTCATTCCGGACGTTTGGCTGATGGTGCGGACTCAATTTGAATTAAGACGAGATGGTACCCTCTGGAAATCACGTCTTATAAAATACAAAACTGAACTCGCGCCCGTAATTTCCCATATCTAGGTTTTCTAGTTTTTTAACCTTACCGTTGATCAACACATCAGTATAAGACCTAATTACCGTTTTTACTTGTAGGGAAAAGTTATAACTTCTTTCAATGGAAAACTTTTTCCAATTCCGTTTTGTATCCCTCGATGGCCTGGACAGAGATGTTCTGAAAAGGATTTTTTGATTAGTAACTTAATTGTTTTTATTTTCTGGCTATTTGGATCGCTGAACTGTCTACATAGCAGTTTTAATTTAGAGAACAGAAAGCTATTTTGCTTATACCGAGTGTAGATCGTCGAGTTTCTGTATCGGTTTGTATGGCCCTCGGAGTGAGAGTGACTTAATCCTCAGATCAGTTGAGTAGAAGGTCAAGCACCTCTCATCTATGCCAATCAACTTAATCAACAGGCGATGGTAAATACTACATGGGCTGAAAAGTCCCGGGATATTTCAATAGGTGGTGCCACTAGAAATTGAACGTGACTCATTTCCAGAGGCTCATCGGTCACCAGTTTATGAATGAAGTTTCGTGACATTTCGTCCATTCGTTTACAATCTACAGTCGTTCAAGTGACGCTACTTTCGCTTTCGTAAAAATATTGAAAAACATGAATATCACATCTTGATCAAACATTGCTTTTTATGGGAAAAACTTCTGAACAATCATTGCAATGGTTACAGAAATGTTATCCCACGTTCGCTCCTTTGAGAATAACAGTTTATCGATGGTTTAGTGAATTTAAAATGGGTCGTACAAGCACCGTAGACGCACCTCGCTCTGGAAGGCTAAAAGAGGCGATGAATGCAATTGTAAAACAAGTGTATCGAATCGGTTTGAGTGATCGTAAAGTAAAGTTGCGCGAGTTAACTGAGGCGGGCGGGGCACGTATTGGACGATGTTTTGGAGATGAAAAAGCGATCGGCGCAATGGCCGCGTTTGCTGACCGTCTACCAAAAACAGCGCAATCGAGCGAAGTTTTTTCGACGTTTTGAGACGATGGATGACAAGTGGGTCTGTGGGGGTATAACTCGGTGTGCTGGCACGGACACGGGTTCACTTATCACCCACCGAATACCGCAGCAAAACGATCACCAAACAAGAAGAAATGAAACACACAGTGGTATTATTTTGTATAAATGTTGTTTATTTTAATAGATACTTTGACAAAACACTGATTTTAACAGTTTTATTTTGGGGGGAAGTTAGGAAAATTGTACAACATGGACATTCAGCGGAACAATCACAATAGTAGAGATTTTGTTCTTATCTTAACCACACACACGTTTAATTAACACCGGTTTACATTATATTAGTGATCACTTAATTACAACATTCGTATTTATTTGTATTAAAAACTCTACTCGTTTCGCGAGCGTCTAACTCCGACTCCGCGTAGCACCTGATGTTTAAAACTCGGCTTGGGTTTAGGAACCCCTAAAACGAAAAGGAGTCGGGTGCGTTGGTTGAATTTCGACTCCTCGATACTCAAGGGTTAACCTCGAGAGACTCGTGGTGAGTCCGCTCTCAGCTAAGGGTAAGTTTTCTTTTCTTGAGAGAAACGTGAAGTCTCTACTTGTTGTGGTGAATTGGAGAGGATCTTGTGGGGGTTCTTTAAGGCCGCCGAAGAACCACCCATCGTCCTAACCTAACTCCCCGTTTCCAACCTGCAAATACCAGCACCGATCATAAGCACCTTACCTGTATATGAGCTGTTCCAAGCTCTCCTTCATCAGTTTGACCTGAAAAATAAGCCCACGGCAAGATCATTATCTTGCCATGGCATCAATCAACGCATACGACAAACCATTTCGGTTCACCTTACATGAACCATATAGGAACCCGATCGGCTCAGCTTGTCTGCAACCATGATCATTGAACACACACCAATCTTTCTGTGTGTTCTTGTTCCAACAATCCGTTGGTCCAAAAAGATACGTTGGGCAACTTACTTGCTTACACAGCTGCAACCAAATTTCCGACGATCGATCGCCCAAGCGACAACCGAGCATCGAATCAGACACGATCATGATTGTTATTCAAACAATCACACCAATGATCGTGTCCCGCGTACCGTTTTCCTAACCCAAACAATCGCCACCCTAGCCATTGCCATGGCGAACAAATCTTCTGTTTACTTATTGTTGCGGATTCGCACTGGACACAACCAGCGAATGCGCAATTGAATGCTACCTGTGGCACCACCCTAAACAATGTCAGAATTCAGCTGACATTTTAAAGTGAAATTCTGTTGGTTGTCAAACGACAACCATTTTTTTATTCTCTTCTTCTGCGTGAGTTTGTTAAAGCGACGCGGTTCGTCTGTTAATCCAAATAAATAAAGCTCATCATAATAGTAAAGACGACTTTTATTATTAAAAACCAACGATAATTGCGGCTGCTTCTGTGTGGGAAAGTCATTATTGGAAATTGTCTGACAATTTAGGATATCCCCACGAGGTATTCTCTTGTTCCTTTCACGCGCTAATATTCCAGATTATTTTAGAGCCATCACTACCAACGCCAGGAGACACCATTGTGTTCCAGGCGCTAGCATCCAGCTCACAACAAATCAACAGCCCTTTGTGCGTGGAAGGTGTGTTCATCGCTTGGTCGAACACACAGCACTTATCGTCACGGAAAAATCGATTGCCTGCAATGACATGATTTTGACCGATCATGTGAACAACCGATGTTCCCATGTCGCATTGGTTAAGGCAAACAAATGTGCATCTCAGCGTATGACACCCGAAATAGCGTTTCTATTTACATAATACACAGAAACCTATTTCGTCATCCGGCGACCGCCACTAGCGTTTACATCAACGATGCTTGCATGTTCTTTTGTTTGAACAGCTGCAGGATCGATCGCTGTCCACACTTCCAGCGAATGGCCATTGTACCAGACCTGTACGGTCACATGGGGAAATTCTTCCATTAAACCCCAAATTGATCGCTCATTGGTCGCCACCAAGAAGATCTGATTTGCTCTTCCCACATCGGTGGAAATCCACCGTGGGAGGTGGAGCGCAACAGCAGTTGAGTCAAAGTTTGCCATCCAATCGAGGAGTCAGATTTGCGCAATCGAACGCACGTTTCGAGGTCGTTGCTGGTGGAATTTAAAAATCATCCCTCGTCGTACACCTAAGTCAAGCTCTTTTCCTCGAGTCGTGCATGTAAATTAGTAATTCGATTTTCTTGGCACTAGGGCCTAATAAATTGTGCGTATGTAAAATTTTCTCTGGTATGGCAAGAAGTGCGAACCCTTATTAAACGTAACCTCTGGTGGAAACCAAAAGTTAAGATAACATCCAATTAATGTACCCGCAGTCGTGGAACTAAATATAGTGTGGAGAGACAACTTGGGTAAAATAAAACGAACAACTATTAACAATAAAAGCCGTGTAAAATAAAACTAAAAATCATTAACAATAAAAGCAATGATCATCGGCCACCCACAAGAGTTTTAATTGTTCCTGTTGTCCTGGGTGCATACCGATCCTTTGACATTTTTTTACAGCGGCGACGAGCTAAGTTAACCAAAACCGCAAGGACAATCGATCGTAGTTTCTCAACAGCAAGTGGGATTTTAGTGAATCTGTGCCGTACGTCGGTACACCCTACGTAAAACCACCCCACAATCTCTCTGGGTCGGTCTCAGCTAGTGTGCTAATTGATCTATTGTTTACTTATACAACGAGGTCATGGGAAAACGAAACTGAGAAAGAAGGAAAGAACAAAGGGCATCATAGAAGACATGGATACAGCTGTATAAATAGTCTTCATGCAATTAGGAGAACTGGGTGCTAAAAAGAATTTAGGTACGCAATGGTGATTGTGCACTGTATCCTTGCTGGCGGAAAGGGTCGAATTCTTTGTATGCATGTTTATATGGTGGAGAATTCGGTTTTTGGCGGCAAGACGCTAGATGCGTAAATGCTTTTGTCGATTGGACAAAAGGTTGCCGAGACTGTGTATAAGCCAGGAAAATGTACTGCGCACGTGTCTGGCAGGGTACGCTAGCTTACAGGGGCGCCGATAAGGTTTTCCTAATTAAGAATGATGCTTTGCCTGTAAAGAATTCTTTTCAGAGATTTTGATAATGCGTTAAATGCATGAATGTTAGCGAATTCTTTACAGGGAGTTTTGGGAAGGAAATGCTTGCAGGTAACTGCAGGTTGACAAAGGGAGTTGGGGTTGGAATTTGTGGGTGGTTCTTTGCGTAGCTTTAAAGAACTCCCACAGGTCCAGTACCATATGCCTGAGTCGGTCTACAGAGTGGCTGGGAAGTCATGAAAGCCGACCAAAGCGGCCAAGAAACCGCCTTTTGGACGGGAAGGTTATAGCCTCCTTTTTTTTGGGATGTTCATGGTATAATCGCCATCAATTTCCTGCAGAAGGGGAGAACAGTCATAGGAGGGTATTATGCAGAATTATTTCATCAACTGAACGATGAAATAAAGAAAAAACCGCCCCATATGGCGAAGAAAAAGATTCTGTACCACCATGATAAGGGACCGTCACACACGTCCTTGAAAGCGAAGGCCAAATTGGACCAATTACACTATTATCTGTTCCCAAACCTGTATGTCGGAAACAAATTTTATCACGGCATGAACCGTGTCGTGTTGCGATCTAAAACCAAACTGGTTGTTCGGAATGATACCATATTCAATGATCCTAGTTGATCAATGCTTTAATTGTAGTTGGAGAATATTGCTTCTGTTTTCTCGGTAATATGGTACTTGGGTACATCGGCTTTGACTTTAACGGTTTTATCTTCTACAACTTCCTCTTCTAAGTTTTTTTTTTTTGTTTCTCGTTGTTACCAAAACCTTATTTTCACTGTTTTCTTTTATTTGCACATGACTGAGTGATCGGCAATGACGTTACATTAACTTGCTTTGTGGACAATTTTGACTTTATATTCTTCCATCAGAATACGCTAGTGAAGCAGGCTAGACGTAGGGTTCCCTTGCCCTATTAGCCACAATAAGTTATTATGGTTCGTATAAATGGTAGATTTCCTTCCGTAGATGTATGGCCGGAATTGTTTTAGGACGCACACGATGTCTAACAACTCCTTTTCTGAAGTCGTGCATCGTGTCTTTGCTTCAGTTAAGGTTCGACTTACGAAAGAAATGGGATATCTTCTCCTATCGGCCCCTGTGAGAGTACTGCTCCTATTGCAGTGTCAGTAGCATCAGTAGTAACAATGAATTCCTGGTTAAAGTCGGGATAGGATAGAATTGGTGGGTTAATAATGTTTCTCTTTCAGCTCTGAAGAACTCGTCACTAAAAACGTTCCACTTGAATTCGGTGTTCTTTTTAGGAGTTCAGTAAGTGGTTTTGCCAGATCAGCCAAATTGGGAATGAATTTTCGGTAATAACCATCAAAATTAAAAAAGGACTTAATATCTTTTATTTTTTTCGACAGGGGAAATGTTTTTATGGCTTTGACTTTTTAAGGGTGTGGTTTGATTCTATT
The DNA here is from genome assembly GCA_963931805.1 of Microdon myrmicae. Classification (NCBI taxonomy): domain Eukaryota; kingdom Metazoa; phylum Arthropoda; class Insecta; order Diptera; family Syrphidae; genus Microdon; species Microdon myrmicae. Next base: position 31,056,024 of record OZ007500.1, on the reverse strand, counting down.
CTCCAAAATTATATGTCCCAAATAAATCAATTCCTTTTTTAAAAAAATTCCATTTTTCAGGATGGAGTTTGGGGTTATGTTGTCGTAGGCGATTGAGAATTCTTAGAAGTTTAGTGTTATGATTCAGAAGATTGTACCCATATATTACGATGTCGTCAACATTGACAAAGCATTCTATACCTTGCAAACCCATCAGAACATAGTTTATGAGTCGCTGAAATGTAGCGAGGGTCTTTCTTAGTCCGAAAGGCATAGGAATATATTCGTAGTGGCCGAAGGGCTGAAAGCTGAAAGAAATTTTTTCTTTACCATTTTCGGCCACCAACATTTGGTGAAGCCCCTTAGCTAAATCGAGTGTGCTGAAATATTTTGCCCAATTCGTCGATTATATTGGTAATATTAGGCAACGAGTATGCATGGCCCATTGTTATTTCATTAAGCCTTCTAACGTCAATGACAACTCTCCATTTATTCCCCATCACTGCCTGATTTTTTTGGAACAAGCAAAAGGACTGAAACTGTGCTTTATTACGTTATCTTGTAACATTTCTTTTACTTGCTTGTGCATTTATTGTTTTTGACTTTCTGGTAATCGGTACAGTTTTAGCAATAGTGGTGGTTTAGTAACATCGGTTAAAATATTGTGCTCTATGGCATCTGTGTAGGCCTTTAAAAAAGAATAGATCAGTATAGTCACTACAAATTTGTAAAATTGTCTTTTGTTCTTTTTATTGCAGTGGCTTAAATTGATATTGATTTTAAGTCTTCCAATCTTGTTTGTAAAGGATCATTATGATTTCTTGATGTAATAACGTTGTATTCATCTAAATTGCTGCATTCTTTATTTACATCTTCGATGTTAATTTCATGGTCCTGTTTCGATGTATTGGCGAAGACTACCCTAATCTTAAAATCCTTGGGTCTTACTAACGTTTCGCCTAAATATACCCCTGGAATTATTTGTTTCTTTCGTATTATGATATCTCTGAAGTTAGTTTCATACACTTTATCTTTGAATCGAATTTCTATTATTTGCTGAGTACATTTAGTTAACTTGATCGACATTTTCTTAGTATCCTGCTCAGTGTTATTTTCTACTGATGCTTTTATTACTTGCTCAGTCTTATTTTCTGCTGAGGCTTTTATTACTTGCTCAGTCTTATTTTCTGCTGAGGCTCTTACTACTTGCTCAGTCCTATTTCCTGCTGAGGCTTTTATTACTTGCTAAGTCTTATTTTCTACTGAGGCTTTCATTACTTGCTAAGTCTTATTTTCTGCTAAGGTTTTCATTATTTTCTCATTTTTCAAGTTTTGCTTGCGATTGGGAGTGAGTGGCGAGATGTAGTTCCAGTTAGGTCTCTGGCCTGTTGAACCATCTGATCCGGCCTAGACAAATGGTTTCAGATTTTAGTTGGTGGTTAGACATGGTTTTTCCCGAATTAGTATTCAGTGACGCAGGTTCTTTTGTGGACCTTGCATGATCCATATGGTCAGCCTCTCTTATTAAACCTTGGTTCTCTAGGTTACTCGTAATTCCAATACTTGCTTTCCGTTGAGACTTAACTGTAGATGACTTTTTCTCAATAAGCTCCGGATATGGAAGTACTTCTTCCCCAGGGCTGTATACCGAGTTTATTGATTCATTGTAATGAATCTTAATGGTATCATTTATTTTTCTTTTGTAATTTTCCCATTGGTCCAATGTCTCGGGTACTTACGGAGTTCGTTGTAAGTATTGGAGAACTAGGTAGTCATAGTTGCTGAAATTATTTCCCCCGTCCTGGTGCCGGGAAGACACACAGAATCGGATGTAGGGTTGACATTCTTTTGCACTACTGTTAAATTAGACCTTTCATTGATATTCTGAAGATTTGAAACTGTACGAAGTACTTCCCCTGAGCTACATATCATGGTAGTAGAATTATTAAAATAAGGGTGAATTTCTAAAGAGTTTTGCTCGTAATCTGTTCCTTAAAAAAATCATTGCCAATGATTCCATCAAAGTTTAGGTGGAGGCTGTAATCTATAAAGCATTTGGGATCTTACCTGATTGGAAGAATAAGGTTTCCGTTCTCAAATAAGAACTCATGACTTTCTTACCTCCCATTGTGGAAATTATCATTTCGTTAGCGTTGTTACGTAATGCAGGATGACTGGGGTTCTTAATAGTGATAATTTATGCTCCAGTGTCAATTACAAAATTTTTGTATTCACTATTCTCGAAAGGAATCCTTATCATACTTAAAACATTATTGAGGATGAGGGAAATTATAAGTGAAATTGTGTTTTTTAGTTTATTTCTCGGTGTATGTCAGCTTGGAATGTGTGTTGAGAAGGGATGCCGGTCTCCTCTTCTCGACGGAAATCGTTTCCCGAGTTTTCAACTGATGATTGGTTGTGTAACGGAACGTGGTGATAATTTACCTGTCGTCTTTCGATTGAATACCGATTAGCATTTTCTGTCGTTTGTCTGTTGTTGGAGGGGTTGTGTGGTGGTTCCGCCAAACCCCACTGTCCACTTACCCGAAGAACCCCCGTAACTACAACCCAACCTTTATAGTTTTCCGCTAATGCAATCGCATTAGCACCTGTAAATGCTTCACGCATCAATTATATAATGTATTTAGCTAAAAGACCTTTTTCTCCCTACTATAAACAATTCAACGCAGCTGCAAACAATTGACGCAAACGACGCTGAAACCAAAACCTATAGCATAGGCAAATGCAAACAGGAATTGTATACTTACCCTTGGCAGCGATACCATAAACACCAATTCCCTGTGAATATGCTAAAACCAATTAGCACCATGTCCGCCAGCATTGCGGTCTATCAATATAGCTGCATGGCACATCAAGACAATGATCTATACGATCTCTTTGTCCTACAATATTTCTGGATCTGTTTCTCATGACCTCGCGGCATGAGCAAACAGAAATCCATTACTAACCAATGAGATACGGCTTGTTTACTTAGCTGAACTCACATCTCATTGATGCACATTATTCCCTTTCTTTGTTTTCAGATTCGTTCTCATGGCCCATGAAAGAACCAATGTTCACACATACATGTGTATGATCTTCTCTATGAGATCTGGTGATCTACTCCCAAAGAGAGACTTTACGTTTCTCTTGGGATAGAAAAGGCATCATTAAATTAAGAGAGCCAGTACCACTGCCAGCGAATTGATATCGCTGAGTCGTTTACCATCACTAGACCGAGGCGAACGTGTCACTCCCGCTCCCCGGCGCGCACCGGTACGCGAATACACTGCGAGTCGAGTAAGCGCGCTAAAAGTAAAAAGTCATACAAGTAGTGCCCACCAGCCTTATATTATTTTTCTTGTTCATACGGTTCATCTTCAGTGTAATCGGAACCGGTATCTGCAACTCAATTAAATAGAATAAAATCTGTTGTGAATAATAATTATAAAATGGATTATCTGGAATTCAGAAAACTTAATAAACATTTCAAGCATTGTTAACCAACTCAACTTTGGCAGAATACATGTGAATAAAAAGAACCTGATTAATCTATAAATAAACAGTACTGGGTGTATTTATTCTTTTCGTTTGTGAACAATACGTGTTGGAACCTTTTAGTGGATGATGGAGGAAGAAATAGAATCAGCGCCGTACGCCAGCGCACCATACTTCTTCCCCACAGTTGTTCTTACCTCCGGATGGGGTTCTGTTCCTCTCATTGTTTTCGTATCGAGAAGATGCGTTTAACCTGGCGCGGCAATTCTGGTATGTATGATTATGTTTATTGCATGATTATGTTTATTGTAAGAACATGTAATGTATTGGACCTTTTTATATGTGTAGGGGGAATGTTTGGGAGATATCGGAAACAAGTTTCTCTAATGTGTCTATCTAATCTACCGCATGTTTGACGAGTGGGCTTATGTTGAAAAGAAGGTTTATTCGAAAAAGGGTTTTTGTTTAGCGCCAGATTACTGCATTCTAGCCTTGAGGGGTGATCCTCCGCGTAAGCAATTGATTTTTTTAAGTCAGTTTCGCCGTGGGCTTGAACCATGAGCTTAAGCTTGAGTTAAAAAACTCTTAACATTGCGGTCACTAGTGCTTGGGAAAGTATTTTTGTCAGTATTGTTCCCAGATATTTAATCTCTTTGACGTTTTCCAATATCTTTCCTTTTCTGACATTTATGTGCGTTCCTTGAGGTCCACCTGCCTTCGCCGCAAACATAAGTTTTGTTTTGTGTTCATTTACTTATAGGCCTGTGGGGGTTCCTTAGAGCCGCACGAGCAACCACCCACATTCCGACCACAATTTCACCCACAAGTCCAACCACAACTCTTACCCCGGCTCCTTTCGCCAACCTGCAAACATTCCCCATCACAGAATTCGTCATATCATGCAAATAATGCATCACAGAATTCATCAATTCATGGAGATAATGCATCTCCCGAATTCATCTTTTCATGCAGATAATGCATCATTTTAATTTCCCTGAAAAGAACTCCTAACATGCAACATACATAGGGAAACTCGCCGGGGCCAGGGTGTCCTGTCACGCGCGCAGCACATTTTCCTGGCTTATCCTCATTCACGGCTGCCTTTTGTCCAACCGACAAAAGCAGTCCACGCATCGCGCGTCTAGCCGCCGAGAAATTTTTCTGCATGTAAACATGCACACAGAGAATTCGATCCTTTCGGTGCAAGTGTGGGACTGTTGCCCAACCTTCACGACCTCGTCAGGACCAACTGTCGGATTTGGATTAAATCAAACACTGACTATCTTGCCAGTTCTGCATTCATCTTTTATTCACTTTTAATTAACAAATAATTTAATTACAGTGCGTACATTTATATTATTCGAAATATAATTTCAGCTCACAGCTTTTATTTCAAAAAGTAATTTTAATTCATATTTAAAACATATAATTGCAATTTAGAGATATTATTTCATAATATAACTTCACTTCACATTCGAAGTATTGTCTTAATTAACACAGAGTATGAGTTCCTTTCGCGCTACAGATTTCAGTTCAAAATATAATTTTAATTCACGTTTAGAACATATAATTGCAATTAAGAGATATTATTTCATAATATAACTTCACTTCACATTCGAAGTATTGTCTTAATTAACACAGAGTATGAGTTCCTTTCGCGCTACAGATTTCAGTTCAAAATATAATTTTAATTCACGTTTAGAACATATAATTGCAATTAAGAGATATTATTTCATAATATAACTTCACTTCACATTCGAAGTATTGTCTTAATTAACACAGAGTATGAGTTCCTTTCGCGCTACAGATTTCAGTTTCAGTCAAAATTAATTTTAATTCACATGGAATGTGATTTCCGTTTTGCACCGCTTTTTTATTTCGGTTATGATCGACCACCACCGACGAGACAATCAGGACTGACTTAGAATTAACTTATCCCTTGGGACGGCCCAAGAGGGATGTAAATTAACGTGAGGGCGCGACCTGCCCTCACGGAATCCGAACCGAGATTAAATTATTTCATCGAAGCGATAGGATACAAAAAATCCCATCATCTCTTCGATGAACAAATTTGGTAATATGTCCCTTTTGCATTTGGTTCAACTCAAAAGGGGTGGATATACACACACGGTGATTGCTTTCGCTGCTCATCGTGTGCGTCCGCAAGTATGCAGACATTGCATAAGTCCCCCTTTTAAGTTCGCAACAGGTGCGAGTATCTCGACGGCAAAAGGGTTGCAGTGTTTATACGATCAGTGGCTACGAGTAACGTGATACTGATCGTGTGCGTGTTGTTGGTGTATCCTCGCAGTCGAACTCTAATGGTAATCTTCCATTTGCGAATTCGACCACCGGGGCGCCAGCCGGATACCCTCATGTATCGGTCGCATGCTGTGCCAAGGCAAGATACCTTTTCCTGCTGGTGTGCAGCTGGCGTGCGAGAGGATATCGCGTAGATATTGCTCAGGCAATATTGGTTGGTTGGTTGTTAAACCAAATTGCCTTGAAGAATATAGCATTTGATGCCGCTGGAATTTCACATCAGCGCGACTTAATGTTTCACAGGTTTTTCTTGTATTTTGCAGGTACAGTGCAGAAGGTAAGTACAGGCTTTTAATGTATTTCAGGGAACTGTTACCTTGTGTACCTGTAAGGTAAGTAGTAGCGTTCAATGGAACTGCCACGGTACTTGTTTCTCTTTTTGTTGTATGCCCTATTTGGGGGTTTTTACCTAGATTATGGGACGATGGGTGCTGGCGTTCGGGAGAATCGCCACACAAGTATCCCATTTTTTCCTGGCACAAGTTTCTCTATTGGCGAGCAGCCTGTTTTACGCAGCTGCATGCGCGCCATCAACGATACCCTTTTGCTTATTCCCTTTTTCTCGTTTTCGTTTGCCCGTGATATGGCAACACGAGCAAGCGAAACAATCCCGTCAAGATCGGCAGAGAGATCCTCTCTGATTGGTCACCATGGAGAGAAACTGCACGTTTCTCTCGAGAATGCAAACCACCCTTAGCGGACGACCGACTCTGCACGAGTCATTTACATTGAGTCGCTTTCCATCCACTGCCGAGTACACATCGCCAGGAGTAAAAATTCAACTACGGCGGGGATCGATCGCCCTCATGGTAGGGTCAATTATTCCTCCAATAGATCGTGTAAATATGTCCCTTCAATAATTTCCCTCACTGAGTCGTGTGCAATATAGCAGTGCTGTTGAACCGAACTTAAGTTGAGTACAATCGTGTGTTTAAGTTGAGAACAATCTTGTGTTTAAGTCGAGAACCATCTTGTGTTTAAGTTGAGAACAATCTTGTGTTTAAGTTGAGAACAATCTTGTGTTTAAGTCGAGAACCATCTTGTGTTTAAGTTGAGAACAATCTTGTGTTTAAGTTGAGAACAATCTTGTGTTTAAGTCGAGAACCATCTTGTGTTTAAGTTGAGAACAATCTTGTGTTTACGTTGAGAACAATCTTGTGTTTAAGTCGAGAACCATCTTGTGTTTAAGTTGAGAACAATCTTGTGTTTAAGTTGAGAACAATCTTGTGTATAAGTTGAGAACAATCTTGTGTTTAAGTTATAACCATTTTGTGTTTAAGTTGAAGTCCGTTATAATTCTATGTTTGGGTATTTACTAATAAACGTGAATGTTGAGTTTAAGTCAAAAACAAGCCAGGTTGTTTCATTTATCGTTGGTGAGCAGCTCGAGGAGGAACAAGCGTGGGAATATTGGTGAACCCGCTGGCACACCATCACCACCAATAGAAAACCCCACAAGCCCACCTCTTCTGCCGCTTGGCTGGTGATTTCACTGTTTTTACTTATAGTTTCTAGATTATCGCCCAAAACGGCGATGGCAGCCGATATGCGAGCACTTGTATGGCCATGTTGTCGTCTTGTACCTTTCTGATAACCTACTGCAGCACAAAGTTAATAAGATATGGTGTTTTAGGTTCAACGAATAATCAAAGAATGAATTCTGTTCTAAATATCCTTTTCGAAAACTATTAGACTTCTAAACTGCGTATTGGATTTTCTTGATTACCTCTTTTCTTATTCCAAAGTGCTGAGCGTTTATTTTTTCCTCGCGTAACAGGTCGTAACTACAGTTTGCCAATAAGCATAACACTTGCGGCAATTTTTATCTGGGAAGCTGTATTAGGTGTTAAACTTTGTCTTCAGTTAGTGGTGCCATGGCTAGCAGATTTAGAGAGAAATCATTAGCCCTCCGTCCTTTATTTCTATCCAGGTTTCCTGCTCTTTCTAATATCTCTATTTTTAATACTCCTTACTTATTTTCGTGTTGGCCCCTTTTTAATTTTAGATTTTGTAAGGGTATTAATAGCCCCTTTAAGGCGTGCACACTTTAAAAAATACATAGTAGACACCTAAATATATATCTTAGTTTTTATTTTCCATCGACACTCAATCCTTTTAATTGTTAATCGTTAGTTTTAAAAAGAGTAGTAGGAGTATATTTGGAGTAGACTAAGTATTACAACAGCTTTTGTTGTCAAATAAGGGTACATGACCAAAAAAGTGGCTCTCAGTTATTGAAGTCTAAATTTTAATGAACAAAAATATTGACTTTAAAATATAAATCAATAGGTATATTGATAATTATATGAAATAACATTATCACAGGTGAACCTACGTATTATTAGCAACTAACATATTTATATGATGTGAATAACAAATCCGTCATAAATTCGCTTGTTCTTTACTCTATTTAAATTAGATCCAAAATATAAAATGAAAAAGATTATAATTAAGCGAAAGTGCTCCATTCACAACATCAAATATGATTTAAGCGACAAAATCCTTTCCTACATTACTTCGTCGCCAGAACTCAGAATTTATATAAAGTTTTCGATCATTGCTCGTTCACTTGAAGACCGGCTAAGACAAAGGTCAGCCCGAAAACTATTTACGATATTCTCTACAAACAAGAGAATCATGATTGTGGTGTTTCCAAAAAGTTTCATTAAAGTATTAAAATGACTCGGGTCGCTGGTTGAATCCTAGTTCATTATGGTCTGATTAAAATATTTTGAAGTCGAATAGCATTCAAATAAAGGACCACAGAAGAGCAAAAGGAGAACGTTCGGCTGTGGCATTCAGTTACGTGGTGCTTCGTACTTTTCAATAAAAGGGACCACTTTTAATTTAGAAAATTTCCTGACAGAGTCCTTTCAATCAATAAATTTGTGCAAACACCGGCATCTGGCTGCCGTAGGATGCTTTGGTCCAAATGTTTTAACAGTTACATTTGAAATAGACAGCATAACCGCCATTTTATTTTCATTTTTTTTATACAAATTTATTCTGATTAAAATTGCTTCCATAAGAAAGGACTAGAAATTGAATAAAAATGGCCTGGAGAAAAAGGTAGGATTAAAAGAGCAACACAAAATATAGAAAACATGACGAGGAGTTGCGTTACTTTTAGGATATTACTTCCACAGATTCAAATGTATATCAGGTGGTTGAATTGTGCAGGAGCAGCTTGACGAATACAGATTTCGTAATAATAATAACAATAGGAATAAGGGTGCTTTTCGTTAATCCTGGCACCAGGTATTGCGAAGGGCGAAGAAACGCAGGAGACTCCAATTCCCACAGGAAGAAGCTATTGAATTTGTTGCTTTTGGTTTCGTCCCCGTTCGGCTGTCGCCTACAAGTAGCATCTTTATGTCTCCGTATTTTTGTTAAAAACGTTTGGCCTTATGAATCCCGTACGATGTTTTTTGTAAGCCCTGCGCGCTAAGACTGCCGGATATTGTAGTCAATCGATGTAGAGTACGAAAATGTAGGACCAAGTAACCCCATCGTTATGTATTCCGAAGAAAATGTGATAAATTCCAGCAAAGCAAGAGGATAATCCCTTGAAGGATTCCTTTTTACGTTTGGCTTGGAATGCTTTTTTGCGGTGAGATCAAACGAGATGAAGGAGGCATATTTGTTAGGAGGAAGAGTACACGTGCAGAAACGTGCGGAAATGATGGGTAGAGGATGGAATGTGCAGAGATTTTCACCTAAAATCGGATTCCATGTATATTACCACATGACGATGTATTACTACACGCATTCGTATATCCTGCCGTAAGCAACGGTACGAATTTCCTTAGGGGTGTACGCACTAACCATCGGATTGCTACAAAAGTGATGACGTTGGAGCGTCTTTTGAACAGTGTCTTACAAATTGTGCTCAATGAAAATGGAATCGTATAAATAGTTCTTTGAACTTTATAAATCCGGTTAAAGATGACAAGTAATTGATCGGCATCAATATGGTGTGAGGATATAGGAATGAGGAACAATATTTGCGCCATAAGAAGTATGGTTTTGGAAAATATCAATACATAAAGTTGGTGTACTCATTTCCAGGGTTAGAGAACAACTAGACAGACATTTTGCCGTGCATTTTCATAAGATTAATGACTATACAATAAATAAAGAAGGATTTATAACGTTTTTATAATATTTAATATTAACTTTATATTTTGGTTTAAAGAAAAACAAACGAAGAAAAACTGTTGAGTAAATATGGACCGGATACTCTTAATATTCGATAGTCAGCAACATCTGCAAAAACGCGAGTAAATTTAAAAACTTCAAGTCGGCTGAAGAGCTGTCAGTACCCATATTGTGGTGCTCGTGGTATGGCTTTAAAATAAGTCCTCAAAATATTTTACCTTCATTCTTTAAATATTCTTGTTTTTGGAATAAAATACCAGCAGACCACCTTTTTGTGCTATTAAAATACCTTATCCTAACCGAGTATATCTGGGTATTCCTATTTCAAATGTGTGAAACGCAGTCGTTCAGATGCTTTGTGTGTGCGATCTCTTTTTCAATAAACCAGCTTTTTTTTTTTGGTTTTTTGTTATAAAATTTAGATCCAATTTAATTCTACCTAATAGTTGATAACAATTCCACTCAACGAACTCCGATAGTTCTTCGTTCAGTTCAACATATATAACGCCGCATGGAAGTCAGAGTCTCTCCTCCTTGGCCCTACCATCCCTCCATCCAAGCGGTTAGAAAATACAAGTACAAACCCTGTTAAGACTATCCATGAATACCCCCCACCCTTTTTTTTCCAAAATCCCGAAACCGAACTCAACATTCTCATGGATGTGGTTGCCCTGTGAGTAGGGCGTTAGAATATACTCGCAGCTAGGACGACTTGGCGTGATGGGCGACTAAAGGCCAAGTGGTAGGTGGGGTCCCAACGCCCCGTCACCCGATGAAATACCGCGCGATCAAGCTATAGGATCCGTAAAGTTAATAATTCGATTTGTCATTTGATAAAAGTACACTTAAGAATCGATCATGATATTGCACAGTAGGTCTTAACACACTGATGCCGGCTGAAATACCACCCCAACAAGCAATAATCATCATCATCATCATCGGCACTACAACCGGGAACCGGTCTTGGCCTTATTTAGCAAGTCGTGAGGCTTGTTAAATTTTCCATAACGATTTGTTTTTTTTTTCGGGCAAGGTCATTAGTCTTGCGCCAACAAGCAATATGCTCTGTGAAATGGTCGGCAAAAAACCGTGGCCGAAACATTAGCTGTTGGCCGGAATTTGACTCAACTTGTGGAGGAACCTACCCGAATTCCGGAAGACCAAGGTGATTATGCGCAAACCCTAGATCTAGTTTTAACATCCATTTATTTATTTTACGGCATGTATACCGTGAAAACGAGTGCGCCGCTGGGAAACTCAGATCACTACTTAGTATCGGTCGCGCAACCACTTGCATTTCAAGCGAATAACCGATCTAAGCAGCTTCGCTCTGTATGGAGGTATGGGGCTGCCAACTGGGACGATTTGCAAGATCTCTTCGCATCCTTTCCGTGGTCGGAGGTGTGCTTTGGAGACTCGGTGGCGGTTCTTTCGAACGCCACTGCTTACCTGCTCAATTACCACCCTACTTATATGCTCATTTCCCACCAGGTAACCATTTGCACGTGCGTACTATTCTATTAAAAGCATGTACTTACCGCCTTAAACATTCCATAATCACAGAAAAACCTGTGAAACATAATGTCTGCTGATATGAAAAATACATCAGCAACAAGGACATTCGCTACAAGGGCATAGTCGTGCGAATCGCACCATGTTTCCCAAAAGGAAAAATCCGGTTGCACATGCAGCAAACAACATTGCCCAATAAGTATCAAAGAAATACCTCCTAATGTGTTTACCACATACTACAGGATTTATTTCTTCCTTTTTGTGGTCATCTATACAAACGACCGATCGACCACCCGTCCGACAAGCGAAATTGTTGGCACCAGCCAAATGCCCTTGAAAACACGGATCCATACAACATCGCGTGTTCGATATGATTCCCTTACATTTTCCATGCGCATAGGACAAAGCATTTTTGCACACACACGCATGGCGATTTATACCATGGGACGCCGGTAAAAGCGCGCCCTAGCAGCGTGGGGCCAACACAATGATGTCGAAGGAACATATCCATTTATGGAAGAGGAAAGTACACGATCAACAATAATGCCTTACGCACACGTTGATCGTGCAAATACTTCAACCCTTTTCGTAGCAGAGATGCTCGCACCTGCTGCGAACTTTAAATGAGATGTATGCTGTGTCTGCATATTTGCGGATACACACGATGAGCAGCAAAAGCAATGATCGTGTGTGAGTTTCAACCCCCTTTTTGTGTTGAACAAAACGCAAAAGGGTAAATTACCAAATATGGTCATCGAGGCGATGATGGAATATGTGGTATTCTATCGCTTCGATGAGCTTATTTAATCGCGAATTGGATTCCGTGAGGGCAGGTTGTGCCCTCTCGTTAAAATACACATCTCTCGTGGGGCGGCCCAAGAGATTCTAGTCTGAAATTGCGGTTGCTAGGAACGGTTGATTAATTCAAGAGTGTCTATTTAAACAGTGCGCCAAAACGAATCATCCTGTACATTGTTAGTATGAATAGTACATTAATTCCATGTAAATAGTGCGCCAAACGATTAATTCAAGTGTGTCCATATAAACTGTGCACCAAAACGAATCATCCTGTACATTGTTAGTATGAATAGTACATTAATTCCATGTAAATAGTGCGCCAAACGATTAATTCAAGTGTGTCCATATAAACTGTGCACCAAAACGAATCATCCTGTACATTGTTAGTATGAATAGTACATTAATTCCATGTAAATAGTGCACCAAACGATTAATTCAAGTGTGTCCATATAAACTGTGCACCAAAACGAATCATCCTGTACATTGTTAGTATGAATAGTACATTAATTCCATGTAAATAGTGCGCCAAACGATTAATTCAATTGTGTCCATATAAACTGTGCACCAAAACGAATCATCCTGTACATTGTTAGTATGAACATTTACTTTATTTTATTTAAACTGTGCACCAAAAAGTGAATTAGCTTTTATATTGTTGCTTGAACGTAATCCAGTTTTATTCGAACAGTGCACCTAAATGAATCATTCTTTACGTTGTTAGTTTAAATATTTAATTTAATGTTTCTGGACAGAGAATAAATAAAGATAAGATAAATAGATCATTCTTTATGTTGTTCGTTTGAATATTTAATGTAATGTTTTCTGAACAGAGAATAAATAAAGATAAGATAAATAGGAAGCAGTCCGTGTTTTAAACCTGAGGAGCCAGAGGACAAGAGAAGACGTTGGACAAGCGTGGTGAACCTGTGCCCCTGTGGCACCCGGGCGTCTGCCTTACCACGTAAAAACCCACAACTCCGATGTTAGTGCATGCGCGGAGTCAATCATGGATGTTATTCTTCTCGGAATAGAGGTTTACATTCCGTATTCCATCAAACAAAATTGATGGGATAAGCGTTGGTTTGATAAAAGCGAGCACATCACAGTCGGATATTTTGATATCATGAAGTACTCTTTGTCCCTAGCTCCACGGAAAGCATGGTATATGAAAGGGACTCCATAACTGTTTTGTATAATGTCGTTTTTATCTAATAGGACAAATGCTTCGGGAGGAATGAATCCGCTTTGGAGAGTAGTCTCCAGGTATGGATTGTTTGGATAGAAAGCTCCCGACATCAAATTGTTCTCATTGGCCGTTTTTTTTTCATTTTCATTTTTGCTACATTTTTTATTTCGTTTTATATTCTTAGTTTCTAATTTTAATGCTAGATAAAAAACGCTTAAATTCTAGCTTAATTATCTTATATTATAACTTACTGGTCCTACGCAGACGCTCTAAGCTAAACATTATAAGCCTGTTGCGCAATTTGACTTTATTTGTGGCTTTAGTTCTGATTTATTGTCTAAAACATTGAGCCAAGTTTTTTTTCTGTTTTTACTTAAAATTTAACTTAATTTATATATTTATTTATTTATTTATTTATTTATTTATTTATTTTTTTTTTTTTTTTTTTTTTTTTTTTTTTTTTTTTTTACTTAAATAAGTTCTTTTAACTTAAATCTTATACTACCCTAATTCTAGAAAAGCTAATTCTGTGTCAGCTGGCTGCTAATGCAGTGATTCTACCGACATTGGTAATCAGGTCTTTACTTGTCATTCAACCACCAGAACTGTTGGTGCTGTAACCCTCTAACCACAACATCAATAAAAGCTCTTGTCGTGGATGTAAACTCACTAATAAGAACTGAGAGAAGAGCCAATCTTTTTAACCTGTTGCAAGAGGAACAACCTGATGTACTTCTGGCGGGGGAAACAAAGTTAAACCAGAGACATAAGATAGGACATAAAAACTACGATATTATACGAAGAGATCGACCTAACTCCTCTCAAGGGGGGGATGTCGCAATCTTTATTAGAAAAGGGATCAATCATAAAGTAATATATAGTGGAGAAGTGCGCAGGTTCCGGGTGCTGGAAGCCTGTATCGTCCGCATACCCCTTCAGGTTTGTATGCGATTGCGGTCTACGCACCTGAGGAGCACCAACAAAACCTATTTATAGCGGAGCTCGAGACACTCTTTCGATGCTTACAATTGCACCTGGACAAAAATTACTTTATCCTAGGGGGAGATATGAACGCCAAGCATAGAAATTGGGGAAATTATATATCTAATGCCAGAGGAAATCAGTTGGCTGGTTGGTTAGATCAGTATCATATTGAATATAGAACTGACCTGCTAGCTACGAAATATCCATCGTTCCCCAGAGGTAGATCGTTCTTAGATATCTTGCTAATCGACTCACGACTGAGATTACTTAACACCAACAGACGAAACACAAACTGTTTACGGACAATTGAATACGACAGCGACCACTGTGCATTCACGGCAGTAATAGAGCTTCCGAACGAGCTCGCAGATCTAGAGGAATTCGTGATCCCGCAACCCTATAACTACAGGGCAATGCGATGGCCGCGGTTCACCAGATCATTAACAAGAGAACTTTGTTCGAATGACTTTAATCTGCCAGTAAACAGAAACCTGACAAATGACGAAATCGACAAATACATTCAACAAATGGACGAAGCCGTAAAACGAACAATGGACAAAACAATTCCCAAAACAACAGTTACAGATCACATTAACATGTACAGAAACACAACAATAAACGCACTCCACAAGAAAATGAGCAGACTGCTATCGACATTAAAACAATTACACAGACAGTTTACAGACAGACAAGACCAGGAGATAATATCACTGAAATCTCAATTAAAAAACCTCCAACAATTACTTAAAGCTAATTATAGATTAGCAACAAATTTGTATTGGAACAACAGAATTCGAGCTATAAAAAGTATTATTATTATTATTATTATTATTTATTACAATGTAATTAATTACACAATAACTTAATTCTAAATAGCGCTAGCTGCTAGGGCTTTCGGCTACTATAAAAAGTAATAACCCGAATATGTTCCCACAAATAAATAAAATATTCAGGAGAAATAATCAAAACGAGATTCAGTGTCTCCAAATTCCACGTACTGAGGTAAACAAGCAGCTGCTAACCAACATTGGCATAGATAAAGAGAACGCTATCTTCAATAGTGAGCTCTTCGTGATCGAAGATCCTTTGGAGAAGGCGAACGCTGTGGGAGCTGTCTTTCAGGAAATGTACAAGGTGAATGAAAGCATTCACCGAAACCATGAACTGGAGGACAGAATTCGACTGAACCACCTGCACCTCCGGAATGAAATTTCACATTGGCAATCGGAGAATCCGGGTTTTACGGAATTCAGTGACGATAATCTGTCAATTGACATTAATGCCAATGGCATTAATCACAAGGGAAGGAATCCAGAGTATCTTCGACTCATTAAGAAGCAAAAAGTCAGTGGGAATAGATGGAGTACCTAACATCGTACTCAAGAACCTGCCCCCAAAGGCAATAGATATATACACGGTCCTGTTTAACAACGCGTTGAATAATGCGTATTATCCCGCGCGTTGGAAAACGGCTATCATTCAGCCCATCGCAAAAAAGGGCAAAGACTGTACAAACCCAATGAACATGCGTTCGATAAGTTTACTCCCAAGCATCAGTAAAGTATTTGAAAAAATCATTAACAAAGCTCTGCTAAAATGGGTAGACGACAATAGCATTATTCCAAATAACCAGTTTGGCTTTAGGGCGGGTCATGAAACCACACATGCCGCAGCTAAACTGGTCTCCGACATACAATGGAATAAATGTAGGAACCAATGCACAGGTGCCTGCCTGATCGACTTGGAAAAAGCCTTTGATACCGTCTGGATCGAAGGGCTGTATTACAAACTGGTCAGACATGGCATACATAAGCCTTTACTATATGTACTTTACGATATGTCAAAGGACAGGAGGTTCGTGGTCAAAAGTGGTAATGTGACCTCTAATAAAACGTATAATATCAAGAATGGCTTGCAACAGGATGCGGTACTCTCTCCGATTCTTTTTAACATTTACATTAGCGACTTATTAGATGCACTCCCGCAGGCTATTGCGTACGCAGACGATCTCATAATTTACAGAACAGCTCCGAAAGTTGAGATCGTAAATAGTTTAATACAGCGAGATTTCAACAACGTGCAGCGCTATTGCGACAACTGGAAACTTAAGATCAACTTCCAGAAATGTGAAGCCATCCTATTTAGAACTCCATTATATAAAGCCACGAACGACACAAGGAAAAACTGGCAAAAGCTAGTTATCGTGGGACCGCATGGAGATAAACTGGAAACCAAGAGTTTAGCTAAATACCTTGGCATCTGGCTAGACCAATATCTGTATTTCAACAGACATGTAGAGGCTGCTCTGATCAAGGCTAGAAAAACATTTGCTATGACAAGGAGGCTATTTCACAGTAGCCAACTTGACAGCAGAGTAAAAGTCATATGCTACATGACGCTAATCAGGCCAATGCTCATATATGGCTGTCCAGTATGGTTTAACATAGGTCCAAATTTGATGGAAAAGATTCGGGTGTTCGAAAGGAAGTGTCTGAGAACCTGTCTCAGATTATATCGAACACCGGAATCGGAATACAAAAAGTACTACTCAAATGAGACTTTATATAATGAAGCCTGCATAAATAGAGTGGCTAATTTTATGATTAAATTAATCAGAGGACATATTGCGAGAGCAATATGCTCGTCCAATGACCTAATTTTCGGGGCTTATTATCCAAATACCCTGTACTATGAGAACGTGCGTCGCAACGGTTTTGTTCCACCAGAGGCGTTCCTTGATTTGGACATGAAAGGGCTTATACAGGATAGATCCGGAATTCCGCTGATCTATCATGTAAGTAGATCATCCGTAGACGGGCGATTGTGCTACGACCGGGAAGTAGCGCGCACCGAAGAAGAGCTCCTGCGCTTCAGTAGGGCTATCTCCCACAGAGACCGGGACGATAGTATTAGACAGCGTCAACAGTTCTGGTGGTTGAATGGCATATAAAGACCTGGATACCAAAGTCGGTATAGAATAACACTATCATCAGCTAGCTTACATAGACTTAGCTTTTCTAGAATTAGGGTAGTATAAGATTTAAGTTAAGTTAAGCTAAGTGATTTTACATAAAAAAAAAATTAAAAAAAAAAGTAGATTAGTTTAGGTAAGTTAAGTAAGTTAAATTTTAAGAAAAAAAAAAAACAAAAAAAATTGACAAAGTTTTTCAAATTTTTCTTCTTTCTTCTTTCAAATAATTAACATAACTTTCGGCAACGCGAGTTGGCACGCAGTCAGTAAACTGCTGAAATCCAGACTGCTATCACGTAACATAAAGCTCCGTGTCTATAGAACCATAATCATGCCAATTGTTCTATATGGTTGCGAAACATGGGCTCTCACAAAACGGGAAGAAAACAAATTCCGTCTATTCGAGAATAAAGTTTTGAGAGGCATCTTTGGAGGTAAATATGACGAGGAGGCAGGACAATGGAGGAGACTCCATAACCACGAATTGGAAGAACTATATCGCAAACCTACAATAGTGAGAGTAATCAAGTCGCGAAGATTAAGATGGGCCGGGCACGTGGCGCGAATGGGGAACGATAGGACCGTGCATAGAATTCTTGACGGTAGACCAACGGGAAAGAGACCGGTAGGACGGCCGCGACGGAGATGGGAGGACAATGTTAGGTTTGACCTTGAGGAGATCGGATCGAATGGTGAAGCGTGGAAGGAGAGTGCCCAGGACAGGGAAGGATGGCGAAGCCGAGTCGGTGAGGTCATGAACTTCCGGGTTCCTACAGGCCAATAAATAATAATAATAATAATTTCAAATAATTATAAGTATTGCCACAAAGTTATGTCGCCGAAAGGCAAATTATACAAATATTAAGTAATGTTTAGCTTAGAGCGTCTGCGAAGGACCAGTAAGTTATTATATAAGCTATTTAAGCTAGAATTTAAGCATTTTTTGTCTAGCCTTTAATTTAGAAACTAAGAATATAGAAAGAAAATAAAAAAATGTTTAAAAATGATGACTGTTGGTGCTGTTTAATATTATCGTCCCGGTCTCTTTGGGAGATAGCCCTACTGAAGCGCAAGACCTCTTGCGCGTAACATCCGGTCGTAGCACACTCGGCCGTTTACAGATGGTCTACTTACATGATAGATCAGCGGAATTTCGGATCCATCCTGTATAAGCCATTTCATGTCCAAATCAAGGAACGCCTCTGGAGGAACAAAGCCGTTGTTTACTGTGAAATAGTCTCTTTGTGATAGCAAAAGGTTTTTTTGCTTTGGCCAAAGCAGCCTCTACATGTCTGCTGAAATATAGATATTGATCTAGCCAGATGCCAAGCTATTTAAATGCACTTTTGGTTTCCAGTTTACCTCCATGCGGTCTCACGATAACTAACTTTCGCCAGTTTTTTCTTGTGTCGTTCGTAGCTTTATATAATGGGGTTCTAAATAGGATGGCTTCACATTTCTGGAAGTTGATCTTAAGCTTCCAGTCGTCGCAATACCGCTGCACGTTGTTGAAATCTCGCTGTAGTAAACTATTTATGATCTCAACTTTCGGAGCCGTTCTGTAAATTATAAGATCGTCTCCGTACGCAATAGCATTCGGAAGTGCATCTAATAAGTCGCTTATGTAAATGTTAAAAAGAATCCGAGAAAGTACCACTTCCTGTTGCAAGCCATTCTTGATATTACACGTTTTATTAGAGGTCACATTACCACTTTTAACCAGGAACCTTTTGTCCTTTAAGATATCGTAAAGTACATATAGCACATATATATAATATACGCCTTGCTTGGCCAGTTTGTAATATAACCCTTCGGTATCAAAAGCTCTTTCCAAGTCGATCAGACAGGCACGTGTGCATTGGTTCCTACATTTATTCCATACAACCAAATCCACCCCAAGGTAATCGTACAGCATGTTTCTGTTCTCTTATTGTCCCGCTCTCTTCGATCATCAGATTACCGATGTAACCTACCACACATCGAAGGACGTGGCAATGAGAGAGCAGAAGTATGTTATCTTTTGGTTGTATCCAATTTCTTCCCTTTTCAAGTCAGTCGATTAACGTGTTTAATCAAAGGTGGTGGTGTCGCGAATTGCCACCGCGTGTGCATGCTCATGCACACGCTCGTCCGCGGACGTCCTACACTGTAGGATTACAATTGTAATTAGTCGAAATATAATCTGAGTTATGTGTTGTGTGACCGCATCGGAATGTTGTCTCTAGTGAATATTTTAAATAAATTAAAACGCTTGCTGGCAGTGCTATCTGTTATCTTTTTTATTGATTACTTTGGTGTCTTAACTCACTTATTCGAATTAGACTTCAATCGTTTATTTATCTATCCACTCGAAGGAGATGTCGTCCAATATGCGCATCGGATTCGGTACAACCAGGAAGTGGACGTGCGTCCTATAAATGTTTACAATTACGCATTCTTCAATAAAGATGAACATTTCCCACGGATCGATGGGAGGTATAGGAATACGTGCCGTACGTCGGCACATTCATCCACGACTTATACCCCCACAGTGGTGAACCCGAAAAAACAGCACGCAACCTTCAACAAAAACGTTCAAATAAAAACAAAAACTTTAACGGAGCGCAGTGACAAAACATTAAACAAAATTCAACTAAAGTAAAAAGTTAAACAATCGTTCAACAAAAATAATTAACAAAAAATCAACAAAACTTCATTGAAAATAAATAAAATCAATTATTTAAAAAAGACAATAAAGAAATTTAATCAACAAAAAATTCAAAATTCCATAAACGTTCAAAATTAAACAAAATTAAGCAATAACATTTCGGAAACGGGGCTAAATTTCAAAAACAATAAAAATATATTGAAGAAAGAATATACAAAGTGGCGTGGCAGAATCAAGCAACAGATACATCGTCGTGACTCATAAAAGTGAAAATTTTCAAAGATGAGGATTAAGCGAGAATTATCACCCCATTAGGGACAGCATCTGCATCTTCATCATCTGCGCCATCACCAATATCAACGACACAGGCGAGTAAATTTTTAGGGAATAGCCCTGATCGAGACCCAGATTGAAAAAAATTATAAATAAATAAAAACAAAAAACACCAATGCAAATAATGTAGTACAGTAGTTTAAACAACTTTTTCCCTAGATTTAGCTTTAAGTTTTTACTTTAATGTGTTTTTGTATGTGAATACGGAGTATCTTTAATTATCATTCCTCTGCTTATATCAAATTTGTCGTAGTAAGGAATTAGAATTATAGCATAGAATTAAGCAGAATGTGTAAACCTAAGTAACAATGCATGACGAAAGATCATGAAACTCTTGTGCATAATTTTAAAGCCAAAAGCAGTGCTTGTTTATTATTATTATTATTTATTGGCCTGTAGGAACCCGGAAGTTCATGACCTCACCGACTCGGCTTCGCCATCCTTCCCTGTCCTGGGCACTCTCCTTCCACGGTTCACCATTCGATCCGATCTCCTCAAGGTCAAACCTAACATTGTCCTCCCATCTCCGTCGCGGCCGTCCTACCGGTCTCTTTCCCGTTGGTCTACCGTCAAGAATTCTATGCACGGTCGCTTGTTTATTATTATTATCATTATTATTATTTTTAATTCATTGAATCTTCTTTTTACAATTTAAGAATAAGTATCTCTACTATTCGATTTAAGTACTTAATGAATTTCTTGTAAAACATTTGATTTATGGAAATTTCGTATTTAAGAAGTTTCGATCAGAAACAGCAAATCCTAAGAATAGGCTTTAAAATCTATGAAACTGAAATTATAACTGATAGAAAAATTGAGATACTACTGCTATTCTAGAAGCAGATATAAAACTTAATGCATAAAAACCTTAACATAAGAAATCTTACTACAGCAATGATGTGTATATACATACATATAAAACTGTTTCTAGTTTTAAACGATATATAAATTATTTTCATAGCAAAACCAACATAAGCAAAAAAATTTCCAACAATGAAAGAAACAAACAAATATACATATACGTTGGGAAATCTATGTGAAATCTATAAGTTTAAGGTTTCTATATACACATAAACAATAACGAATACCATATATACAAGTAAACGTTCTCTTTACACTAGATGTACAATACAACATAAATTGTTCACTAACAACGTCAATGAAGACGGTTTTTTTACTTTTTAACACATTTAGTTTTAATTGAATCTGTGAACATTACTTAATTTTATTTCATAATCAAAGAAAATATTTTTTTTGCATTATTATTATTATATTTAAGAAAAAGTGTAATTAATAAATAAGATATTGTATGTAATTAAGCATATAATCCCTAGAAAATAACTGACTGTAAATAATCATATTATAAACCATTGTAAGCCCCTTCCGGGCACACACCCACGCACAACACCGCATTAACACACCTCCTCGACATCGGCTCAATCTCACTCCATTAACCCGACACCCTTCTCCTCCGCCCAACTTCACGCAACACTCCTCAGACTCCGTCCTCTCTTTCAAACCGACTTCTCTCTCAACCTCGGCACAACGACGCCCACCAGCCGACTCCACGTAACCCAGCTCGCCGTCCCTCAACCCTACGCAACCCTGTCGACATCGTTCGACACCGACCAAACCATTCGACATAGTTCGACCTACTGGCCCGTAGTGGCATACTGGCACACGACGCCCCCATTCAATCCTTTCGGCTTCACGCCCTTTCACAACTTCGGCTCCTCACTGAACCATAGCTACTACGTGTAGCAAACAACCAGTAGGATACCCGACTCCCCAGGCCAGCTCCTTGCTATCCACCCACTACTCCGAGTAGCAAACAATAGTCAGGACGCCCGCCTCTACCACCATTACTCCCACGCAAGAATTCTTCTTTCTAGGGACTCCCGCGGATGCGATGAACCCTGGCTCGAACCTCTTCCATCCCAATAGGCCCTGACCTATTCGGACGACAAACCTGTTGGTCCAAATGACCCATAACAGGTCAGTGGACCATGCCGCATACCCCTTGCCCATGTGGCATCAACGCGGTAACAACGTGTCCACTCCTTGTATCGACCCAGGCCCACCGAGCAAAGAACTCGTCACTCAGGACAGTTCCAATACCTCACCACCGCGCCTTCCGAAGCGAGAAGACCTACCTTATCGTTCAAGCGTCTAGCCATCCTTTCAATCCATCACCAACCTCACTTCCTTTCGACACCCATCAAACTACTCCTTCCGCCCTACCATTATTTCGTGACTACGTCACTGGCGGGGGAGTACTGTGGGGGGTTTCTGTATTCTACATGAGAAACAACCCACAATTCCAACGAACATTTCTTACCTAATTTCGACCGCCTTTCAGCGCGTCAAATCAACCCCATTCCCCCCTACTTACCTGTTCACCTGCAAAGCATGTTTCCACCAAGGACACATAGCTAAACTCATTGTACCACGCAGACAATGCATAAATGAGTTTAGCTTACCTTTTTTGCCATATGGCAACTCGTGTCCATGTAGATTAGCGACAACCAAATCCAGCCGGACAAAGTTGTCGTATCATTGCAGATCCGCTTGGGAAATTTATCAGCACATTCGATTGAATCACGTGATAATATTTCCCTAGCGTTACTTCGGTTTTTCTCCAGACACTTCATTCGCTGGGGATCAATGTTCTCTTTTTGCAGGTGAATATCATCAGCTCAATTCCCCTCTCTTTCTCAGTTCTGCCTTCGTATGGATCAATGTACACTGAACTCACCATACTACCGAATCAGGTCAACGGGTTCCGCTCAGAACTACATTGATTCATGCACATACAACCAAATCCACCCCAAGGTAATCGTACAGCATGTTTCTGTTCTCTTATTGTCCCGCTCTCTTCGATCATCAGATTACCGATGTAACCTACCACACATCGAAGGACGTGGCAATGAGAGAGCAGAAGTATGTTATCTTTTGGTTGTATCCAATTTCTTCCCTTTTCAAGTCAGTCGATTAACGTGTTTAATCAAAGGTGGTGGTGTCGCGAATTGCCACCGCGTGTGCATGCTCATGCACACGCTCGTCCGCGGACGTCCTACACTGTAGGATTACAATTGTAATTAGTCGAAATATAATCTGAGTTATGTGTTGTGTGACCGCATCGGAATGTTGTCTCTAGTGAATATTTTAAATAAATTAAAACGCTTGCTGGCAGTGCTATCTGTTATCTTTTTTATTGATTACTTTGGTGTCTTAACTCACTTATTCGAATTAGACTTCAATCGTTTATTTATCTATCCACTCGAAGGAGATGTCGTCCAATATGCGCATCGGATTCGGTACAACCAGGAAGTGGACGTGCGTCCTATAAATGTTTACAATTACGCATTCTTCAATAAAGATGAACATTTCCCACGGATCGATGGGAGGTATAGGAATACGTGCCGTACGTCGGCACATCATCTACCTATACCCCCACAACTTTACTGATGCTTGGGAGTAAACTTATCGAACGCATGTTCATTGGGTATGTTCAGTCTTTGCCCTTTTTGGGGATGGGCTGTATGATGGCCGTTTTCCAACGGGTGGGAAAATATGTATTATTCAACGCGTTGTTAAACAGAACCGTGTATTGCTATATGGGGGCAGGTTCTTGAGTACGATGTTACGTACTCCATCTATTCCCACTGACTTTTTGCTTCTTAATGAGTCAACGATACCCTGGATTTCTTTCCTCGTAATTAAAAGGCTATTAGCCTTAACTTTGGCATGAATATCATTTGACAAGTTATCGTTACTGAATTCGATAAAACCCGGATTCTCCGATTGCCAAAGTGAAATTTCATTTCGGAGGTGCAGGTGATTCAGTAGAACTCTGTCCTCCAAGTCGTGATTTCGGTGAATGCTTTCATTCACCTTGTACATTTCCTGAAAGACAGCTCCCACAGCGTTCACTTTTCCAAAGGATCTTCGATCACGAAGAGCTCATTATATCCCGCTGTTGATTAGCAGAGAGAATTTGGAGACACTGAATCTCGTTTTAATTATTTCTCCTGAATATTTTTTTTATTTGTGGGAACATATTTGGGTTATTAGTTTTTATAGCTCGAATTCTGTTGTTCCATTACAAATTTGTTGCTAATCTATAGTTAGCTCTAAGTAATGGTTCGAGGTTTTTTAATCGGGATTTCAGTGATATTATCTCCTGGTCCTGTCTGTCTGTAAACTGTCTGTGTAATTGTTTTAGTTTTGATACCAGTCTGCTCTATTTTTTGTGGAGTGCGTTTATTGTTGTGTTTCTGTACATGTTTATGTGATCTGTAACTTTGTTTTGGGGATTGTTTTGTCCATTGCTCGTTTTACAGTTTCGTCCATTTCTTGAATGTATTTTTCGATTTTGTCATTTATCAGGTTTCTGTTTATTGCCAGATTAAAGTCATTCAAACGAAGTCCTCTTGTTAACGATCTGGTGAACCGTGGCCATCGCATTGCCCCTTAGTTGTAGGGATGCGGGATCACGAATTCCTCCAGATCTGTGAGATCGCTCGGAAGCGTTATTACTGCCGTGAATGGCAGTGATCACTGTCGTAGTCAATTGTCCGTAAACAGTTTCTGTTTCGTCTGTTGGTGTTAAGTAATCTCAGTCGTGAGTCAATAAGCAAGATATCTAAGAACGATCTACCTCTAGGGAACGATGGATATTCTGTAGCTCGTAGGCCAGTTCTATATTCTATATGATACAGATCTAACCAACCAGCCAGGTGATTTCCTCTGGCATTAGACATATAATTTCCCCCATTTTTATACTTGGTGTTCATATCTCCACCTAGGATAATGTAGTTTTTGTCCAGGTGCAATTGTAAGCATCGAAAGAGTGTCTCGAGTTCTGCTATAAAGAGGTTAGGTTGGTGCTCCTCAGGTGCATAGACCGCAAACGCATATAAACCCCTTCCTTGTTGAAGGGGTATGGGTACAATGCAGGCTTTCAGCACCCGGAACCTGCGCACTTCTCCACTATACATAACTTTATGATGCATTCCTTTTCTAATAAAGATTGCGACACCTCCTCCTTGAGAGGAGTTAGGTCGATCTCTTCGTATAATATCGTAGTTTTTATGCCATCAGGTTCTTCATCTTGCAACAGGTTGAAAAGATTGGCCCTTCTCTTAGTTCTTGTAAGTGAGTTTACATTCACGACAAGAGCTTTGATTGATGTTTTGGTTACAGGGTTTATATTGAGCAAGATTGTGAACACGTCTACTTGTATGGTGGTTCAGTCTGTGTGGAAGTATTTGTGGCTACCAGTGTTGTAGCCTGTTTTGTTATTCTCCTACTTGACGCAACTTGTGCGTACGACCGCTGCGATGTTACGGGCATTGTTGTTGTTCGAATTGTCTCTGTTTTTTTTTTTTTTGCCCAGTCACAGTTCTTGACATTAAGTCTCGGAATTTAGGACATCGTCGATAGTTAGCGGGATGTCCCTCATTCCGACACACTGCACGCTTTAGAAGACCTTTGTCTTCTACCCTTTCTTTTTCCAGAGGGCATTCTTCTGCCTTATGGTACTGTCCGCATTTTACGCAACGGTGCTGCATTTCACAGTTCGCCACTGCGTGACAAAACCTTTGGCAACAGACACATTGCAGAATGTCTTTCCTTTTTTTTAATTTGTCCCATGTGACAATTTTATGATTCAAGACTGTAATTTTTCTTTGACCACCAATTCTACTGCTGGGTTTTACTTGAACTAAAAAGAAGTGTAGCTTTCGGTTTTCCCTTCTTGCCTTGGTTGTGGTGAACGGGTTTTCCGTGGTAAACTCGAGATCTTCATACTTTAACTTTTGAAGCATTTCTAGCAGAGCCTTCGGTTCCGTTTCAGGGTCGACGCCCTTTAATACAACTGTTATGCCCTTTGCTTGTTTCGGCGCGAACGTAGTCTGCTACCGTATAGGTTTGAATGGCATGCCTGTTACCTACCAGTCTTTTATTAACAAAATTGTTACCTACAGCTAGCTTACAAAGACTTACCAATTCCTTAAACTCAATATCGATGGTGTTGATTGGTGACATCTTTATGTTTCTGTTGTCGTTGTCGCTACTCTTGTGCTGCTTGCTGTTCCTTTCGGCGATTTTGTGTTGGTAGTTGCACACATTTCTAGCCCTAGAGAACGTGGACGAAGTCGACTTTATTACAATCGATTCCGGTAAAGACTTCTCGCACAAACCTATACTTTTTAAATTATCCTCCTTGGGTTTCAAACTCGCATTGACTAAATGAGGTACGCTTCAGATTCGCTTTATCAAATCTTTTTCTCACCATCTCGGGTGTCCCCGGCGCTGCCACTAAGGACCCCTGACCACACTGACCATAAACGACATTGATATGATTATCAAGCATCCCTGTATCTCTCTCTACGCCGACGATATTAAATTTTTATAAAACCATTTTCTCTCCGCTTGATTCTTCCCTTCTCCAGATAGACCTCAATAACGTTGATCAATTAAATCAATTACGGAAGCATACATTTTTTCCTCCCCCCGCCCCTACTTCTTTCTGAACCAACCCCTTTTCCCTGTGTACTCGATTCATATGTGACAAGGAGCTAAATTTCCTTTTACAAATCGACGGCATAATCCTTAAAGCTAACCCTGCTCTCGGATTTGTAAAAAGCTGGTCGACGGAATTTTCCCACCCCTATGTGACCCGATCCGTCTACATTTCTTTTGTCCATCCTCTCCTAGAATATGCCAATTCACTCATGACTCATTATAAACCCCATTAAATTTCTCTAACAAATAATACACAAATATTGTAATCTAAAATACTGCACAAATATTGTAACCTAAAATACTACATACCGCAAACATTGTACTTTGTTACATCATCCTAAATAAGAAAAACTCCAACAACAACCAGTACCACCAAAAACCCAAACCCAATCATAGACACATACGACTCCTCCCAGCTATACACATCGTCAAGAAAAACTATCAACGATGAGTGAATTTCCTTATCAGAGGGCTGAATTCCGGACATGTTCTTATCACCATGTTCAGCATATAAAAGCAGCCGACCAGAGAAAACACATCGCTTCCTGGTTTTCTGACCTTTTCCAGGAAGATAATACCACTAAATTTATAAACACACATCTATCTTTTATCCCATAAAATATTGTTTGGAAAATGTATATATTATTATAATAATTACATGTAAGCAATTGTTACGAAATTAATTTTAAGTCACTGTATTACTTAATTGTACAAATTCTAATTATGGTCAATAAATACAGTTTTGAAAAAAAAAAAAAAAACACATCGCTCTTCTCCTCTGCACTCTTCAAGAGAAAGATCCACCAATGAAGCACATCTTTTAAACCAAATAAAACTTATTTTTAAGATTTAGAGAAAGTATTTCACTAACTCGCACATGTTGAGGAGAATCATTTTTATATCTGAATCTGATTCTGTCGTGTGTGATTTGTTCGCAGGTTGATGCTGCCGCTTATGGCTTCAATGAATCAATATTCTGCATATTGCTTAAGGTAAACTCAAACTCTAGCTTCTTCGACTTCGCCCCCAAACACTTCTTCGTCTTGTATTTGACTCCTACCACCATATTCCTTATCTTCCTTATGTTCGCAGCCTTACATTAATAAAATATCGTTAAGGGTGTTATAAGACCCGTTTTGACGTTCCTTCATTTCGAATTGACATAAAGAACCCACAATATGCAATATAAAAGTTTGGAACGCGAGAAGACCATTCACAGAATTGCAACAATGCGTCTTTTGGTTTTCCTGACCTGAACCCCAAGACCAAGTGCATCCGATAACGAGTGCTTGTGCGGAATCACATGTGACAATAATGCTGCCAAATTTCAATACGTTTCGTGACACGTTTGTTGCGTCCGCCAAATAAATTTATTTCAAATCATTATTTGAATAGCTTATGGTGTGGTAGTAGCTTAATATCCATTACGGACAGATTGACTTTTGAGAATTGAACAAGCACAACACCTATAGCGGTGGCCTGCGTCCATTTATTGTGGACCTCAGCATATATTGTACTCCAGTATAGGTTATTTTTGTCGATTTGTTGCAATAGCGTGAGAATTTCGCTTTAAGTACAGTAAAATCAGTGTCTTGGATTGCAACTTCCCTGTGATGTCTAATCATAGACTAGAAACTCTTTCACACTATCATTTTAAAATAATATTAAGGTTATCCGATATCCATGTGGCATTTATATATATTGGAGGGTGTCAAGAATTATCATTAGGATTCAACATAAGTGAAAAAATACTGGGAATACAAAAGAAGAGGACATACACTAAATTGCAACGATGCTTATTTCATTCATTCTGGCATGCGATAGAACGGATAGCTAGTGTTATTGTGTTTAACAATTAATGCTAGGTATAGAAAATTTAATGCATGAGAGTGCATTAGTGGAAAGACCGTCTAAGAAGAAAAGAAAGGAAACTTTAAGGCAAGTGTTTTATTTTTTTTTCTTTAACATCAGAGTGAAGACGGGTCAGTTGACTACTGACAATCAGTAGCGCGTTAGTCACGAAAGTAGGTAACATACTACGGATGCCAGACATCAATGGTACAAGATTTCATCTACGTCATCCCTTACATCCTTCGCATCCTCTGCCGACAAAGAGCTCTCTCTGTCCTTAGTAGGAGCAAATAGCAACATTGTCGTTGCTCTTCAGACATAGCAACGTGCGACACCCAAATTGCTTTCTATCGTTGCATATCATCATCACTGTCTACGCTAATCAGGTGCACTTCTAAAGTGGCTGACTTTTACCGCATGAACTCCATAAGCAAACCAACAGAACGCACTCCTATTAAACCAGAAGGGAATCTCGCCAAATGAAGCGACATACCGTGAAAATGACTAATCCTTCGATGTAACCCGAGATCCTGCGATTCGACGACTGAGGACGGCTAGCTCCTGTTCATCATTAGAATTACCGCATGAAAAGACCAAATGTTACGCATCAGTAGTTGATTTCTTTTTTTATCTATTTACTTTTGTTTTGGAAGAGGACTCGTATTGAGAGCATGTTAAGAAAGTTCGTGATGAAACTCTATCTACGTGGGGTCACGTCACGATTTAACCGATTGCGTTCGTGAATAAATATTCCCGGGGTCATATAAGTAATCTAGCTAATATTAATGGGGGACACTTTGTAGCTGAGAAGTGATTGAAATGGTTGATCGTTTATACAACACATGATCCCTCATCGGCCTTAAATTTCCGAAACGATCTTGCGCGAAGGTGTTATCAGACCTTACTCTATGGCGAGTCGGAGGGAACATTAGTTATTTCCAATTGACAAAGTGAGGTTGAACATTATACACACACCTCGCTGATACAGGACTTTTTATAGATGATTGTATAAATTGTTAGGTGAAATAATTTAATAAGTTGAATTAATAGGAGTCTTTATATAATAATTCTGCTCGTCTGAACGATGCAGTAGGTAATGTGGTTGTGTGCAGCTCAATTGACGGCTCAATACCACTGAGAAGGTTAGGCAACGGAGCTTAATACTTATTACTGTAATTTTTGTGTCACCTTCAAGAACCTGACGTAATGTCTATTTTTCTCACCTGCTCTCTTTTCTCCAAATGATAACTCAATGGGACGGCTTACGATGACGTGAAACCTTACTATTTATTAATTAACGTCCATTTCTCCCACGGAGATATTAGATAACTTGCAACAAAGAATTGGTACATTTACATATAATGTACATTAAATTTCGTGCGCGCACAGTGTTATGTAAACTCAAGTAAACAAAAGGGTTTCTAATGACGTGTGCAATAACATGTGGTTGCGCAGAGTCGCATGTGGCAGTATGTATGGATGTCATAGTCCAGGAAAATACCCATCCGTATTCTTGTTACTACACATCTATTGTGTCTGTTGAATATCAATGATTTCAAATTTTTATTTTAATAATTGAGGCTTGTCGCCTTAATGGTTGAGTTGGTAAGGAGGTTGTATCTTGCGTTTGATTGTCCAACCCAAGGTTCAACAGACGGTTCCTGCTATTATGCAATTCGACATAATTACTGAGTGGTAGGTAGGGTTCCAATACACAGCTGGCCGGTGAAATACTACCCCATTAAGCTATAGGCTTCGTGAAACGGTTGGGAGAAATCCCTGAGCATCTTTCGGAGCTTGGCTGATGGACCCGCCCGAGAAAAAAAAATAGGTCCTAAGGGCGCTGACTTCACGCTACAGGTTCGCCTTTCCTGGGAGAAATAAAAATTAAAAAAAGTGGTATAATCTCCATTATGGTCAGGTTGAACTTCGAGCAGTGCAACATCAGTGACTTGAGATACAATTTATTTGTGGCATCTGCCCATCTGTCCAACCAGAAACCAACAATTCACATAGTAAAAGCGACGCAGTTACTGATAACGATATTTCGAACGTACTCTCACAAATGCCGATAAGCGCACGTGAACTACGATCTTGAAATTCTTAGAATTTCATTTGTGCAATTTGTCGTAGGTATCTTTAAGTACACGTAAGATACCAAATCAAACTTACCGGTTCGTGTGATCAGTTTTCTGTGGAAAACAAGCGGATCTCCACACAGGTGCATCCGAGAGTACATTTTCCCTTAAATTTTGTTATTTTTTGTAACTCGGTCGTATCACCACTCTTGAATTATTTCTTATCAGTTGCGGGAAAGCAGAAAGGCTGGGATCTGGGTTTTACATTGGGATACATTGGAGCAGTTGCTAAAAGGATTTAACCCCATAGAAGTCACTTTTTTATACTTCTCAAGGGAAGGAGAACCTGTAGTCCTGAGCTGGCGCAGAGATGCTGTGGTAGTTCTAGTCTTCTTTCCACTACCCGACACCTAGTTATGTGCCACGCGGACACCGGTTCACTTGCTTCCTGAGATAATAGTCTCTGGTCACGACACCGAACATAAATTTGAGGTTGATTTCCGAACGCCGTTCTTAAAATAAATAAACAAACGACTCGCTTTCTTCTTAGCTTTATTCGGTGGTAAAATAAATCACAATCCAACTTTTTACTAAATGAAATGTAAGCTTGGTTTACAGATAACATATAAAATTAGTTCACTGTTCGGCAACACATTGGATATTTACAAAATAATATGATGCACACAGAAGGTTGAATATAAATGTACCTTACTGAGACGCAAACCGATACTCTTTACTCTCTTCCTTTCTATAGCGCAACCGTGCAAATTATGTTTTCTTAAACTCCACTTGAGTGAAATGAAGGAAAACACTTCTAAATAAAATTTATATTTTATTCAATTTTGAATTTAAGAAACGTCTGCTCTTCAGAGTGCCGTTTTGTAAACTGAACTTACTCTAACATAAAATCTTATATCTAGGTTTATTTCTCTACGTTGCAATTTAATATCTTTCTCACAATGGATATTATATTGCAATTAGTGTAATATTCATTTTCGTGTTTCCACGAGTTGTTGCTAATTATCTTTGAGTTTGTTCATCTGGATGAAATGTGCAATTAGTTAACATATGTTGTGATATACATTATATTCTAATTTAGTTATTCCATATTTTATGTTTCTTTGAATTTTTTGTAGTTTGTTAATACACCTTTTGAGTTTTGTTCTTAATAGTATTTCTGTCTAGACAAAATGTGTAATTAGGTTACACATTTTGGTTGATGGGTTTTTGTGTCGTCAAGGATTCTTTGACGTAACATGCACTATGACGACTAAATCCTGACTCGTGTGTATATTTAACGTGGAGGCCCGACTTGCCTCCACGGAATCCAGATCGCGATTAACTACTGCCACCGAAGCGACAGAATACCAAAAATTCCATCCATCGCTTCGGTGACCATATAAGATATCATCCTCGCATTTGGTCCAGCAAAAAAGGGGTGAAACACACACAATGATCGTCTCGGTAGCTCATGGCGTGTGTGTGTCCACAAGCATGCGGACCGTGGATCTATCAAATCTACAAGGGGAACATTAGCTGGCATGGTTGCAGCTGGTGCAAATATCTCGACATAGAGATTAAGGTGTTTACACGATCAGCGACTGCGTAAAGCATTTATGCTGATCGTGCACATGTTAGCGGCATCTCCACATAGTCGAATTCTCGATGGTAATTTTCCATTTTGAGAACTCGACTTCCTTGGGCGGTCAGCCGTATGCCGTCATGTATTTGTCGGACGGGTGATCGATCGATGTAGGCATGTATGCAAAACGAAAAGATGAAACATCTCCTGCATGTGTGCGGCTGGCGGGTAAGGGTATATCTCATTGATATGGTTCAGGCAATGTTGGTTGCTAGGGGATGCAACCAAATTGCCTTTATGGAACATGGATGTTTCATGTGCTTCTTGCCATTAATGAATATTGACGGCGCCCTGCGGTGGTTAGTGTTATGTCGGTTTCTTATTGATGAAACCGAATTTCTTTAGGAAATGAATGGTGCCTTGCAATGCTGCCGTAAATGCATAAATATATTTCTCCTTCGGGTAGGTTTCGCAGATGCATTGAATACTTATTATAGGAGGGGAAACTTGAAAAGGGAGAATGCCTGCAGGCGGTTGCAGTGTGGTGAGGCATGCTTTATTGCAAGGTAAGTAATGGCGTTCGAATGGAACCGCCATAGTACTTGTTTCGATAGAATTTAAGTGCTCTAGGAAGCACTTTCTTACTAATTGATGGGAAGGTAAATAGTTGCGTTCAATGGAACCGCCACATTGCTATTTTTCTCTACCAGATTCATAAGCCAAGCTTTGAAAGGTGGTCAAGGAATTTTTCCCAACTATGTTATTTCACGGAACCTATAGATTATTGAAGTGAAATTTCACCGGGTGACTGAGCATTAATACCCAGCCTACTACTCAGTCATTTTATTGAATTGCCACAATAGAAAGAGTCGTCAGTTGAACCTACATATTGATTATCTAACGTCTGACACCACCTCCTTACTAACGTATGACACCCCCTTCTTACCAATTCTATCGATACGGATTTCAGTTTGCATCTTATTCTACCGCTAAATGTTTGTGTATGGTCGCTGCAATGACATGAGAGCCCGCGTCGAGCAGTGCAGTATTCGTAGTTTAAGATGCAATTTGTGTACTGCGTCTGAAAATATATATAGTATAATCTCAACCCAGCAATCCTTGCACTAAGCGAAAAACCTTCTTTATGCCTTGAACCTAGTCATGTTAAAGTCGTTGTCTCGAATTTTTAGTGTTGTCTTTTGTCATAAAATACGAACCCCAAAGTAGTCACACTATTGACGACCGGCGAGTTAACACAATCCCAACCCATGACCCTTACAACATACGAAACCTATAGACAACATGACCTTGATTCATAAACAATAACAAAAATAACTTACGCATCTCATATTTTAGACCAATTAACAAAACCCGACATGTATACGCTACATGTCGTTATAGTGTAATTATATTTCCCTTAATTACCTATTAACATATATAACCAGGTAGATATTTTGTGACTACCTGAGGTAGATTCTATTATCTTTAGAAATATTAGATTTTAAGTAAAAACAAGAAATGTATATAAATAACAGATGTAGACAAAAATCTTCATCTAAACCTTTCCAGCCGGAGAGTGCGGATCGAACGATGTTTTACTTAACATTCGGTTTTTTTTTGTGAATAAATAATAAAAAAAAGGAGCCAGACTCCCGAAAGAAAAGTTTTTAATTATTTTTGACATTATTAACTCACAAAAATAACTGGCGCATGTCTCGTCGAAACCAAGGAACTATCAATTCTTGGCACGAAAAGTAATGTAACTCTTAGTTGGGTAACCATATATTTAAAGCTGTGAAAAAAATGAAAGTAAAATAAAAATTAAATTAAAATAAAATTAAAATTAAATTAAAATAAAACAAAAATAAAATTAAAATAAATTAAATATGAAATAAAAATAAAAATTAAATAAATATGGAATGAAAATATAATTACAATAAAAATAAAATGTTTTATCAATTCTCGTCACGAAAAGTAATGTAACTCTTAGTTGGGTATATAGGGTTAAAGCTGAGAAATAAAAAGAAAGTAAAATAAAAATTAAATTAATATAAAATAAAATTAAAATTAAGTTAAAATTAAATTAAAATAAAACAAAAATAAAATTAAAATAAATTAAATATGAAATAAAATTAAAAATTAAATAAATATTGAATGAAAACATAATTACAATAAAAATAAAATGTTTTATCAGTAAAATAAAAATAAAATATTTTATGAAGTGAAATTAAAATAACGGGAAAATGAAATTTAAATCGAAAATAAAGTAAAATGAAATACAAATAAAACAAAAATGTAATAAAAATGAATTGCGAATAAAATAGATATAAAATAAAACTAAAAAGAATGTGTATAAAAGCCAAAATGAAAAAAAAAATAAAAACAAAACTAACGTAAAATTGAAAATAAAATAAATATATAAACAAATTGAGAAATAAGTAAAAAGTAAAGAAAAATAAAAACAAAAACATAAAATAAAAATACATTGAAAATAAAAATAAAATATTAAAAAAAAAGTAAATGTAATTTAAAATAAAAACCTATCCAATAATATAATATAACTACAATTATTTATACCTGTCCTCTTTTAATATAAATTATCAGAGCGCTCTTCATTTTTTTAAAATTATTTTGTAAACAGTTAGTAAATATTAATCTCTTATGAAGCAGGCAGTGTAACAATATATTTCTTGAATAATAATTTGCTAAGAAAATATGTAACTTTTTGTTACCAATTCCAATTCGGTAAAGTATATGTAATCTAGATAATAATAAAAAAACGGTTATATATGTATATATATGGCGCAAGACTAATGACCTTGCCCGGAAAAAACAAATCATTATGGAAAATTTAACAAGCCTCAGGACTTGCTAAATAAGGCCAAGACCGGTTCCCGGTTGTAGAGCCGATGATGATGATGATGATGATATATGTCTATATATATATATATATATATATATATATATATATATATATATATATATATATATATATATATATATATATATATATATATATTGTGACGCATATGACAATCAGCTGGACATCTGGCAAGTCTCCGAAACAAAGTACTGGAAAACTGGAGACTATGAGCAGTAAAAACGATAAGTCGCCAGTGAGAGAAGTCTCACCGGAAATGAAAATCGAAAAGTCAGGGAGAAGTGAAGTAACTGTTGTCATTAGCGGACGAATAAAGTTTGCAATTGCAAATTGATTTCACGGCTCTTATTTCATGAGAATAATTAATCCAGCGAACCCTAAGCTCGCTACAATATATATATATATATATACATATTTTCATCAGCATACAAATAATTACTACTACTAAAAAAGTGCATGAGATAATTCAAGAGGTTGGTAGACGAATAACGAAAGCATCTGGAAACACAAGAACATTTGAATTAAAGAATCGTTGTCAACTTTTGCATTGACCAAGCACATGTGCAATACTTCGAAATATAAAATTCGTCAACGAACAAAAATTGAGAGAGAAAATACTACAACGTCAAATCAAATTCTCTGACAGTAATTTTCGAGTCGTATTGTGCCATGTGTGTAGGTATTTGCAGTAAAATTAATTAATGTAACTAATAGGGGGAAGAATTTCGGTCGAACGAATTAAAGTCCGCATCAGTTAAATTGACTATTAATATCCGACAACCATAACATGACGTAGCATTGTGCGTCTAAAAACACTTGTTGTTGGTTGTCAGCCTAATTTTTTTTTGATACTTCCTTTTGACAATACCACAATTGTTATGAGAAAAATATTACTGTTGGTAATACTTTACAAAGTCGTCCATTATATTACGGATGGCTAGTGTGAGACAGAGACCAATTGATGCAGTAGTCTAGTTCGAAATCGCGGTGTAATCTCTTTTTTCTGGGTTTTTTTTGTGCTTTAGGTTTAATTTGATTTAGGCACATCTCAAAAATATTAACATAATATTCCACATGTTATATTATACCTATTCTACATGTTTCCACTCTACTTTTAAGGGGGTATTCTGGTCTAGACGCACGAATTTAACGCAATTTTTGAAGTGCTGTAAAAAAAAGCAATCAATATTTTTAGTATTCATTTTTTTATAGGATGTTTATTAATATTTCAAGAATACAATAAAACAGCGCGGTTTGTGGTCGCCAATGAGCAATCCACGAGTTTATGCTCGAAGGCGGTATTTTTAAACACGAGTTATATGTGATATTCAACGTTTGTGATATTTTTGCGTTGAGAGAACAAAGCTATTTTGGCCGACCATCATTGTTAGATAATGCAAATGTTTTAAATCATGTGCAAAAGTACTTTTAATTTTCGACCGAGACCCGACAAATTCGCTGGTATATTCGGTACAAACGATTTATGCAAAGGTATTGTGTAATACTGATACTGATTCACTAGTTCAGGATATGCGGTCCCAACGCTCTCGACTTTGTATAACAGGTCTGTAATTTTTTCCTACTTCTCTCAGAAAGGCGAACCTATTGCGTTGAATCAAAGCTCTGAGATGCAATGTTTTCCTGATCGGCTCCATGAACCAATCTCCGATAGATGGTCAATGATTTCACCTAAACATTTTACGGAGCCCCATGTTTAGGAATAAACTAGGTTTTGATAATTGTAAAGGGTGTTCTCAACTTAAGACAAACTGCTTTCGTATGTTTTGCCTTACAATTTGTTGTTCCTTTTATAGTAAGTTTTGTAAATCATAAGTTAGGTTTTTTTTTCTTTCGGTGTACAGCACCAACAATCTCCTGGGCAAAAAAAAAATGTTACATTTCAATTCGATTACACATATGGTTCGGTTTCGATATCCCTATCTTCAAAACCTAGTAGAGCTAAGCCTACATATGTGTTTGCTGTTGGTAACATCAAATGTGGAAACTTTGACCTCTGTAGTCTACTAAGTCTCTAATTGCCTCACCGACCAGAATGCCTACCGCACAAAAGCCCGATTTAACCAAAATTGACAAGGCATATATGTTCGCCCAAAACTGGAACTCATTGATTATATTTGGTCAGGAGCATCAAGAATCGTACTGTACTTGTACGATAGAGTGCAAAGTTGGCGTCATTTGTTCAAGTCCGTTATTACAACATAGGCAGAACGCTTTTACAAACATTCCTCAAGTGACCTCGGAAGTTGTGTTCCTCCTCCGCAAGCATATGAAAGCTGTCAATTAGAACGTGCATACCGATTCGCACTTAGACGGACGGAGAGACAAAGGGAGTCGTTCTTTAGTCGAACTACACGCATGTGGAACGTTCTGCCATTCTATGCATTTGCCCGTGACAACACTCTACAATCTGTATTCAAGTCTAACACTTCGATCTTTCACAATATCCTGCCTCTTCTTCCACCTGCACTGCAAATTGACATTTAAAAGTGTCAAAAAATTCCCTTTCCATGTGCGTATTCTAAAAACAGTGACATGCCATCCTTTCTTTAGACGATTTGATAGTTTTTACCAAACGTTTCAATACAATGACCTAACACTAATTTCTCATCCTGTCTCCACGGTTAACTATCGCGCGTGCTACAATGTGATATATTTTACGTGTCGCAGGACCTCCTCATATCCAATTTAAAGGAAAAACTTGCTCTGTTCCATACCCCGTTCGTTCTATTTAACATCAAGTACCACGGAGCAGCATTGAAAAGTTGCACTGTTATTTGAAGACTTCCGGGACTATTGTCAGCAATGGCCTCTCACTGCACGGCCCATTGTTCAAGTGAAAGGATTCAAATCAAAGCGCTCGTCTTTCCGTTAAATAAACTGCAAATTGCCATTCATACAAGAGTTTAGAGTGCAAGAAAAACTCTCCATAAATTTCATGTCTATTATTCGCTCGTCCTGTTTAATTTCTTCTCTTCATTTTTATTTATATATTTTTGTGTGGTTGTTTTTTATCCTGTGGATTTTATGTACATTTGTGTTAATTCAAAACCCATGAGGACATTATATGTTCATATGCCTAAGTAACTGAACCACGAATATTTTAATATCTCCGCGTGATGGTCGTATAATGGGTTTTGCGTACCTGAAGGATCCGAACAAAATTCATGAATTTCGAAACAGAATGAAATAGCTGAACAACAAAAAAAGAAACGAGCAACGACAAAAAGAAATGCTTATGTGCGGGAATACGTACGATTATTCTTGATGTAAATTATAATAATAACAACAATCGACGAAATAGGGAACGTTGGGGAAAGGTATGTGCACCTAATGTGGCACGGGGTAAGTGGGTGGCAGCGTCGGTGCACTGTGAACGATTTCTTGGTGTTCTTGCTCGTAGCTGGTTCGGAAAAGCTCGCTTGAATAACTCTAAAGAAAAATACATCTTTCCATCTTTTCATCCATCCATTAATTTTACCGGGGAGTGCATGGCTCCTTTTAGTGAATTTAAAAAGTGGAAACATACTCAAAACAACTGCAAACAAAAAAGTCCTCGGAATAATGAAAAGTGAAATTTTTAAAGGGCAACTTTCATGAGCTCTTTTCCCTTACTCTCCTTCTCTCCTGCTTCCCCTTCCCCGCTTCCATATCCCATTCCAATTTTCTATTTTTTCTGCTGTTTGGTTTGTTTTATTTTGTTGTTGCTTTTGTTTTGTTTTTGTTTTTGTGTTTTTAGACTTTATGTCATTTAAGCTGGGGCTTTCTTGGATTCTCTTTTCTGTTTGCTCCCGCATATTTGAATGAGTGCGTGAGGATAACACATTATCTGTACGCTAAACGAAGGAAAAAGGGATTTACCATGTAAAGCCATGCGCACTGGTGTAATGCATGTTTGATAGCGACTCGTCATTGGGCACATGCGGCCGCCTCGTTGGGGTTGAAAACCAGTTTGAGCTGGGGAAAACGTTGGAGGCGTGATAAAGTTAGTATCTGTGCATCAACGAGGGCGGGTCGTTGTATCCGTTCTTGAGCTGTCAATTGGTTGCAATCGAAAAACTGTGACGCCATTATTTTGTGGTAGCCCATGTGAGACAAAGAGCAGTTGCAATGGGAAAGGGCGTTTGCGCGGGCGACCGCTGAGCGAGACACGAACTTACGAGATTGCGCTGGCCGAGAAAATAACATTCTCGTGCTCCAATTTCGAATATCCACCATCGTCCTTAGACATTTTACTCAGGAAACCGACGAGTTAAGGATGTGTTTCGTGCCTTTGTTTGAATGGCTACATTTCCACATTGTGCTAGTGCTAGTCATATGCAATGCTTTTTGAGTTCGAATGCCACATTGAGCGGTAACCATCAAGTGTTCAAGTGTTTTAAATGCCCACGATGGACAATACAAATTGTTGTTTCCCCAAACATATGTTGTTCAGTTGATATTCGCTACATGGTTTGCTATGAGAATAGTTTTTCAGAAAATTTAGAATATTCACTTTCGGCGCAAGATACGCTGTTCATATTTACCATGAATGTTTTCCGTACCTTAGAATACTTGAGTCCAGCTTCGTTTTAGTATTCCCGCTGCAAAATCATAGTTGCTTAGTTATTATATTTAATTAAATTCAAGGATGGCTATGGATTTAGGAATAACATATTATAAACGCCGTCCCGAAATTCGTGCAAGAAGTTATTTTAATAAAAAACCCAAGTTTTTAATTAAAAATTGTAAATTTTTGATTGATACATAAAATATACAGTATATATATACAGTCACGGAATAGCATATCGTGTAAAAGATGTTGGCACATACACACATTCAAAATTTTGTATGACCATTTTGCATAAATGTGACTGAATTTCTTTCTTTCCTTTAAGCCCTCAATTACTCCCTTTAAGCGTTTGTGTGGCCTTGGGCTTCCTGATATAATCCTCAGGTTTCAAAAAGCTCCAATGGTGTTAAAATTAAACAATCTGGGCATCCAATTCTCATCAGGGACATTACACGACCAAAAAATGATTCTTGTTGTCAACGCCTTGTTCTTCCATGTAGTGCTCGATTTATAATTAGTCTGAACTATCAGTTACGTTGTGTATGATATATACATATCATTTTCTTTAATATTTTAATTTTAGTGTTTTAATTTAATTTATTTTATTTTTATATTTACTCAAACCTCTACTGATTCTTTCAATTGTACTACTCTATTGTTTGTTCTAACGGATTTGGATTCTTTCTTTATATGTCGAACGTGTTTTTTTATTTAAATATTAATTTTAGTTATATTTAATAATTTAATGAAGTATTTTGTATTAACTTAATCCCGTCATTTAGCTTTTCCTTTTTCCTGTTCTTCCTTTCACGTGATTTTTTTTTTTTTATTTTCATTTGAAGTCATTTAATTTTCTTCTTATTTGATTTAATCATTTAATTTAATTTTCCTTGAATTATTTTATTTTATTTTCCTTTTCAATTTTTTACTACTGCTCGAATTCATATAGCTTATTCATATTATTATATTGATTTAGCTTATTTATTGTATTGATTTACGAGGATGCGCTGAAAAGTTTCCGTCCTAATAACGATCCAAGACATTTTTTCTTAAAATTTATTTTTATTTTTCTACATAATCCCCTTGTAACTCTACACACTTCTCCCAGCGATGCTCCCATCTCTCTAGCCCGCCCAAATAGTGCTCAGCGTTTTTCTCTGCAAAATAACTGTTCACGAAGGTGATTGCCTCCTCATATGACGAAAATCGCTGTCCTCCGAGCGCAATTTTTAGATTAGGAAACAAAAAGAAGTCGCTTGGGGCTAGATCTGGTGAGTAAGGCGGATGATCAAGCAGTTCAAACCGTAATTCGTGGATTTTCGCCATGGCAACCGCTGAGGTGTGAGACGGCGCGTTGTCTTGGTGAAACAGGATTTTCTTTTTTTGCAGATGTGGCCGTTTTTATTTAGACGATTTGATAGTCTTTACCAAACGTTTCAATACAATGACCTAACATGTTGTTAATCTTGTATGACTGGCAATTTGCAATTTTTGGTTTCAGTTGATCAAGTAATGATGCGTAGTATGCTCCTGTAATGGTATTTCCTTTTTGAAGATAATCGATTAAGATAACTCCATGACTATCCCAGCCGAAAAAATAGTTTTTGCTTTTTTTTTGGGACCGATTCCCCCTTTGCAGTCCACTGTTTTGACTGTATTTTTGTTTCGGGCGTATAATGGTGTGTCCAAGTTTCATCGACAGTAATTAATCGGCACCAAAACCCGGATTTATTGCGCCTAAACTGCACCAACAGAGCGTTGGAAATATTTGTGGCGGTTCCTTCGAACGCCACTACTCACCTTCCCATTACCATGTAAAAACTTCCAACCTAGAGCATTCAAAACGATATAAAACAAGTATTGTGGCAGTTCCATTGAACGCCACTACTTACCTTACAACCTATGATGAGGAAACAGTTTCCTTAAACACATGAAAAACATGTACTTACTAATACTGATAACACTAATATTTTCAGAACTATAATTGCGCTGATGCAAAATCCATCCAGCAACAAATAAGTGTTTTTCCACAAGGGCATGGTTGCATTAAACTCATCATGTGCCTTAAAAGCAATTTGGTTGCACCATCAAGCAACCAACATTAACCAAACCACATCAATGAGATATCTCCTAACGAGTCAGCCGCACACGTGCAGGAGATGTTTCTTCTTCTCCTTTTTATACATGCCCACATCGGTCGGTCATCCGACCGACAAATACATTAAGGCATACGGCTGACCGCCCAAGGAAGTCGAGTCCTCAAAAAAGGAAAATATCCAGCGAGAATTGGACTACGTGGAGATGCCGCCAAGATGTGCACGATCAGCATAAATGCTTTACGCAGTCGCTGATCGTGTAAGCACCCAAATCTCTATGTCGAGATATTAGCACCAGCTGCAACCATGCCAGCTAATGTTCCCCTTGTGGATTCGGTTAATCCGCGGTCCGCATACTTGTGGACACACACGATGAGCAGCAGAGGCGATCATCGTATGAGTGCTTCGCGCCCTTGTGCTGGGACCGAGTATACAGCAAAGTGTCGAAGCTATCCAGCAAATTATTGAAGCTAGCCCAAATCAGTTATTGTAAATTAACGCCGCGCTTCGCGACCTTTAATTGTGCAGCTAGTCCAAATCAGTTTTTGTAAATTAACGCCGTGCTTTATCGAAGCTATTTTCAAATTCATTTTGTGTAAATTAATGTAGTGCTTCACGATCTTTAATGGAGAAGCTTTTGTTGTTTTAAAACGTTTGTATAGCCATAGACCCAGTGCACTCAAAATAAGGGAAGCTATTTGTAAGTCAGTTTTTTTGTAAAGAGACTTAGTGCTTGATTGAACCTACAGTGTGAAGCCTTTTTGAGCGGCGGAGCAATTGTTTTCCATTTAGTTATATTGTTTTTTGATATTAAAAGAATAAAAATGAAGAAATACATCAAATGAAGATGAATCGCTGGTGTTTTCATTATTAACAAACCTTAACCACACCATTCGGCGAAACAGTGACGGACTTGGGAAGTCTCGCTGAACCTGTGTCAGGCCGGCATCTAACCGAGACCAAATATACCCATATGTTCATTCGAACACGTTTTTGGTCTAACTGGAGCAAACGTTTATAATGGTGTGTCCAAGTTTCATCGACAGTAATTAATCGGCGCCAAAACTCGGATTTATTGCGCTTAAACTGCGCCAACAGAGCATTAGAAATGTTCATTCGAACACGTTTTTGGTCTAACGTGAGCAAACGCGGCACCCAACGCGGGGACAGCTTTCTCATGCCTAAATCTTGATTTAATATGTGACCAACACGTTATTTGGACATTTTCATAGCCTCTGCTCTCGCTCTCACTTTAATTCGGCAGTCGTCTAGCACCATTTGGTGAACTCTAGCGATGTTATCGTCAGTTGTTGCAGTTTTTGGAGGTCCCGAACCTTCATCGTCTCCCGAGCTCTCACGGCCACGTTTAAATTCAGCTGCCCAAAATTTCACTGTGGTAAATGATGGTGCAGA
The DNA here is from genome assembly GCA_963931805.1 of Microdon myrmicae. Lineage (NCBI taxonomy): Eukaryota > Metazoa > Arthropoda > Insecta > Diptera > Syrphidae > Microdon > Microdon myrmicae. Next base: position 31,012,637 of record OZ007500.1, on the reverse strand, counting down.
GTCCCCATACACAGAGTCCAACTCATCTTTAATTTGCATAGGCGTATTGCCTTTCAAAAACAAAAGTTTAATGATAGCTTGATACTCAGTTTTGTCCATTTTTACAAAAACACTCACATCGACTCCCTCAATCGACTGTCAAATAAAAAGTGCGCGTTCAAAGTGGCTGAAATGTTGGTGAGTAACTGTCAAAAGATGCGCAACTACATTCACTAGCTTTTATTGAGGAGTGCTGCTATCTATCTGAAACTTTTCAGACCACCCTCGTATATTATTATATTTGAATTCATATTATTATATGATGACGCGTTTCTTTAAAATTCCATATTCGACAAATAGAATTAGTCTTCGGTGCAGTGTTCCCCAAACCCTACTCCTCCCCAGTGCTTTACTTATTTAATTAAACTGCACGTCGGAATAAACTCAATTTCTCACACAAATAGATCCGCCAAAGAAGACCTTGAACGAATTACTTTTGACACGGGTGTCCCTTTTTCCTTTTCAAAGGGAACCCGTCATAATATGAACCATGTAGTTGTTGTATTTGGCCTCGCTCCCAGGTAGCGAAAAGGATCCTGAAAAGGATGAGGGATCTCTTAAGACCGCTCCTGAGGGGACCCGTTGCGGTCGCCGCCGTGCTTCCTCAAACTAGAGGGAAGAGTAGCGACCGATCGTAGACGAAGCTACTGCCGCAAACTTCCTAGGACAACAGCCAGCGGCTTCTGCTGGCTTTCGTGGGGCAAGTGATCCTCGGCGTCAGTGAAAATCTGTGGATAAACTAAAAGGGGCGAGAGCCACAGCTCTACTCGCCAGTCAAGAATAAAACTCCGTTTTATTCTAAGGCGTACAGGGTCTTCTTTATTTTGTCTATTATGAGTTGTTCAGGATATACTATCCTGTTGGTCTCCTGCAGCACTTCCTCCAGGGACCATGCACATCTATCAACTGCCGCGCGTGGATCGCGATACATCTTCCTTTTAAATGAAAACAAATCGAGATTTTGCATATTGAAACGAACGTTTCAGATGGAAAATCTGGATTTCGGGTGTGGTGTTCAATGTGCTCATTGGGCTAATGGTTCGGTTTTATGAGTTCTCATGAAACTATTGTGCATATTAGGATATACATTGGAATTTGGGTTTTTTGCTTTTTGTTATCCATCTGGCTTACGCAGCCAAGAGTTTGCGTGTCCTTCGTATGGGTAACACAAGATCCGTGGGAATTGGGTATTGGTTTTTGTATTGGTGCATTTACAAGTCATAAAACATCTGGCATGTGAAGATATGCATTAGGATGTTTATGATTGCTTGAATTGTGTGTCGGCGGAAAATAGATATGCCTTTGTTTAAACACATGCACATTTTGGGCTTTGGATCTTGTAGGAATTTGAATTGAATTGAATTCCATGTTTGAGAGTTTGAACGTTTAGTTCCATTTGGTTGACATTAAATTCAATGTTGATTTGGGTGTAGGGATTTGTATGTGGGGGAAGGAGATTGTTTCTATGGGGTAAGAAAATTGTGGGGCTTTCCGGAGCACTACATAGTCATTAAAACAGCGACGGCTAATTGCTATAGAGAATTCAAGGTGTGTACCACTGCCATCTCGGCACGCGTTGTCTTGCGTCTAATCCGTAAAAAATAGGACTCTAAAGAAAGCAATAAACATAAAGCAATTGTTAAGACCATGAATAAGTGATTTCCATCCGTGCGGCACCCAATGTGCCTTGCTTTTAAATCATTCCTAATACTTTTAGCGTTTCGAAATTGTCGTGTGATTCATTCCTAATGGTTTTCAAATTCAGCTAGTGTGTGACATGAATAACGCTACGCGTTCGAAACGCGAGAATTTATTCAAATTACAGAAAACTTAGTCAGGGTCCTGGTAAGGTCATTAAATCACATCTTAATGTGAAAAATCTAGATCTAGCAAAACACTGTGTTCCTCAACTGTCAAGTATTTGAATTGGCTGCACAAATGGGTAAAATTGTATTGCAGGTAGATGAATAGGCTGAAAAGTAATGCACGTGTGCTTCTGAAGTGCTCTTCGCAAGCACTCTAAATTATACATTATCAATCTTTTGTTTTTCTTATGCCTTTCGGCGTACAATAATTACTGTTTGTATAATATATCACGATAATTGATGTTTTTTTTTTAAATACATATATAGAGGGGTTGAGAAGCAAAAATAAAAAAACGAAACAAAACGTACAAATATAAACAAGGAATGCAAATAAAAAATAATTAGGAATTGAGGACGTATAGTCCTTTCTTCATCACTGATCCACCACCAGGATGGTGGATGAGATCAACCATTTATTAATTTATCTTTTTCACCGATCACCATACTAAAACGCAGGCGATCTGGAATATTAGAGATATCTTTATCATGGAGAATTCGTTTATCCCTGCCACGCCGGAAAGCGTGGTAAATAATAGGGGCTCCATGTTGGTCTTGCATAAGTCCTTTTTTATCCAAGAAAGGGAACGCTTTTGGGGGAATGAACCCATTCTGGAGACTACTCTCCAGATGCATATCATTGCCATAGAATGCTCCCGAAATGAGATCATTTTCACTGCCTATTGCCCTTGTTGTGTGACCACGAATAATCTTCATAATGAAGTTATCTATTCTGTTTAGACCTGATTTGTCATAGAGGACTTTATTGGGATAGTATTTCTTATATTACGACTCTGGGGTTCTATACATTCCGAGGCAGGAACGGAGACATTGCCTCTTGAACACCTGAAACTTCTCCATGTAGAATGGGGATATGTTATACAATACCGGACAGCCATACACTAATACTGGTCGGATGAATGCCGAGTATGAAATTATTTTCACCTCAGGATCCAGAAGACTACTACGAAAGAGACTTCGTGTCATTGCATATGCGTTTTTAGCAGCTGTAAGAGCAGCTGGTGTATGCTTATCAAAGTAAAGATACTGGTCAAGCCAGATACCAAGGTATCTGACTACAGTTTTTACTTGTAGGGAAAGATTATTACTTCCTGCAATGGAACTTTTTTTCCAATTCCGTTTTGTATCCCTTGCGGCACTGGACAGTGGCGTTCTGAAAAGGATAGTCTCTGTTTTTTGGAAATTTATTTTTAATTTCCAGTCGTCGCAAAAACGTTTGATTTTGTTGAAATCATCTTGCAGAAGTCTGTTGATGACATCAATCTTTTCTCCAGATCTATACACCAAAATGTCGTCGGCGTACGCAATTGCATGGTTGAGAGAATCCACTAGATCACTATTGTAAATTTTAAATAAAATGGGAGACTTCACTGCTCCCTGTTGTAGGCCGTCTCTGATGGGGAAGGCCTTGTTAGAGATTAGATCTCCACATTTCACCACAAATTGTTTACCCATTATCATATCGTAGATAATGTATAATAAATATTCGGGCATACCTAGATTTGATAACTTATATGCAAGCCCTTCTAACCATACGGTGTCGAAAGCCTTTTCAAAGTCAACCAAACAGGCCCTTGTGCATTGTCGCTTCGCCTTGTTCCACTGTATGTCGGAAAAAAGTTTTGTCGCAGCATGAACTGTGTCATAATACCATTTTCCTTACACCACTTAGTCAATGCTGTATTTATAATTTTTCGAATACTTTACTGATGTTCAGAAGGAAACTAATCGAGCGAAGATTGGCTGGATTGCTCCTGTCCTTGTCCTTTTTGGGGATGGGATGGACTACTGCAGATTTCCATTGGGTTGGATAATATGCATTATTTAGAGTGTTATTGAACAAAATAGTGTAATCCTTTAGTACTTCAAGAGGTAAATGCTTTAGAACAATGTTTGAAATACTATCTATTCCAGAAGATTTTTTGTTCTTAATGGATCTAAGAATGTCCGTCAGTTCATGCTTGTGTACAAATCCGGGAAATCCGCTCTATTAATTTCACTAAAGATAGTAGAACTAGTAGTAGTTTTATTTCTTATATTGTTTGTACATTAAATTTTACAATACATTTGACAAATATTATCGACTATAATAATATAACATATAAGAAAACTAGAAGGCATTCAGTGTTTTTATACGATTAAAGTAACAAAACAGAATTGAATGCCTCTTTACAATGGCAATCAAGTAAAATATCGATTTTTTAAGGTGGAGTGAGTATTACTGGTTCAGGAATAGTTGTGTAGTACATTCAAGAACCACAAAACTTGCATAAACATTGAACATTAGTGAGAGACGCCAATTGTTAAGGAGGTATTCTGGTCTAGACGCACGAATTTAACGCAATTTTTGAAGTGCTGTTAAAAAAAGCAATAGTTCATGCAATAGAAAAGCCTATAAAGAAGGCATATGCTAAATTTGAAGTAAATCGGTGCAGTAGAACTTGAAAAATGGTGGGTATTGTTTTAAAAAAGACAGTTTCGAGAAAAACGTTGAACTTTTTGGATTTTGATTTTTTTACTTTCAATTTTTTTTACTGTATTCTTGAAATATTAATAAATATCCTATAAAAAAATGAATAGTAAAAATATTGGTTGCTTTTTTTTTTACAGCACTTCAAAAATTGCGTTAAATTCGTGCCTCTAGACCAGAATACCCCCTTAAGTTCATTGCGTAGCGAAATATGTTTTTGGAGAGCCCTATTTCCACGGTTAAGGTTAGAATGACCCGATTATTTTAATCTATACATTGCTTCTAAACAAGCACCAATTGAGTTGGTTTTTTTTTCGGATCCTCGATATTATGAACTCTTCGTTTGAGTTAATGTGTTCCAGGGTATGTCCTGCGTTCAGCACAGTTTGACTATTCTCGGGAGTCCGCGGAACTCGCAGACATGAAATGTCATTATAATCTTTCCTTCGAAAGACTTTATTTATTTGTGGGAACATATTCGGTCCACTAGCTTTAATGTCTTGAATTCTCTTGTTCCAGTCCTCATTAATTACTGATCTAAAGTTTTCGCGGATCAGTTTTCATTTCAGCGTTTCATTTTGAGTCAAATCGTTAATAGGTTTTCGATGTTTATCGTCTGTGGCAGTAATCGAACGTCCACTGCGTGTTCCATTAACAATTATGGCTTTTCCCGGCTCGCAACTACGAAATTTTATTGACCATCGATTTACAGTAGACCTATCAACAGCATCGTCATCATAAATAGTAGGAATCGCTTTTTCAGCTGTTAAAAATTCGATAACAATACGCCGATTAAATCATGTTGATATAGCACTAGAACACGCCACCATACTTCCCGCTCTCAAAAGACACTAGATGAGCGTTCCAGTCCGGGCCTGCGCATGCTTATTAAGGGTGAATGTTACTTTAATTTGCCGCCAGGCGTCCTTCTAAGAGGCATTTTATTCGCGTTCTGCAAGCACGTGTGCATTACTTTTCGGCCTACTCTTGTTTATTTTATATTTTGACATATCCTTTTTTATGAACGTATAAGTTGAAAGATTTTTAACTGTAGCTCCTGTGGGGCTTTTCAGGGTCCGAAGAGCCACGCATCGCTTGATCCCCACCATTACCAGCAATACAACTTACCTTAAAGCTGAATTTTCGGCAAGATTGTACAATCTTGCTAGGGCATTAACCGCCACCCAATTAGCTGGAATCAATTCGGTTATCCCTACGGATAACCGACATAAATACATATTAGTCAACTTACCTTTTTTGGGGGCTGTTCCAAGCCTCTTCTCCACGGTCATTCCTGAAAGCATAATTCATGGCAAGATTATCATCTTGACACACAGTGGTCACTGTCCAGCACTGCTGTTGCTTCGGTTGAAAAGATGGAGCAGAATTCGGGTAAAAGTCCTTTTCTGATGACTGTATCTGTTCTGTTTACTACGGCGAATGCTGTACCTTCTTTTGTTTTGGAACCGTCGGTAAAGAGTAGGTCCCATTCCCGGTGTTTGTTTCGTAATAATTGGAAGTGTTGTTGGTATACTTCTTGGTTAGTCGTGCTTTTGGGGAGCTGTGATAGGTCTTCTATTACAGAACCTGTTGGTATTAGCCACGGGGGAGAATGTGCTCGTTGTCTTTGTGGTGTAGGTGTGGCGAGCAGTTCTTTTGCCAGTTCTATTGAGTGTCCTAAGGCCGAAGTATATTTTTGAGGGCGTTTTCTCTTAAGTATTCGTTTAATGTCCTCTAAAATGGGTGTTGAGGCCATTGCGGGAAACTTTGCGGCTAGTTTGGACGACAGAGTTTTTATCCTATTTTCTATGGCCGGGAGTCCACTTCCTGTTAGGATGTTCGTAATTGGGGTGGTCCGAAAAGCCCTTGTAGTTATGCGGGCTGCTGCGTGATAGGGAGATTTAATCGTCTGTAACGTTGTTTTGCTGCAATTACCGTATATTAGTAGGCCATAGTCTATTTTTGACAGTAGGAGAGCTCTAGTAATGTTTATTAGTGTGTTAGTATGGGCTGAGCCGTTTTTAGATGACAAATATTTCAGTATGTTTAACCTTAACACTAGATTTTTCTTAAGGGCTAGACAATGATTCTTAAAATTATATTTACAATCGAATTGTAGGCCGAGCATTTTTAGTGTATCTACATTCCTAATATAAGTGTTTTCAAAATTTACTAATAAAGATTTGTTACAATGTTTCTTTTTGCATATATGTAATATTTTAGATTTCACGCTCGAAATTTTTGAGCCTGAATAGTTACACCATTTTTGTATGTCTGATAGGATATTTTCGAAAGTTTTGCTAGCTACTTCTAGGTCGTTTACATATGTGAATAATATAAGATCGTCGGCGTAGAGACAATGTTTTACATTTTTATGTTTAGAGATAATGCTATTTAACTCTTCAAACGCTATCTTAAATAATACTACTGATAACGGTGATCCTTGGGGGATTCCAGTATTTATATTATGGACGCCAGAGAACACGCCGTTACATTTGATCCTGAATTTTCTATTATTCAGAAAGGATCTAACAAAGTTATACATATGATGTCCTATTTTCCATTTTTGTAATTTGTGGAGGATGACGTGTGGACCGATGCGGTCGAATGCTTTTTCGAAGTCTATTGATAAAATGGATGTATGTTTCTTGCAGGAAAGGGCACCAACAATATGGTTATCTATATGAAGAAGCGCATCCATTGTTCCCCTGCTTTGTTTGAAACCGACTTGTTTGGTACTTATCAGATTATATTTTTCTAGGTACCAGTTTAGTCTCTTAGCGACAATTTTTTCCAATACTTTTCCTAAACAAGGCAGTAAGGAAATGGGGCGGTAGCCGTGGATTGTATCAGTTTTGTTATGATGCTTTGGTAGAGGGATAATTGTGGATACTTTCCACATTTGAGGAATGGTGCCAGTTGCATATATGGCATTAAACAGATTTAGAAGGCGTTGTTTCATAATCGTTGGCCCGTTTTTTACCATTTGGTAGTCAATTCTATCAAAGCCTGGTGTCTTACCTTTTGCGGTATGAAGACCAGATTCTAGTTCTATCTGTGTTATGGGAAGTTGGATAACGCTATTATAGGAATTACTTGGGTTGCTTGGGGGCGTTGGATGCGCCTCTATTTGGTTTTTGGCAGTATGGAAATCTGGGTGGAAGTTGAAGTTGGAGGACGTATTTGCCCAAGTCTCGGCGAAGTATTTGGCTATTTTGTCCGGACATGTGAGGGCGTCGGATCCTGTATGTATTAAATTGATAGTAGATGGGTTATAGTTGCCTGTTAGCGTTTTTATGTTGGCCCATATCTTTTTGGGGGTGTATGTTGGGTTTAGTTTTTCCGTGAAAGACTGAAAGGATTTTGCTTTTTCGATTTTGGCTGTTCTTCGGAACATGGCGTTAAGCCTTTTGTACCTTAAGAGATGTTGGTCGGTTGGGTGCTTCTTAAAAATTTTCCATGCCAATTGCTTTTCTGCCCATAGCTGAGCCAGATCTGGATTCCACCATGGTACGGCGGTTTTGTGATACCTTTTCGTTGTCTGTGGAATGGAGCCATTGGCGGCTGTTCGAATAGCTTTTGGATAACGGCAGCTTCTTGATTTATGTTGGATTTTGTGTTATGTAGATTAAGGAATTGTGTGATGATAGTTTGAAATTTGTTCCAATTTGCTCGGTCAGATTTGAATTTAGGTAGGAGTTTGATTTTTCCCTTTTTATTGTTGCCGGTTGAAATACAGATTTTTATTGGAAAGTGATCACTTCCATGTAGATTATCTAGTATTTCCCAGTTTGTATTAGGGGACAGTTGGGATGATACCAGGGAAAGGTCTACATTTGTAAACGTCTTGTGTGTGGAAAAATGAGTGTGATTGCCGTTATTCAATATTACCAATTGTGATTGTAGTAAAAATTGTTCCACGGTTTTCCCTCTTTTATTTGTTGTTTATGATCCCCATATTGTACTCCAAGCGTTGAAGTCTCCCATTAGAAGAATGGGGGTGTGTATGTGTTGAATTATTTTATTCAAGTCAGACAGGGTATATGGTTGAGTAGGAGGAATGTAGATTGAGATTACGCTTAGCTTTAGTTTGCCCGTTAGTTCGACTGCCGTGGCCGAGAAAGGGGTATTAAGACTGATATGCTTATGGGTTAGTGCCCGATGTATTAATATCCCGGACCCTTGTTTACAGGAGTTATTTTCTTTAAGATTGTTAAAGTATGCTATGTATTCCAGAGGCACTTTCGCATTTGAAGAGTGGGGTAAGTGCGTTTCTTGCAGTGCTATGATGGACGGTTTGAGTTCTTTTATAAGGAGCTGTAACTCGTGATAATTGTCATGAAACCCATTCAGGTTCCATTGAAGTATTAAGCAGTCTGCGGGGTTATAATTGGATGTTGCTATAGAGTTCGAGGTGGGGGTATAACGGTGGTTCTTTTCCTGACTCCGCGCCACACAGCTCGTCCCGCTCAGTTTTCCATTCCACCCGAATTGATTTGAGTGAGAAGAGCTCCGTGCCGCGGAGTCAATAGGCTGTTGAGAGAGGTTAGAATTATATATTTCCATATTCAGGTAGAGGGATATTCCCGATTTGATCTAACTGGGATTTTTGTGTTTGTGTGGTGGTAGGTTTGGCTTTGCTTGTATGTGTTTGAGTTTCTAGGGAGCAGGAAGATTGATCTTTAGTTTTAGTTATATTTATTCGTTGAGAGATGGGATATTTTCTCTTTTCAATTTCTTTTAGAGCTGTATAGGAAGAGGAGGGAAATATATTTGTTTCTTTGTTGGGAGATTTGTTTACGGCTATTGGATTTTGAATTACTTTTGGTAGTAGTGTATTGGAACTGGTTGGAGTTATAGGCGCAGACGTGTGTTTTCTAATTTGATCGGAGTAAAGATCGTTATTTGTTGTTTGTATTGTATTCTGTTTCCTATATATGCGTTTAGCGTCAGCTAGGGTTGTTTTGTTTTTTGTTTGAATTTCTAGTACGTTTTGGTACTCAAAATATTTAGGGCAGGTAGAGGAAGAGGCCGGGTGCGGACCTAGACAGTTAGCACACATTGTTCTTGTGCATTCAGTTTCGGGATGTGGTGGCAGATTACATGTATTACATGCTGTTGTGCGTTTACACCATTTTGCCGTATGGCCGAGTAATTGGCATTGCCGGCACCGCATTGGCCTTGGAATGTATTCCTTGACCTTGGCGTTGTACCAGCCGATTTCTATTGTTGTTGGTGGTTGTAGCCGATCAAAAGAAAACAGCATCAATCCTGTGGGTAATCGTTCTTCGTTGTTAATTTTTGTGAATTTGAAGAAATTTACCACACCTTGGGAACCCATTTCTGATATAATGTCGGCTTCTGGGACGTTAATTAGGCAAGGGGCATACACAACCCCTTTGGAAGTATATAGTTTGGGGTGCAGTCTAATATTGACCGGACAGATTGTGTCAAAACGCGTAGACTGGATGAATCTATCAGCGATTTCTTGGTCTTTAGCTAAAATTAGGATAGAACCATCCCTAAGAAGTGTAATTTTTTCGTACTGCGTACTGATAGAATCAATGATTCTTTTTAGTACAAAGACGTTGACGGATGTAAGTGGCATTGATGCTTCGGTTGGGTAGATTTGAACGAACCGTGGGTTTTTTATTGCGGTTTTGTTCGGGAGAGCAGGGAAATTGAAAGACAATGGGCTGCGGGATTGTCTTTTCTTTTTTGTTGGCACGTTGGCTGTAGAGCCTGAGAGTGAGCATTCTCCCAGTTCTACGAACCTATTCGCGGAATGATGGCTTGGCCCTAGGGCCATGTTTTTTTTTTGTTTCTTACCTGGTGTACCCTTGTTGTGTTTTGTTTGTGAGTTCAAGGGAATTTACGATTTTTAAATACTTTTACTCTAGGACAATTCACTTCACTTTTTTAACTATCGCACTGTTAAAAAATGGTGTTCTCTGTAAGAGAGTTCGCGGGTGACTAACAATAAAGTTATTAAATACTGTTACATTTAAGTCCTTAAATACCGTGTACAATAAGTTATCAAATACTGTTACGTTTAAGTCCTTAGATACAGTGCACAATAAAGTTATTAAATACTGTACATTAAGATTATTAAATACTGTACATTAAAGTAATACGTTTACATTAGGTCCAACAAGATAGATTTAAATATCAGAAGTAGCAATTACTAATTAACGTGGAAATACAAACGGAATTATCATCAGAAATAACCTATGTTTGAACTAAAATACTCTAGTTAAGTTGGTTTATTGAATGGAAACAGGACGACGAAGGTGAACCGTGGGTTTTGCGCCGAACTGCAGGACGCAAGCGAACAAGCTGGACGAGCGGGTACGGAGTCTTGGGTACGTCTCGGTGAATCCGTGTCGGAAGGACACCCTACCGAGACCCATCACAGAGGCCGAGTGAGCAAAAGAGCCATCCAGACGGTATCAAAGGGTTTTTCCAAGTCGATCAGACATGCACCTGTGCAATGATTCTTACCTTTATTCCACTGTATGTTGGAGACCAGTTTAGTTGCGGCATGTATGGTTTCATGACCCGTCTTAAAGCCAAACGGGTTATTCGGAATAATGTTGTTGTCGTCTACCCATTTTACCAGAGGTTTGTTAATGCTGTTTTCAAATACTTTACTGATCCTTGGCAGTGAACTTATCGAACGCATGTTCATTGGGTTTGTACAGTCTTTGCCCTTTTTTGGGATGGGCTGTATGATTTCCGTTTTCCAACGCACTGGAAAGTATGCATTATTCAACGCGTTGTTAAACAGGACCGTGCATATATCTATTATCATTGGGGAGAGGTTCTTGAGTACGATGTTAGATACTCCATCTATTCCCCCTGACTTTTTGCTTCTCAATGAGTCGAGGATACCCTAAATTTCTTTCCTCGTAATTAAAAGGCTATTAGCCCTAACATTGGCATTAATGACAATTGACAAATTATCGTCACTGAATTCTGTAAAACCAGGATTCTCCGATAGCCAAAGTGAAATTTCATTTCGGAGGTGCAGGTGATTCAGTGGAGCTCTGTCCTCCAAGTCGTGATTTCGGTAAATGTTTTCATTCACCTTGTATATTTCCTGAACAGCTCCCACAGCGTTCACCTTTTCCAAACGATCCTCAATCACAAGAAGCTCATTATTGAGGATAGCGTTCTGTGTATCTATGTCAATATTGGTTAGCAGCTGCTTGTTTACACCAGTACGTGGAGTTTGGAGACACTGAATCTGTTATGGATGAAAATCTCCAATTTTGTCGTATATGAATGCCAAACTATTTTTTGTATGGAGTTGCTGGGATCCTGTCCGCAGCGTTAGTTTGTTATGTATATTAATGACAAATTAGTTTGTGTATGAACAACAAGTCCAGTTATCACCCGCCGGAAGGGTCTGCAAAGCTAGTTTTGCTATATTTATATTCCAGTGCCACTTTTGGTTGTTTTCTCCTGCACATGAAGCTGAGCACCAGTCGTGCCACAAGAGCTTCCGTAGTGTCCGTCTGTTAGGTTTTGTAACAGGTTTGGGGGTGGATTGACGGATACGTAAAAAGGTTGCCAGTCACCACCAAACTGCTTACAACAAGTTTTCCTGTGGAAAGAAATTCAGGGGTTATCAGCTTTATACCTGCTGATTATCTGCTACGTTCTTCCACGTATATAGGTCATATATATATATATATCGGCCATTCACGTTATTCGGTTCGGAATGTTTCGGTTCTTCAAACTGTTCTCCCATGGGCGGTTAGGCAGCTACACAGCTTAGCGGTTTGTTGCTGAGCCACGATTTACCGGTTCCAGGTTTCAATTTTAGCGACGTTATAATTAAGAACACTATCCGAAGTTATTCAGGGCACAATTAATTTTATTAAATTGAGGTTTTTTTAATACAGTTGGACAATAGGAGAAACGTATATCGTTTTTAAATGCAGACAGAAAAACTGACGGGAATTTAAGACGGAAAGAAAAACACAGTGAATCTATAGCGTTTGAAATAATAGTGAAGAAGATCGTGTGATTCGAACTGACGCTATGACAGCTCGAATCACGAAAAAAAATTTACCTAAGCGTTACACACCAGGCTACTGACCGTGTTTAGAATTTGATTTCCAAACTCGACTTTATTCCACTGGTGTGAATAATTTTTTTTTTATTTATCGCTTGGTATACGGTTCTGATGTATTTTTCTCATTCGATTTTTCGTTCGTGTTCTTCACTATTTCGCTTGTGAATCGTGTGTATCTGTTAGAATCGCTACAAATCGTTCTTCAGTCGAAGCACATAAATGTGGAAGACTCTTCCTGATCACTAAGATTACAACTTTCAGGCTCGCAATCATCCTACATTTTCTATACCTCTCTTCCTCTTCTACCGTCCACACTATTCATTGTATTTTAAGGCCATGATTGACTTTAAGCGCATCTCTAAACATTGTCTCTGGGCACGAGTATTATAAAAAGATATATGAGTATATTTAATTAAATGAGTGTGATTCTTAGAGTGTAATTATCTACGATTTACAGTTTGGTATGATAAGAAATTTGTCCCATCAATACTGTATGCACGTAGTAATTTACCACAGCTATGTGGTGAAATTGAAATTCAATATGCGTTGAATAACGTAGCCAACTAGGCAATCGATTCATCACTTTGTATGGCTCAGCTCTTGTAAATATTGTACAACATCGTAACTCCTTGTACTGTAAAAGTATTACATGCATCTGATATGGTTCTCTCATATCTACAGCTTATTGCAATTACGCCTAAACAAGAATGAGCTTTATTATTAACACGCGCATACGAAAAGAAATTCCACGGGTTCACTGAATTTATAACAGAATACTAGTAGAAAACAAATTGGTGAAATAAAATGTCGTGGGGAAATGAGATAAGAGTTGAAGGGAAAATTTACGGCATACAATTCGGCTTACGAGTAGTTGTAATATTCGCTACGTGTAGCGGAGACACAGGAAATGCCAACATCGTTATAATTGAGACGTAGCTTACTAAAGTTCTTTTTTAGACACCGCACTTTGTGGTGCAATTTTTTTGGCTTTCTATGACACGAGTAGGTCGTACCTCAGATTAACATAATCGCCAGGACTAAACTGAATTTTTTAATTGTAGGTTGAAACTTTTTCTTCCCTGTGCTATAAAAAAAGTGGCGCGAGGGCGATTTAAACGAGACAAGGACATATGTCCTTGTCCGGAATCACCCGCGTCCCTGAGGATATTGGGCTCAGTCTCAAGATACCTGAATAATAAAAAGGATGGGAGGTATGTCAGGTTAGTTTCTACAGGGTTAGTTTAAAGGTCTCTAACTACTTGGATGGAGGGATTGTGAGATAGAAATCAGACAAGACCAGTAGGCCTTGAGTGCGATAGTAAACGCAGATTACTGACCGTGCGTGTGTTTAGTTTGTTAGCAGAAAACCCTATGGGATGGGTCCAGGAATCACTTATTATAGAGAGGAATGTTGTTTGGAAGGGGGCTTTTTTCAGTTTTGTACTGAAAAAGAATTTGTGGCGGTCGGATCCGAAGAAATTGAAGGAAAAAAGGGTCAAGGACGCGCGACTCCTGTTCAAGTAGGTTCTCGCTGTTCTGAGTGTTTTCGAGGTACATGTATGCTAATTGTAGCAATTATTTGTCGATAGGGGTAATGGAGGCACCTTCGTATAGGTGAAAGTTGGACTAACAGCGACCGTCAGGACTTCTAGAGTTGTTGATGCATCTTCTGAGGAGTTTCCTTTCGAAACTCTTTCCACTTGTGCCGAAGATATATAGGACCATATGGGAAAGGCGAGCGATATTCCAGATTGGATTTGCTGCTTATAGCAGAGAAGTTTAATTGTGGTGTAAACTTTGTTGCTCCACTTCAAAATGTTGTGCAGTTGCTTAAACCTACCGAGGGCCCTTTGAAGAATGTGGGTCACATGTTTGATTAAATTCATTTTTGGGGTATAACTGACCCCAAGATATTTCATCCTGTCCTGTGGTCTAATTGTAGTATCTCCCATTTGCATTCGAATATTCTGTGAATATTGAGAAGTAGATTGGGAGTGTTTACTACTCAGAATTATGGCTCTGCTTTGATAGATAGATCCAGTCGAATTTTCCATAGACTCTAATACTTATACAGTTCGTCCAGGTGACGGTTGAGTCGATTTGTTGCGAGTTTAGGGCTTTTAGATGACCTGTAGACTAGGACTAGGACTCTCCCGTCCAGAGGGCAAGGAATATCTGAGGTATAGTTATTAAATAGGATGGGGCCTAGAATGGAGGCCTGTGGGACGCTTTGGGAAAGTTTGGGATATCTTTCCATGCACCCGGACTTGAAAGGTTCTGTTTCGAACGAAGTGGGAGATGATACTACACGGCGTTCTGCTAAGACCACTGCTCAACAATATAAAGAGGAGGCCTTCGACGCACGTCCTGTCAAAAGTCTTTTCAATATTCAGACTCACCTCAATATTGGATTTCTTATTAAAGAGGCGCACGCAGACGTGGTTTTGAAATACATTGAGAGCCATAGTGGTGCTGTGCTTGGAAATCAGGTAATATGTTCCTGGCACTGATAAAGTTGTTTAGCTTCTCGTATATGAACTTTTGCTGATGCAGGTGTGGAGCGAGATAGGGCGAAAGATTGAGGGGCGGTATGCTGGTTTCCCAACTTTGGCCATTGGACAAACAATAGCATGCTTCCAAGCTTGGGGAAAGTATCCCATGTTGTAGGAATGGTTGAACAGAATGGATGGCTTTATAAAGGATAAGGCAAAAAGCCTTCGCAACGAGTGGTACGATATGTTGTCGATTCCCGGTGACTTCTTAGGGTTCGAGACTTTACTAGGTTCTGTAGGGTGTTTGGTGTAACGAAACCGTCACCATTATCACGTGTGTCGTCGAAGTATGCACTGTTAGCTAAGTTGAAGACAACTATTGGCTCGTTAAAGTTGTCTAGTTTATTGTGAACCTCCGAACTAATGATTGCATTACTATCTGGGTCGCCATCCTACAGAGTAACCTTGTGACTATTTTCAAATGTCTCTCCGATGATGTTTGCTTTATTAGTGTCAATATTAACAAAAGCACCATTATGGATAATTGGGCCAGTGATACGAGAAATGCCACATATCTTTTTAAAGTTTTTGTAAACGTTCTGGTCCATCTGAATACCCTTCAGTTTGTCTTCCAATTGTCAGGTACGATTGTTTTGGATTCTCTATTTTATCAGTGTACCAATATTGTGAATGATGGACCGAAATAATGGTTGCCTTTGCGTAAAGCGGTGACGATATCTCATTCTGCAAAGCTTTTTACCCTCCCGGATGAGACGAAGAGTGAAGTCATCATGGGGAATCTAATAAGTCTTTCAAGTTTATAGTTCGGGACATGAGTCTGCGAAGTTTCAACAAAATCTCGTGAAGTCGTCTTGCAGCGTTATTTATCTCAACCGTCGTTTGGTTTCTGTCAATAGGAAGGGAGAGTTGGTGGAGTTTTCCGTTCAATGTGACATTGCAGTTGTCCCAATTTGTGCGCCCATAATCGTGTATATATCTGATATGAGCCCGGGATGCTCGATAGCTGCGAATGAATGTTACAGATACACCCACCGATACACCGAGGAGGAGTGATTAAGGAAGTAAGTTTTTCTTCTGTAGTATTTAAAGTTCTTGAAATAAACATTATTGGATGTTTGTCTTGAAAAGTAATGCTCCTATCGCAAAATTGCTGGCGTCGGTTGTCAGGTCAAATGGTTCATTATAATCTGGTTGAAAAAGTTCCACTTGTGATTGAAGTTCCTTTTTTATTTTGTTGAATGCGTCTTTCGCGAGTTGGTTGAATTCTAATTTTATTTTTTTCCTTTTGTTCCTTGAAATTCGTTCTTCTCCTTGCAGATAGAATGTCATTGGGTTTGTAATCTTTAGATAGTCTTTTATAAATTTTCGATAATATCCTGCCAACCCTAGGAATTACCGCAGGTCTTTTAAATTAGAAGGCTCCGGGTAATTTTTTATTGTTTTAATTTTCTCTGGATCCACAGTGATGATCCCATGTCGTGTTACATGTCCTAAGTAGTTAACTGATTTATTGAAATAATGTGATTTTTCGTTGGATATCTTCATGTTTGCTTCTTTTAATACATTCACAATTATCTTTATATGTTCTAAATGTTACTCCGCATATCCTGAGTATATTAATACATCGTAGATATAAACGTATGCAAATTTTCCAGGTTAGAAAGTCATAGAATATCGTCTACTGTTCTCTGGAAAATGCATGGTGCATTCTTTAAAGCAAAAGGCATGCGAAAAAATTCATATTTAGCTCCGTTTATACTCGTAGTATAGCTTGTTTTCTCACGATCCAATTCTTTTATTTTGATTTGATGAAATCCAGATTCTATTATACATTAAGTGTCGAAAGTATTTTTGCTCTACTAAGATTTTATATTGGCAATTCTACATCGGGTATAGGGTATCTATGGGGGTATGGGAGCGAACATACAGGGCTGTGGCATTTCTAACAGATACACACACAATATACAAGCAAATAGTGAAGAGCACCGAAAGGAAATTCGAATAAGCAAAAACATCAGAGCCGTATACCACAGCGATAACATAACAATTCCACATCAGTTGAGATTACTTGAGTTTATAAATCGAATTCGTACACGCGACAGCGGCCTGATGTGTTGAGCATTGGTTACATTTTTAGTGATTCTAACCGTCATAGTGTCAGTTCGAATCACACGTTCTTCACTATCGTCGCGATACGCGATATATCAAAGTCTCTGATTGCTTTCAACCCGGCGAACCCGAGTTCCTGTCATGAATATTCACGAAAAGGTGTAATTTGAGATGAATATTCACGAAAAGGTGTAATTTGAGATTTATATAGGAAAAGGGGGGATGGGAGCGAACACACAGAGCAAAGTCTCTGATTGCTTTCAACCCGGTGAAGGCCAGGACGATCCTTGTCCCTGTTCAATCCAAGTTGACATGCATTCTCCACGTGACACCCCTGGCACCCGCCACGTAGTGAGCCAATGCATGCAGCGATACCCTGAGAAAGGTTGACGCAAGGCTAATAAACTTGGCCGGAAAAACAAGAGGCAAGTCTAAGAACGTAACCCTCATAAACGTTCACGGACCTACAGAAGAGTCCCCTGATGACGAAAGAGAAGAATTCTATGAGAACGTCGAACGAGCCCTCAATGCCTGCCCAAGATACGCTGTGAAAATCGTTCTTGGTGATTTGAATGTGAAATTAGGTTGGGAGCCGGTTTTCGGGTAGTACGCAGGTTCCCATAGTTTCCATGAGAATCCTAACGACAATGGACTACAAGTCATCGAACGGGCAGCATCAAAGAGCTTGGTCGTTGCGAGTACCAGGTTTCCACGTAAAAACATCCACAAAGCCGCCTGGGTATCACCTGATGGAGCCACTCGCAAGCAAATTGACCACGTGTTGATAGATCACCGCCACTCTTCGAGCCTGATGAAGGTACGAATGTACCGAGATGCCAACGCCGACTCGGATCACTATCTTGTTGGTATAGATTTCCGAGCACAGATTGCCTTACGGAAACGTATTGCATCCGCGCATCAGGTTCGAATCAACACAGCTGCCTTATGCAATCAGAACACCAGTAACACCTGTGGTCATGCTTTAAGACTGGCCCCTCCTGGGGTCAGAATGCCGGGGGTCGAAGAGAAATGGACACGCCTTAATAGGAGTCGTAGAGATCGGACTGACTGGTTTGATGATGAGTGCAAACTAGCGACTGAAGGTAAGAATGCTGCATAACCGACAATGCAGCAGTCTCATAGGACGCGGGTACGCAGGTACGCGAGGGGAAGTACAAAGAGCTCAAAAGATCTGAGAAAGACACCACAGACAAAAGAAAGGTGCCTGGGAAAAAATCCGGTGAAATAGAGAAAACTAGAGAGCGCGGCCCGCACCGGGCGCGGAAGTTCTACCAAATAATCCGCAGTATGACGCGGTACACACCACGCTGCACTTACTGCAAAGATAAAGAGAGTAATCTGATCACCGATCCTGAAGGCATTCTGGAGCGATGGAAAGTGCACTTCAATGAATTGCTAAATGGTCAGCTCACAGAAGAATTGGAGGCTCCAACAATGCAAGATCAAGACCAAATGCTACCGTCACCAAGCATTGAGGAAACAGTAAAGCCATAAGACAGTTCAAATCAAATAAAGCTCCCGGAGCTGATGAATAGCCACGGTAGTACTATATAATGCCATGAGAGAGTTCGGCATTGCAAACAAATTTATACGACTTCTTAGGTTGACCATGACCAACGTAACTAGTCAAGTAATGCTAGGGTGTGAGTATGACTGCGGGAGAGTGTAGGCGGTGAGAGGGGTAGGATCAGGATGGGTAAGAGAGGAGACGGCGTTTGAGAGCGGGAGATTGAAGTCAACGAACGCGGGGTGAGAGCTTGCCCACCCCAGCATTCGCAAAATGGGGCCTCCAGTTGTCCAGTTGTTCAATCGTGTGCGTGCCGCTTGTGTTTGACCCGCGCAGATATAAAAATAAAGAATTAATAAGTTCATACGAAAATGTTTAATAGTTTACGTGAAAACAAATCAATAACACAAAAAACAAAAGGACAAACAATAAACAATAAATTTAAATTTAATTAACAGTTTGATTAGCTATGCAATAGTCTCGTTGAGAAAAATAATAATATATCGCATACCTCCGAGATCTCCATTTTTTTCTTTCACTTGATTAAGCATAATCAAGCAAAAACGATAAATTGGTTTCAGTGACATTATAAAGTGCGCTGCTTCACAGCAATAATAACAGTCAAAACAAAGTAACAGAACGAAAAGTGAATCAAAAGTAATCGAAAATAATCGAAAATAAACAAAAATAAAAACAAACAAACAAATTAAAGAATAAAAAAAAAAGTGCATAACAAAATCCTTTCACTGAGGTGCGACAAAGAAACTATCAATTAAAATATATCACCTCGCAAGCGTGAAAATTGAAACAGACAATATATTGCTCATTAAGCAAGTGGTTTTTAAGGCAGCATTTGGCGCGAGGGCAGAGTCACTGATTCCTACTCGACGATAGCCAAGTTCGAGTCGCCGTACGGAAGAAATCGAGTTCGTGCTTCGTATTGCGGGTCGCCTTTGTTTTTTTTAAATGAAAACAAATTGGAAAGAACCAGTATGAACACGGAGGACGACAAAAACGCAACAACACACAAAAGAAAAGGTACACAGAAAATCTCCATTGTGACGCGAAGTAAAACCGCGAAATTAACAATGGAGAAAAAAGGCCAGCAAATGGAGGAGGACAGAGGGCGCCCCTCCCCCTACAATTTTAATATGTATGGGGCAAACAATTCGTTCGCTTCTCTTGCATCCTCAGAGTCTGAGGATGAAGAAGAGGAAATAACTGAATTGGAGGCGAAACTTGCGATGGCAAGAGCCCGTCTAGAAGAGAGACGCCGAAAGAAAAAAATAGCGGCACTCGAAAAAGAAAAAGACACGGAACAACAACAAAAGCCGAAGCCAAAAGTCGGCCAACAGCAACAGCAACAGCAACAGCAACAGCAACATCAACAGCAACAATCAACACAAAATCGACCACAGCAAGCAACACAACAGCGGCAAAGCAACAATCAGAACCAAAAAATAAAGATGCCACCGATCAACACTATAGATATTGAGTGTAAGGAATTGGTAAGTCTTTGTAAGCTAGCGATAGGTAACAATTTTGTAGTTAAAAGACTGGCTGGTAATAGGCATGCCATTCAAACCTATGCGGTGGCAGACCACGAAAAAATTAAAGAGGTCTTAAAAAGGGCCACCGCGGAATTCTACTCGTTCACGCCGAAGCAAACAAAGAGGGTAACGGTTCTATTAAAGGGTGTCGACCCTGAGGTGGAACCGGAGGCTCTGCTCGAGATGCTTCAAAAGTTGAGGCACGACGATCTCGAGTTTATCTCCGTAAAACCGTTCACTACAACCAAGGCAAGAAGGGAAAACCGCAAGCTACCCTTCTTTTTGGTTCAACTAACGCCCAGCAGCAGAATTGGTGGTCTAAGAAAGATTACAGTCTTGGATCATCAAAGTGTCACATGGGACAAGTTAAAAAAAGGCAGAGACATCCTGCAATGTGTCCGCTGCCAAAGGTTTGGTCACGCGGCGGCGAACTGTGAAATGCAGCACCGTTGCGTGAAATGCGGAAAAGACCATAAGGCAGAAGAGTGCCCTCTGGGAAAAGAAAGGGTAGAAGACAAAGCCCTTCTAAAGTGCGCAGTGTGCCGGAATGAGGGACACCCCGCTAATTATCGAGGATGTCCTAAATTCCGAGAAATAATGGCAAGAAGTGTGATCCGGCAAAAAACCACAGAGCCAGCTCGTACTACAACAATGCCCGTAACATCGCAGCGGTCGTACGCACAAGTTGCGTCGGGTGGGAGACCATCAAACCAGGCTACAACATTGGTAGCCACAAATACTCCCACACAGACTGAAACAACATCGCAAGCGGACGTGGTCACGGTTCTGCTTAATCTGCAGAGACAGATGACACAGCTGCAAAACCAAATAAACGAGATCTACTCGTACTTGCCCAATCTAAACAAAAAGTCAATATAAACCCTCTAACCACAACATCAATAAAAGCTCTTGTCGTGAATGTAAATTCACTAATAAGAACTGAGAGAAGAGCCAATCTTTTCAACCTGTTGCAAGTTGAACGGCCTGATGTACTTCTGGCGGGGGAAACAAAGTTAAACCAGAGACACAAGATATGGCATAAAAACTACGATATTATACGAAGAGACCGACCTAACTCCTCTCAAGGGGGGGGTGTCGCAATCTTTATTAGAAAAGGGATCCCTCATAAAGTTATATATAGTGGAGAAGTGCGCAGGTTCCGGGTGCTGGAAGCCTGTATCGTACGCATACCCCTTCAGCAAGGAAGGGGTTTGTATGCGATTGCGGTCTACGCACCTGAGGAGCACCAACATAATCTATTTATAGCAGAGCTCGAGACTCTCTTCCGATGCTTACAATTGCACCTGGGCAAAAATTACTTTATTCTAGGGGGAGATATGAACGCCAAGCATAGAAATTGGGGAAATTATATATCTAATGCCAGAGGAAATCAGTTGGCTGGCTGGTTAGACCAGTTTCATATTGAATATAGAACTGACCTGCTAGCTACCGAATATCCATCGTTCCCTAGAGGTAGATCGTTCTTAGATATCTTGCTAATCGACTCACGACTGAGAATACTTAACACCAATAGACGAAACACAAACTGTTTACGGACAATTGAATACGATAGTGACCACTGTGCATTCACGGCAGTAATGGAGCTTCCGAACGAGCTCGCAGATCTGGAGGAATTCGTGATCCCGCAACCCTATAACTACGGGGCAATGCGATGGCCGCGGTTCACCAGATCATTAACAAGAGAACTTCGTTCGAATGACTTTAATCTGCCAGTAAACAGAAACCTGACTAATGTCGAAATCGACAAATACATTCAACAAATGGACGAAACCATAAAACGAACAATGGACAAAACAATTCCCAAAACAACAGTTACAGATCACACTAACATGTACAGAAACGCAACAATAAACGCACTCCACAGGCAAAAGAGCAGACTGCTATCGAAATTAAAACAATTACACAGACAGTTTACAGACAGACAAGACCAGGAGATAATATCACTGAAATCCCGATTAAAAAACCTCCAACAATTACTTAAAGCTAATTATAGATTAGCAACAAATTTGTATTGGAACAACAGAATTCGAGCTATAAAAACTAATAACCCGAATATGTTCCCACAAATAAATAAAATATTCAGGAGAAATAATCAAAATGAGATTCAGTGTCTCCAAATCCCACGTACTCAGGTAAACAAGCAGCTGCTAACCAACATTGGCATAGATGCAGAGAACGCTATCCTCAATGGTGAGCTCTTCGTGATCGAAGATCCTTTGGAAAAGGTGAACGCTTTGGGAGCTGTCTTTCAGGAAATGTACAAGGTGAATGAAAGCATTCATCGAAATCACGACCTGGAGGACAGAGTTCTACTCAATCACCTGCACCTCCGGAATGAAATTTCACTTTGGCAATCGGAGAATCCGGGTTTTACCGAATTCAGTGAAGATAATCTGTCAATTGACATTAATGCCAATGGTGTAGTGGCTAATAGCCTTCTAATAACAAGGGAAGGAATCCAGAGTATCTTCGACTCATTAAGAAGCAAAAAGTCAGTGGGAATAGATGGAGTACCTAACATCGTACTCAAGAACCTGCCCTCAATGGCAATAGATATATACACGGTCCTGTTTAACAACGCGTTGAATAATGCATATTATCCCGCGCGTTGGAAAACGGCTATCATTCAGCCCATCCCAAAAAAGGGCAAAGACTGTACAAACCCAAGGAACATGCGTTCGATAAGTTTACTCCCAAGCATCAGTAAAGTATTTGAAAAAATCATTAACAAAGCTCTGCTAAAATGGGTAGACGACAATAGCATTATTCCAAATAACCAGTTTGGCTTTAGGGCGGGTCATGAAACCACACATGCCGCAGCTAAACTGGTCTCTGACATACAATGGAATAAATGTAGGAACCAATGCACAGGTGCCTGTCTGATCGACTTGGAGAAAGCCTTTGATACCGTCTGGATCGAAGGGTTGTATTACAAACTGGTCAGACATGGCATACATAAGCCTTTACTATATGTACTTTACGATATGTTAAAGGACAGGAGGTTCGTGGTCAAAAGTGATAATGTGACCTCTAATAAAACGTATAATATCAAGAATGGCTTGCAACAGGGCGCGGTACTCTCTCCGATTCTTTTTAACATTTATATTAGCGACTTATTAGAAGCACTTCCGCAGGCTATTGCGTACGCAGACGATCTCATAATTTACAGAACAGCTCCGAAAGTTGCGATTATAAATAGGTTAATACAGCGAGACTTCAACAAAGTGCAGCGCTATTGCAATGACTGGAAACTTAAGATCAACTTCCAGAAATGTGAAGCCATCCTATTCAGAACTCCATTATATAAAGCCACATACGACACAAGGAAAAACTGGCGAAAGCTAGTTATCGTGGGACCGCATGGAGATAAACTGGAAACCAAGAGTTTAGTTAAATACCTGGGCATCTGGCTAGACCAATATCTGTATTTCAACAGACATGTAGAGGCTGCTTTGCTCAAAGCGAGGAAAACTTTTGCTATGACAAGGAGGCTATTTCACAGTAGCCAACTTGACAGCAAGGTAAAAGTCATATGCTACATGACGCTAATCAGGCCAATGCTCATATATGGTTGCCCAGTATGGTTCAACATAGGTCCAAATTTGATGGAAAAGATTCGGGTGTTCGAAAGAAAGTGTCTCAGAAGTTGTCTCAGATTATATCGGACACCGGAATCGGACTATAAAAAGTATTACTCAAATGAGACTTTATATAATGAAGCGTACATAAATAGGGTGGATAATTTTATGATTAAATTAATCAGAGGACATATTGCGAGAGCAATAAGCTCGTCCAATGACCTAATTTTCGGGGCCTATTATCCAAACACCTTGTACTATGAGAGCGTGCGTCGCAACGGCTTTGTTCCACCAGAGGCGTTCCTTGACTTGGATATGAAAGGGCTTATACAGGATAGATCCGGAATTCCGCTGATCTATCATGTAAGTAGATCATCTGTAGACGGGCGATTGTGCTACGACCGGGAAGTAGCGCGCACCGAAGAAGAGCTCCTGCGCTTCAGTAGGGCTATCTCCCACAGAGACCGGGACGATAGTATTAGACAGCGTCAACAGTTCTGGTGGTTGAATGGCATATAAAGACCTGGATACCAAAGTCAGTATAGAATCATACTATCATCAGCTAGCTTACATAGACTTAGCTTTTCTAGAATTAGGGTAGTATAAGATTTAAGTTAAGTTAGGTTAAGTGCTTTTACATAAAAATAAAAATAAAAAATAAAAAAAAAAAAAATAAAAAAAAAATAAAAAAAATAAAAAAAAAATAAATAAAAAAAAATAAAAAAAAAAAATATATATATATATTAGGTAAGTTAAGTAAGTTAAATTTTAAGAAAAAAAAAACAAAAAAATTGACAAAGTTTTTCAAATTTTTCTTTGTATTTCAACTAATTATCAGTACTGCCACAAAGTTCTGTCGCCGAAAGGCAAATTATACAAATGTTAAGTAATGTTTAGCTTAGAGCGTCTGCGAAGGACCAGTAAGTTATTATATAAGATAATTAAGCTAGAATTTAAGCATTTTTTGTCTAGCCTTTAATTTAGAAATTAAGAATATAAAAAGAAAAATAAAAAATGTTTTAAAAATAAAAAATAAAAAAAAAAATTCGCAAAATGGGTTTATTAGAGCCGTAAGACGTGTGATGGGCGGGCAAATAGAAGAGACGGGGGTTTCGCAGATTTCGGGGATTAGTGGAAAATGTGATGGAGGAGAGCAGGCTTGGGCAGTTGATTGAACCTGAGAGTAGACGGTGGATAAAGACGATATCGGCATGAATTCTGTGCTCTTCAAGTGTGCTAATGTTAATTAGCTGAACACGGCTCGTGTATGGGGGTAGAATCAGAGGATTTTCCCAATCAATCCTCAGAGGGCGAAATGCAAAAAACGACGTTGCACGCTTTCGACCCTGCAAACTTGGGACGAGTACTGAGGAGACAAAACCTGACTCGCATATTCAAGAAAGGGGCGGACAAAGGCTATATAGGGCGATCTGGAAACGTAGGGATTAGAGAATTCCTTCGACCAGCGTTTCACAAAACCAAGGACAGAGTTGGCCTTGAGAATAATGTCATCAATATGTGGGATGAAATCAAGCTCCCTATCACATAAGATGCCAAGGTCCCGAATCGTTTGTACAGGTGTTATCTGTTGGTTGAGTAAGACATAGGAACGTAGCGGGGTTGCTAAGGTTGTAAGAAAAATTAAGCTCGTGGGCTCCGGTGGGCGGGACACCTAGTTCGAATGAGCGAAGAGGAGCCTGTCCGGACAGTCCTTTATGGCAGGATGTATGGAAGGCCTTCTCTGGGATGGAGGGATGGCGTGGACCAGGACACCACGAGCTTGGGAGTGCCAAATTGGATAACATCGGCTCGAAATCGGGACCGGTGAAGAGACTTACTAAATGAGGCCAGGACCGGATCCCGGTTGTGGTGCCGATGATCATGATGATAGGTATCACTCTGTTGGTTGCGATCAGGTCTGCTCAGTATATTAATGTCGGATATTCTTTTTATTATTGTTTTACTTTTCATTAATTATGTTTTTGTTTCACTGAATTTATATTAGTCGATTCCTCTATTAATTATTTAACTTTCACTGAATCCTGTTATTTGATTTTTATATTATTTCACTTCCTCCGCTATGTAGATATTCGTAAGGGTGAAGATTCCTTAGTGCTGCGGATTGATTGTCTTCTTATTCCTCGAAATAAGGATGTCTTCGATTTGTGGTCCACAGGGTGTTTGGACGTTAGAAGTTTAAACACTCGTGGCAGGTTCGCCAATTAATGTACATAAATCTTTATTTATTCTTACTCGCGAGTATACATTGATTCTTAGGGTCTAAGTGTTACTGCGGCTATGGAAGGACTTTCCAGACAGCTACCAAGAGTACTCTCGATAAGAATTATGCATGGTGGAGCGTTCGCCATCTTTATAGTAAAATGATTTCTTTGTCTGGAATATGTTATCCCTCTTCTAGAATATTGTGACGCATATGACAATCAGTACTAGAATATTCTAGAAAGTCCGAAACAAAGTACTAGAATATTCTAGAAAGTACTGGAAAACTGGAGACTATGAGCAATAGAAAGTTCGAGACTATGCAACGTACAGAAAGGAAACACCAAATCAGAATGAGGAAAAACGGTATAAATACGTCGCATGCAGATCGGGAAGATAGTAAGAAGTAAGAAGAAGCAGAGTCAAAGACGCGATAACTAAGGAAGCGATAAGTCAAGAAATCGTCAAGTGTACGGTAAAAGTAACGGTTGTTATTAACGGACAAATAAAGTGTTACATTAATTCAAAATCGATTTAACGGCCTTTATTTATTAAAAATAATTAATCCAGCGAACCCTAAGCTCGCTACAATATGTTATCTCTAATTACGAATGTCGGCTATTGGTTACTCATGGAATTGTGCTGATAAATAAGGTATGGCATCCGGCTGGTCGGGGGAGAATTTTTATAATAACTTGCAAGTTTAGGCTTAGTCATGATGGCTCATATGGTGCTGTTACATGGCAACTCCCCCACCGACCTTGTCTCGGCGAGGAAAGTATTAAAAATGTAAACGTTAAACAATTTCAAACTGAGTTTAAATACAATTATCATCATCATCATCATCGGCACTACAACCGGGAACCGGTCTTGGCCTTATTTAGCAAGTCCTGAGGCTTGTTAAATTGTCCATAATGATTTATTTTTTCTGGGCAAGGTCATTAGTCTTGCGCCAGGGGCTCCCCGACGGGGAAACGAACCCCGGTCTCCCGGCTGACAGGCGGGTGTCCTAACCACTATACTATCGAGGAGCCCTAGGAGCTACAATTATACCAACATTAAATAAATACAAAACACAACGTATATTGTGATTTACCACATAAATTAACCATATCTATTTAAACAATGTACATTTTACATTTTACATTTTAAATACACATAAAGTTAAACATATAACAATTAAGCTAAATTCGGCAATGAAGTCTTCGATCAATTTCGGGACAATCATGGTCAAGTTTCTTCGCCGAGGCAACGGTGTCAGGGAACGGAGAGGTGGCGGAAGAAGATATGGCCTTTTAATGCAAAAGGATTTAGTTTACAATTTTTGAACGGTGCTGACGTCTCCGTTGTGATATCTGATGTTTTTTTTGTTTCGTGTGTTGAGGCGGGAACAAGAGAGGGGACTGGGGTGGTTTTTGGAAAAAGTTAAGAAAATGCCAATAAAACCCGTGAGAGTATTGTGAGATTTTAAAAGTAAAGAATTGTAATTGTAATTGTAAAATTGTCACTTAAGACCCATAATAAAATAGCATACATTAACGAAGAGCAATAAAAAGGTGTTTACGTTCAGCATTGGAGGAAAACGTTCCAAGGCTTACGACTAGTGCAAGGTTTATTTTAGCCATCCACAGCAAGACGGTTCAGCGTGGAGAAGTGTATCCTGTTGGCCACATCACACCTAATCATTGCAACGGGTTTTGCAAGGAAACTCGGGACCTGCCCTGTTAAAACGACGGTACTTGGTGAAAGTATATAACAGCGACCATCCACCAAGTAGGATCAAGTGTTGGCACACGTGAGTACCTCCCAAGTTAAGTATATACACGTATTGAAAAATCTTATCTGTGCGATCGAAACATGTCAATTTTATCTTCAAAGTCAGGTTGTACCGGGCAAGACTCGAACGCCCGCCAACCAGAAAAGAGTCCGGTTCTGCGGTATGGCAACACGACGAGAGGGAAAAGGTTGTGGGCATAAGAATAAATATAACAAATCTAACAATTGGCGCAGCCTTCCGCTAAAAAACCGAACAGTGTCAAAGACCATCAAGGACGTTAACTCGGGCGAGGTGTGTGGACGAACGTTGTCATGTTGCAAGATTATTAGCACCAGATTGCCTATAACATGACCAACTCGACGTCGGTATGTACTGAGAAGAATTTACCATTGCCCTGCGTTCCAGAAAATTGGTCACATAAACTCGATGAGCATCCCAAAACACAATCAAAGGAAGTCTTTTTTTGCAGAGAGTGGTGTTTTGCACTTTATTAGCCGTTATGATGACGGGTGTCGATATTCAGCGCCCTGTCTTTTCTCTTCCGGATGGTAATGATGGACCCATGACTGTCATCCTGTCACAATTTTCATAAGGAAGTATCCTTCGCTACGATAGCACTACATAAGTCGCTCGCAGCATTCCAATCAACGCTGTTAGTTCTCGTTTGTGAAACAGCGTGGAACCCATCGTGCATAGAATTTACGGTATCCCAATTGTTCAATAATAAAGCCGATATGTTCCTTGGATATTCTAATATGGTTTCAGTGATTCGTCGGTCATTTTGAATCAAACTGTTGATAAGTTTGCTATGATTATAGTCTGTGGCAGTGATCACACGTCCGCTACGTGTTTCATCAACAATTATGACTTTTCAAGCTTGCATCCACGACATTTTATTGCCCATCGATTCACAATAGACCTGTCAACGGCATCGTTACCATAAACAGCCTTTAATCGATTATGAATTTCAGTAAAAGTCATTTTTTCAACAGTGAAAAATTCGATAACAGCACGTTATTTTAGTCGCATTGACAAAGCACTAGAACGCGCTGCCATACTTCCCTTGAAAGACACTGGATGAACGCGCGACTTCGTTCCCGCGCATCCATATTAAGAGGGAATGTTACTTCCATTTACCGCCAGGTGCGTTTCTAAATGTCATTTCATTCGCGTTCTGCAAACACGTGTGCATTAATTTTCAGCGTGCGCTCGTCAAACCCATTGATCTGTTTTGCCATTAAAAAGAAACTCCAAAGTTGAGCCAGTATCTATGAGCGGTATTTGGATCTTCAAATTCCTAGAGTTCTTGACACTGGAGCTAAGGCAAATTCTAACTGGACGTATTCGAAGCCGTGAAACGGGCTACTTAAGAGATAAAAAAATACTTTACTCTATATAATTTAGTCCCAATTCATAGGGATCCATTCCCCTGCTGGAACATACACGAGGACATCTATTGCAAGGCACTGATTTCCTCCTTGATCCTAACGAGGTTTTTTGGATCTCAGACAACGACTATGTGAATGCCATTGAAATTCCAATTTCGCGTTGTCCATCGGAGGCTGATGTTTCTGTCCTAAATTGAGATTCAAGTCCAATATTAAATAAGAAGTATACAAAGCAGTACCTGACGTACTCGATGGGATGCCGAATTGAGCAATGGAACTCATACTGGACTTATACGCAAAATTTTCAATTTCATCATTAGAACATTTTGTTTATTCTTACTCGACAGAGATTATCACAGCCATAGCTCACGTGAACTTGGAGATTATATTGGTCTTCTTCGAGTACTTGTCTGTGAAAACTGTGAGTACGTTCAGATTCACATCAAAAGAAAATTTAAGACGGAAAGGAAAACAAAGTGAATCCTTCTTCAGTCGAACTGCACGAACTTGAAACATACTGATCATGTCTTTGCAGATAATTACAATCTTCAAGCAATCAAAATGAATGTGCATCGATACCGCCCTTCCCAATTTTCTTGCTCTTCTTCTGCCGACTCCTATTTGTGCGTGGATATTATAAAGAAGAGAGACATTATCCAACGGAACAGTTAGTTAAGCTCAACTGAAGACCGTTGTGGCGGTTTAAGATTCATTTTTGTGAAATTCTGGTAAAGCACGGAAGCTTGAATTCATTTTAAGAGATTGTAGTCCAAATTGAGCCGTAATATCATTTTTGTTTGTTTAAACAGTTATCCTCCACCAAGGTTACTATTTAGAGACAACCTCTAACTCTCCATCGTATAGTGTTTTCGAATTACATTACGCAACTTAATAATTATCTGGTTTCTGATTTGGTTATCTCTCCAACAAACTCCAGTGTATTACTAGATTAGTGGGAGAAGGCTGTTTAAACTCACTCTACAGGAAACAACATTTCACGACACATTTTGAATGCAATCCTAGTCCATCTCAATTGCAAGACACACTTTCAATTCAGACAGTCTTTTCCCGTTATAATAAAGACACCGTAAAGAGTTCGCCTCAACTCTCAAGTACGACTTGGAATCAAGTTTCACGCACCCAACTCAGAAATTGAATTCTTTGGGTTGAAGTCCAAAGTGAGGCCATGGTAACGACTCATTGGTATCGAAGAGAAAACCACTGCGACACTCAACGGTGGTGTATTACAATCAACCACATTGATCAGGGCACTCCCGTCCTTCAACACTTCTCGCTGCCAACGCACCTGAGATTGAGTAATGTAAGGCGACAATCTGAACCCCACCACAGCAAAATATGAACGTGGTCGGTTATTAGCAATAGGCTACACATAGCATGCAGTCTTCTAGCTGTTGGAGGACCAGTTGGCAACAGCTTCAAGCAACAAATGGTCGCTGGTGGTAGTCAGTACTCCATAGGCATCGAACTTCAAAGGAAGCCTGAGGCAAAATGTTGGCTCTACTTTGGTTAATTGTAAAGGTTCTTTATTGCGATGCTCTCTATCGCCAACTAGAGCATAATTTTGATTTTGCGCCTGAGCTAATTGGAACAGATTATCCGTCTCAGAAAACGACAAATATATTTTCAGTGGTGAACGAATGGAAATTCTTGGACTTCGACTACCCAAGCTTTCAACGGAGACAAGTCGCAATAGCTAATCAGTAAGTTGCCTCTGTGTCACATGATCTTTACTTCATTTATATATTTTCGAGTAGGGAATTCATTCCCGAGAACAATCTACCACTTGGTATTGACGTCCATGGAAATAGGATTTTTGTGACAACACCTCGATGGAAAGATGGAGTCCCAGCAAGCTTAAGTTGGCTTCCATTTCCGCCAAAGGAACTTAGTCCGGCTCTGCAACCATATCCCAATTGGCAGGAGCACGGCGATCCATATAACCCAGATTGTAACAAGTTGATGTCTGTGTACAGAATATCGATCGATGAATGCTCCCGGATGTGGCTCATTGATGCAGGTATAGTTAACGCTACAGTGAGCCTCAATCAGATATGTCCGCCAAAAATACTTGCCTACGATTTAAAAACAAATCAAAGAGTTGTATTGTATGAGCTGCCACCAGCGCAAGTAAAACAAGACTCATTGCATTCGAATATACTAGTCGACGTTCGGAATGGTCAGTGCAACGATGCCTTTGTGTATGTGAGTGACGTTTGGCGTTACGGCCTCGTCGTCTACAGCTTAGCCAAGCAACGTAGTTGGCGTGTAACAAATTTTAATTTCTATCCAAACCCTGCTGCTACTGACTTTAATGTCTACGGGTTAAACTTCCAGTGGTTTGATGGTATTTTTGGGATGAGTTTATCATCTGTCAACGAGTACAACGATCGTATGCTCTTTTTCCACCCAATGGCCAGTTTTAAGGTAAGGAATTAAGCCAATATCTAGGGTAAGGAAGTGGGGCAATATACTATGTATAACACCTTTGTTTCGTGTCATTTAAGGAATTTAGTGTATCTACCGCGTTACTTCAGAATGAAGACAACTGGCCGGAGAACGATCAAAGGCTAGCCAAGTCATTTGTTCCAATTGGTGACCGTGGAACAAATGGCCAATCAAGTACGTCGGGTATAGATAGAAATAGTGTTATGTTCTATACCCAGGTTCATCGGGATGAAATCAGATGCTGGGATACAAGAAAGCCGTATACAAGAGCAAATTTAGGAATAGTTGCTGCTAATACTTCACTTATCCAGTTTCCGAATGATTTAAAAGTTGACAATCAACTAGATCAAGGCGTTTGGGTAATGAGTAATAGACTTCCGATATTTTTATATTCAAAACTCAATTACAATGAAGTGAATTTTCGAATTTTAAGAGCAAGTGTGAACGATATCAGGGGTACACCGTGTGATCCCAATGTGCCGTCTTCATTATCCATAGATAATGAATGTGAAGAATATTTGTATCCAAAATAATATTCATTTACAACAAATTCGTCTTTGCTTATAATTATAAATACTTTGTATTGTTAAATAGACGATTTCAGTATCTGCCGACTCTGTAGTGATGTTTTTGATTTTCACAACTCTCCAAAGTATACAAGCTTAATCACTGCAGTTAGTTCTAAACGTATCTACTTCCATACTTCTATCTAAAAGTGCAAGATGAGAAAATTCAATAAAAAATTTAGATGTTTATTTCATAAATGTATTTATTTTCCAATGAAGTTCAATACACTTTGTCCAATGTTCCTCCAATATGTTGATTCTGGGCAATTCTGGAAGGTCTTCAAAATAACCACGTACTGCTGTTTCCGCATCTCCTGTCTTTTCATTTGACCCGAAAAAGTGTTTAGCGACAAGTTTCTAAAGATTTGAGAACAGAAAAAATTAGAGTGAGCTAAATCCAGCGAATAAGGTGGATGCTCTGTGGCGGTTCCGCCAGATCCCACGGTACGCTTTCCTTAAACACCCCATAACACCCATCTTCCCATATAATTTCGCCAATTCAAATCGCATTAGGCACCTGAAAACGCTACACGCATTAATTGGAGCAAAGCTATAGTCGTAAAGCTTCTGCAAGAGAATTCTTACCTTTTCAAGCTTTCCTTCGCTTACAAATCCCCTGTAAGAGTTCTTACTTTCCTTATCATAAATTATCCTGAAAAGAAAAACCCCGGTTTACATATCATGTAACCATTCCAGCCAGAGATAATTATCATGGCGTCGCCTATTCCCAGCTTGATTCATGTATACGATAAATTTCTTTATGTATACATTTAGCTGGCGACGTTTTTCTCCCAGCACAATGTGCAACCCAAAGCAAATACGCATTTCGCGTCCCTTGGCATCAATCGAAATCCAAGCATAATCAATGCAAATGGGTATTCAATACGTATCCTTTCTAGCGATGAAACACCATTTCCCCGTAACTTCGCTAAAACCAATTAGCACATTTTCACATCGGAACATCGTCTCTTTGTTTAGCCGCACATGTTCCAACAAAGATTCCATTGGCATCCGACGATTACGGTTTTATTTGCTTTACGTATCCTAGGAATGCAGTTTATGCCTTTCTTTGTTCTAGGCACAATACCATCATGACCACGATGAGCGAGTGAGCTCTGAACGAGCAAAATATCGTGGAGTCAAATTCCATCCTTCGACCCGAGCAGGTCGTGTCTCCATCGCTACCCTGGTGCGCATAGGGAAGCGATAATAAAAAATAATCGGTTGTGTTGCAGTGCGTGGTGCCTTTAAAGAAAATCGGGAGTCATAATAGTTTCATTATAATTAAATAATAGAAAAACAATAAAAACAATCACCACCAACAATCCCTTGTGTTTTGCTCTCCTGTGCTGCAGTTTCTCTTCGGTGTTTGACGGAACAGTTTTCGGAACAATTAGTAACAATTGAGGATGGAGGAGGAAGTGAACCGTGTGCCCGGGTTCGGCATAATACTTCCTCCCCACAGCTCCAGTTCATATACGTCAAATTGACCATTAGCAAAGCAACTTTATGGATGGTGGTTCATTGTCCTGATGAAACAGAACCTTTTTTCTTCTTTTTCAGACGAGATATTTTCTTTCTTATTGTTCTTAATGTGAAAGATCTAGAGAATATGTACTTGTTCTGTTGCAACGTTTTTTTTTTTAAGGAGTTTTCCTGTTGTGTCCAGCATTCACAACGGGCGATAAGACGACGGCTCTTCTGGATTCTTGACACATTTTGGTATAAGCACAAGCCGCTGTTTTTTCCATCGTTTAGGAAATTGTCCTGTTTGAAAGCAGGTTGTGAAGAGACTGCTGAAGACTTCTGGCTTTTTTGTTAGAGGAGTCTTCACTACAGCGTTAGGGATACCATCCAGTCCCGGGGTCGTGTTTTTTTTGATAACCCTTGCGGCCAAGAGTACCTCTTCGGTGGCCACGGGAGGTATCTCTCCTTCAGTGATCCTCCCTGCACTGATCGATCCCAAAGGAAGCGATAAAGAATTTAAGAAGGAAACCAGATGATACGCAGACTACCATGATCCGCCTACCAAGAGAAAACGCTAGCATGTTGCTGGCTACATGTTTCCTATGGGTTGGATGGGTGAGATGCAGACTTCGTGAACATATCACACTCACACGATGTTTCAGGTGTTGGCAATACGGTCATGTGGCGAAATCCTGCAAATCCGAAGAAGATCGTTCGGAAAACTGTTTGAAATGCGGTGGAATGGGCCACAAAGCAATGGGCTGTAAAGCACAACCCAAATGCATGATCTGCGAATTAGGATGCAAAGGCGGTAACCACCACCCAACACGGAGATACAAATGCCGAGCATTTAAAAACGCGATGTCCAATCTCCTGCATAAAAATGGACAGGTTTAAGTGAATTCAAATTAACTTAAACCATTGTGGAGCCGCACAAGATCTCCTTTCCCAAACGGTTAAGGAATATGGTGCCGACGTGGTACTCATCAATGAGCAGTACAGGATGCCCGGCACTGGTACAATTACATGGGAGGAAGACAGCAACGGAACAGCGGCCTTCTGGACAACTGGAAATTCCCCCATGGAATGCAGAAGTGTCCAGCGGCTGGAAGGAATTGCCTATGCGAAGATCAGAGGAATTCATTTCTACTGTTGTTACGCTTCGCCAAGGTGGGAAATAGAAGAATCCAAATGCTTTTTGGACAGGGTAACACAAGAAGCTAGAGATAAGAGCCCCGTTATAGTTGCTGGAGATTACAACGCTTGGGCAGTAGAATGAGGAAGCACAAGGACCAACAGTAGTCAGGCACTACTCGAAACCTTCGCAGTCTTAGATGTGGTGTTACTTAATGATGGTGTTGATGACACCTTCATAAATGAGAAAGGCCGGTCCAAAATCGACATCACATTTGCCAGCTCCATGTTGGCAACAAGTATGAAGTGGCGAGTTTTGGATACCTACACCCATAGTGACCACCAAGCCGTGATGTACGAAATATTTCCACACAGGGGACTCATCACTGTCAAATTGGCGGAGTAAGCCCAGAAAAATGGGTGGACAGAGAAGGACTTCGATGCGGAACTGCTCGATTATATACTGGAAGACCAAATCGAACAGTTTGACGCAGATGCCGATGCGAACAGGCAGGCTGGAAAAGTCATGAAGTGGCTAACTACCGCAAGTGATGCTCCTATGCCACGACAAAGAAACCAGCAGGGGCTATCAACTCAGTGTATTGTTGGAACCCAAAAATCGCCCATGTGCGATCGGAGTACGAGGGTTGCCTCTTATGTTTCGGGATTTGGCAACCCTAGTGTTGCAATCCGGCAATTGACAGCTCTGTCGTACAGTTGGACATTTTTGAAGTTATACGCACTCAGAACGTTTTGACATACGAGCGCTATTTGTGTTGTTTACAGTAACTTAAAAGATTCATCTCGGCCCAAAAATGGAATTAAATCATCAACATTTTCGTTCGATTATTTTTTACAACTTTCAGCGTGGATTAACTCAGCAACAGTGCATGGGTGAACTTAATTCAATTTTTGGCGATGAAGCTCCATCAAGGACCAGTGTTTATCGATGGTATGGTGAATTCAATCGTGGTCGTAGTTCACTCCAAGATGAATTTCGTGAAGGTCGTCCAAAATCAGTTGTTGTTCCGAAAACCATTGATGCTGTGCGCGAACTGATATTGGAAGATCGTCATGTGACCTATCGTGAGATTGAGACAACCTTAGGCGTTAGTGGGACCAGCATACATTCAATATTGCATAAACATTTGACTGTCAAAAAAATTTGTTCGCGTTGGATCCCACACAATTTGTCAATCGCCCAAAAAAAGGCTCGTGTCAATTGGTCGAAAGAAATGCTCAAAAAATACGGTCGCGGTGCTTCGAAACACGTCTATGACATCGTGACAGGTGATGAATCGGGGATTTACGCGTATGAGCCCGAAAGTAAACAGCAGTCGACTGTCTGGGTGTTTCAAGGTGAGCCAAATCCAACAAAAGCTGTTCGCGCACGAAGCACTTCCAAGCAAATGGTCGCCTGTTTTTTCGGAAAAACTGGACATGTCGCAACCGTACCACTAGAACAACGCAGAACAGTCAATTCAGAGTGGTACACATCCATTTGTTTGCCAGTTGTCTTCCAAGAAATCAGGAAAACCAACCGCCGAAGACGGATCACTCTTCGACAATGCGAGCTCTCACACACCGGGTGCGACGACTGCATTTTTGAGCACCCAAAACATCGATTTGATGGGTCATCCGCCGTATAGTCCTGACTTGGCACCGAATGACTTCTTTTTATTCCCGTACGTAAAAAACAAACTGAGAGGTCAACGTTTTTCGACACCTGAAGAAGCGGTTGCTGCATTCAGAATGCATGTGTTGGAGATACTTCAATCAGAGTGGCAAAAGTGCTTCGACAATTGGTTCAAACGCATGCAAAAGTGTATAGATCTTCATGGGAAATATTTTGAAAAACAATAAAGTGATTTTCGATGATCAATATTTGTTTTTGTTCTCTAATCCCGAAATATAAAAGGCAAACCTCGTACAACAGGTTGCGTCGCTTGCAACAAAGAGCAAGAAACCGTAACCCCTATTCACATTTACATGCGCAATTCGTCAACAAATGGAAGGTGTTGAGGAATGTAATCCGCAAAAGTAAATATGACGCGTTCTGCTCCCTAAGGGATGAATTAAATATCAACCCATGGGGCAGCGCTTACAGGATAGTCATGAAAATACTACAGAGCAACAGTAGTCAAATGCAAAAAAGGAAAACTGACATGGCCGGAATCGTTGCTTTCCTCTTCCCGTAGTGTGATGAGGTATTGAGAGTGCAAGAGGAGTGGAGGATCACTGAAGGAGAGATACCTCCCGTGACCACCGAAGAGGTAGAATTGACCGCAAGGGTTATTAAAAAAACAAGACCCCGGGACTGGATGGTATCCCTAACGCTGTAGTGAAGACTCCTCTAACAAAAAAGCCAGAAGTCTTCAGCAGTCTCTTCACAACCTGCTTTCAAACAGGAAAATTTCTTAAACGATGGAAAAAACAGCGGCTTGTGCTTATACCAAAATGTGTCAAGAATCCAGAAGAGCCGTCGTCTTATCGCCTGTGCGTGCTGGACACAACAGGAAAACTGCTTGAGCTAATAATTGCCACTCGCCTGGAAGAATTCACTGAGGGAACATCGGGGCTCTCTGAATCGCAGTATGGGTTTCGGAAAGGTAGATCAACCGGAAAGGCACTATCTGTGATGTGCGACATCGCTCGCAATGCGATAGCTGTAGCACGATGGCTAAGTGGTACAAAAAAATATTGCGCGGTTGTGACGCTAGATGTTAAAAATGCGTTTAACTCGGTGAATTGGAATCGGATTCCAGAAACGTTGCGCGATCTACAAGTCTCACCCTACTTGGTGCGTATATTAGCAAACTATCTCTCGGATAGAAGACTGCTCTATGACACAGATGAGGGACCACAGGAATATAAAATAACAGCGGGTGTACCTCAGGGATCTGTATTAAGTCCGCTGTTATGGAATATCATATATGATGGTGTGCTCAAAATCAAAGTACCAGAAGGGGTTAGAATCATTGGGTACGCAGATGATTTGGCAATAGTACCCGTCGCTAAACATCTAGATGACTTGGAGAATATTTGCTCCCAAGCAATCCAGAGCATTAAATGCTGGCTAGATATGGCCGGACTGAAACTAGCTGGACATAAGACGGAGGCAGTTTTAATAAGCAGCCGCAAGAAAGTTGAACACCTTGATTTGGAAATAGAAGGACAAATAATTAGATCCAGTCCCTATATTAAATATCTTGGTGTTATACTCGACAGCAGGTGAAGCTTCAAGGAACACTTGAGAAAAATAGTGAAAAACGGCAAGAGTATGCAAAGTTTTGGTGAGACTGCTTCCCAATGTTGGAGGACCCCGGCCCCACATAAGGAAGATCATAACCAGTGTCAACACCTCCATTATAATATATGCAGCTCACGTATGGGCAGGAGCCTCACAGTATAAGTCGTACATGAGGGGAGTGAACTCCGCACATAGGCTGGCATCACTAGGAGTATGTTGTGCATTCCGAACGGTATCCGAAGATGCCATACATGTTGGGGCTGGGAGGACACCACTTAACATTGCAGCTAAAGAAAACGCTGCATTGCATAAGGTCTCCCAAGAGAATCGTCGGAGAATGCGGTCACAATTAGAGCTCTCAAGCCTAAGAGAATGGCAACGAAGGTGGGATTCTTACCCAAAGGAAGATGGACCCACACTATGATGCCTGATATAGAAACATGGGTGAAAAGAAACATGGCGAGCTGAATTACCACTTGACTCAGCTAATATCAGGACATGGATGCTTTCGGCAATACTTGCACAAGTATAAGCATGTGAATCACCCATACTGCTTGTATTGCGAAGGCAAAATAGAAAATGCGGAACACGTACTCACAGAGTGAATGAGATTCGTGACCGCACGAACGATTTTGGAGAGACATATGAGACGGACGGTTACTCCGGCATGAGTAATAGAATACATGCTGAGTTCAAAACAGGCATGGTCCGTAACAAATGGTATTCTCTGTGAAATGATGCAGCTGTTGCGACGCGACGAGCGGAGTAACAGGTAATCTCCGTCCCGCCCCGCGATGGAATATCTAAAAGAAAGTTCCGTGGAGATCAACGGGAATTTGAACCTGGTGGGGGGTGGTTTTAGTCGGTAAAAACCCGCCATGCCTCTGGATCGGACCAGAGGTATCTTTTGAAGATTTCCACCTTCCTACCGAAACCAAAAAAAAAGGAAAAAAAAAACACACACATGTGTGTACGCGAACAGTACTTTTAATATTTGTTTGTTGACGAGTATTACGTAGTAACTCGCCCACCACCTTTATCCCAGCGAGAAAACATTAAATGAAACACGTAAAATATTAAACATAAACTTAGGTACAAAAAATTTAAACAATTTAAACATTAAATTACACATATAACTTACAAAACATTTACACAAACACAAAATTAAAGCATTCATTTAACATTCATACATCTTTTGTTTTGGCGCACAAACAAATATTAAACATTAATTAAACACAAACAATTCGCATTACATTTAACATTACAAATATAAAACATAGAACTTAAATGGAAACACAAAACACAAAAAGAACTGGCGTATAGAAACGCTAAGTTATTTCATCGGCGATGATAGCTGCGATAAACTCGAGATCGATCATCGCCGTTGATTGGGTCATACGATAACGGTTAAGTGGTATGACCCAGTTTTTTCGTCGGGATAACTGTGGGTAAAAAAAAATATATCAAAGAGCCGGTGGGATGGCACCGTTGCTTTTTTGATCAGTTGGTGAGAGTCGAGAGCAAAAAAAAAAAGCTGGGTGAGAGTGATTCAACTTTCCCAAAAGACTTTGCCAAAACAAATAATAAAAGTACATATATCTAAATATAGAGAAATAGAAATGTACGTATTAGTAAATTGTAATAGCGGTTTTCATTAAAATAATAAGTGTTGTTCTTTGCTAAATCGATAAGGAAAAACATCCCTTTTCAAAGAGGCGCCCAAGTTACCTACGGTTCAATATACATCCAAACCACGGAAACAGTGAGTACCCTTTAATTTATTAATTTTGTTAGCAAACAAAGTTTTATTCCAACAATTTGGCGCAGCCGCCGCCCATCATCTAGGAGTGCACCGGATTGTAAGCAATCCTTAAATCTAAAAACTTGGAAATGCACGTCCAGTGGTGGGAGCAGCCCAAAGGCTCCGTACGCTTCTACGTTCCCACAGAAAGACAAAATAAAACCTGGTTTTGCTATGGGCTAAGTATATATATATATATATATATATATATATATATATATATATATATATATATATATATATATATATATATATATATAAGAAAGGAGAGAGAAAAGCAAATTTTTAACAAACTCAAAATAAATAATTTTGTGGCTAGAAGGGAAAATTCTTCGAATACCGATTGACATTCCAAACACCAATTTTAAATAAAATTGAGCAATAATATTGATATTTAAATACGCTAAATTAAAACCTGGGAAAAACTGTTAACACCAAGTAGTTATAAAATAAAACAGCAATACTCTTAAATCTGCAACAATTTGGCAACAATTGGGTACGATCCTGTGGGGGTTTCTCTATTCTATATGAGAAACAACCCACAATTCCAACCACAGTTCCTACCTAATTTCGGCCGCTTTCAGCGCGTCAAACCTACCCATTTCCTTTATATGTTATTACCTTGTAAAACATGTCAAACGGACGCATAGCTAAGCTCTTTATCCCATGCAGATAATGCATAATTGAGTTTAGCTACAATCTTCGCCATACGGCAAGACTATTGCTCTAACCATGGGATTTCCACCGGAAATTCCATTCGTATTGGTTAGCAACAACCAAGTCAAACCAAGCGACGCGGTTGCATCATCATCCATTGGCTTGGGTATTTACCAACATTCCACAGAGTTTTCTCCATGGTATTATATCCCCAGCCGACGCGGCGTCCTATTGACTTTTCCCAGAGCACCCATTCGCTTGGGATCAATGATCTCTTTTTGCAGGTGATTAACATCAGCTAGGTTTTCCTCTCCCTCGTATTTCTGTCTTTCTATAGTGCAATGACCTATGAGATCATCACTAGGTCAGTAGACCAGTCGCATACGCGGCACTGATACACACACACTAAGCCAGATCAACCCTGGGTTATTGTGCTTTCCCTTTTGATCTCTCCACCCTTGCCACGCCCATCGACGTCGAACGAATACACAAGTACGTTTCTACCTCGATGAGTGTAGTGAGTTGAGGAACGCACAAGAGACCATGATTACCATTGGCGGATCGATGTGTAAAGCAGAAATACAATTTCCACCCTAATTCAAGTCAGTCACATCTCAATCGTTTGAGTGGAAGGTCGCGCCGCAAATTTCATCAATAAAAAAAACTAACGAAATAAAACAAAAAGTTATTAATTTAAAGCTTTCCTTAGAGTGTAAAGTAGTATATTGTGCGCGTTTCAAATTCATCTATTTAAATAAGGATACCTGTAAACAGACTTGAGCTGTGAAAAAATACAAAAAAAAAAAAAAAACCTTTAAATAAATAAACCTCAGTGCTTTTCATTTATTGCCTTCTTTCGGTGAACAATTTTTCTGTGGACAAGTGTGGGTAAAAGTGGAAACCGTGCCATACTCTGGCAACAATACTTTACAACCCCCACAAACCCCGTTACCCAGCTGTTATTGTAGATCCAGGACCAGCATCAAACCCCGATCAGCAACTGAATGCATTTTTTTTCCTTTCTCTTTTTATATTAAATTTATGTTATTTATTTATTTATTTATTTATTTATCCTTTTTTTATTAATTGTTTTTAAAATTACATAATTGCTTTTCATATTTATTTACGTTGTGTTTAACAATTACTATTGTACATTATTAGGCACACCTTTTAATTTTTTTTTTTTTTGCATTCCGGCTTTGTTTTTGCTGTTACAGGCGGTGTTGTTTTCCAAATCTTTGCTTTTTCCAGTGGTCTTCTCTCTTTTCTCTATTTCTTGTGGTTTGGGAACCGACAAGATCTCCCATTCGCATTTTAGGTTCTGCACGGCTTGGGGACTGACGAAGTCCCCTACTTCAGTTGATTAGCAGTTTTGGGGTTTTCTCTTGTTGGTCGTTTGCTTTTGTTTGCCTTGCGAACCGACGGGAACCCCCATTCACGTCCCTTTTTCATACGGTTTAGGAACTGACGAAGTCCCCTATAGCTATTGTTTTCTTTTCTTGGGGCTATTTTTTTTCGCTCGTTGTTTTCTTCTTGGTCGGGAACCGACGAGGTTCCCCAAAATGTTGAGTTTGTTCGTTTCGCCTTGACCCAAAGGACTGACGAGGTCCTCCAATTTTTCTCTGTGAGGTATTTTGTTTATTCCCTTCCTTATTCAGTCTGGAAACCGACGAAGTTCTCCAGAGTTTTTGTATTGTTCGATTTATTTTTCTTTTTGTGTGGTGTTCTTTTTCCTCTCGCTTGGCCAGGGGACTGACGAGCTCCTCCATTTCTTTTATCTTTCTCCTCGATATGGTTCGGGGACCGACGAGGTCTCCTATAATCAAAAAATTCCGATACAAACCTGATGTGATCGGATATTGTAGGTCCTGCTCGTAAAGCAATTACTTTCAATCAAAATGATTTCGAAACAAGACCTGATCAGGAATCCACTTTGTTCCTCTACCTACTCCTTTTGCTTTTCTTTGTTACCCGTCTGAGAACCAACGTTCCCCAGTTCCTTGTTCGCTTCTCCCTCCCGACCCAAAGGACTGACGAGGTCCTTAAATTTTCCTTTGTTTTTCTTCTCGCCACTCACGTTTTCTTTTTCGACTTTCTCGTGTTTGCTCGCTCTTGGTTCCTACCTTAAACAATTAAAGGAAGGGACAGCTAGCTGCCTTGATGAAAACAAGGAAACAGCTG
Organism: Microdon myrmicae; assembly: GCA_963931805.1. Classification (NCBI taxonomy): domain Eukaryota; kingdom Metazoa; phylum Arthropoda; class Insecta; order Diptera; family Syrphidae; genus Microdon; species Microdon myrmicae. The sequence continues at coordinate 30,969,959 of OZ007500.1, read as the reverse complement.
AAAATAAACAAGCAGAAAACAAACAAGCACTTCCTCGCCGGCATCGCTACCTTCTTGGCCTCCTAAAAGTACGCCAGGGGATGAGCGCACTTCCCCAAATACATCGGGCATATCCGCCAGTTCCTCCACGGACAATGTTAGGTGCGGACAGAATTTTCGATCAACTCCTACGGACGATCCCGGTGTTCTCGGAGCAAAAGGCCCAAACGCGGCTAATGAACTCCACATGTTCCTAGATAGCTGCAAAAGGGCCCTTAGCTGTTTGGCGAAGGAGGAGGAAGGGAGCTTTCGTATGTGCTTGCCCGCGAGGTTAGGCGGTGTGCATATCACCTGATAAGTGAAATGCCACCCGGGAACGCTTTCCAGCCGCAAGTGTTCTACGAAAAGTTGTGTGCACAGCTCTCCGTAATGCGACAACTCCCCCACAGGCTTTGTTTTTCGCGTGAAGCAAGCCATTGTACGTTGTAGGGAAGCGGCGGAATCTTCATACGGACAGGCAGCTTTCGCTGGCGGTGATCAGTTCCATATAGCATTCGATGTTTCTGCGAATTTTGTGGCTGCAAAGGGCACACATGGGAAGGGTGCGAATACAGGGTGATGTGAGAAAAAACCAGGAATTCCTAGACAACGCCCCCCCCCCTCCCGCACCCGAGTGTCCATGAGTACACATCAACGCCAAGACCCACAGACCTGCACGACCAATTATGGGCGGCAGGAGGTCAACAGGAAAATATCCAAGGGAAGGAGGTACGTCTGACAAATGCGGCTAATGCAGGAAACACCTGCCACAACACCGTCGGCCCAATCAAGGCCAAATCTTCGAAGACTTAAAAGCAGAGTAGAGTAGACAGATACGAGGGCGGCAAACGCTAAATGCCCCACCCACAACACCGTCGGCAAAAGCCGATCTAGCTCTGCCAGTTTTAGGCCTACTAAGGCTCAAAAGCAGAGCAAAGGATCACCCACGTACTCAAAGAGTCGGAAGCACCGACCCCAGTACCGTCGTCCAAAGCAGGCCAAGGCCACTATAGCTCTTCTAGCACGGAGTCTACGGAGGCTCCAAAGCAGAGCGATCGTTCGATTACGAGCGGAAAACGGTGCGAATTTTGCGGTCGACAAACACGTACGGCGACAGTGTGTCGACAAAAGGCAAAATGGGATCGGTCGGAAAACTCCCAGAGGTCGGGTCGGGAAACCCCAAACCCACCACAGTAAACTCGCAACTCAGCTAAATCTGTTTTCAGCTTTCGCCAACTAAGGTCCCGATTGTTCAACTCCCTTTGGACGTTGGCCGTAGAAACACTACGCGCCTCATCGTGGACACCGGTGCTGAGATCAGGCTTTTAAAGCTGAAGGCACTCCACTGGGCACATGTTGTGGATGTGCAAAAATCAACGACACTCCATATGCTTTTTGGCAAGGGCAAGTCGAGGGGATGCTGCGATGGGAATTTCAAGTTGGACCACGAGATCCCTGCAGCTTCTAAGTAATGGACTCCTTGCCGGGGTTATCGGATGACGGGTTCTTGGCTAACAACTTCCTTGCGAAAAATTCAACAGTCGATGGACCGGGTGGTTATTTGGAGTTTCCCCGAACAATCATTAACCCCGAAAGCTTTTCCATTGGCTTTGTAAATAATAAGGCAGGAAGGGTTGAGCGTAAGGCAGCCGAACGGAGAATCGTACCAAAGGGACCTGGTAAGGTCCACACTGCAGTCGGTGTTCACGCGGAAGTCCTACCCACACAGGAGAGGCTGCGAAACAATGCTGGACCCCGTTATACCGACAAGGCCGCACCCCGACTGCCCAAAAGTCGTCAAAGAAGGGAAAGCTTCGGGAGAACGCCTATCCAACCTTTCGGAGCTCCATTTTCTTCTGAGCAGACTGGCCAAACTCAAGCTCCTCTCCGAATAAATCTTCGCCTTTTATTTAGGATTTTGGTAGAGAGAAGCCACTAAATGAGTCTGAATAGAAATTTTTTATGGCCGGGCCCAAAACTATAGGCGCAAAACCATAGGCGCAAAACCATAGGCGCAAACCATAGGGGCAAAACAGGGCGCTCGCGCAAGGTAATGAGGCAGTGGAGTTACCAGACCCAGGGAATATTCCGTAATTCTTCTGGGGTTGCGAGTTAACACATCAACGGGACTCGCCTCTGATGACAACTCGAGTGATACCGTATCCGAGAACCTACCTTCGCAAGAAACACCTCCAACACTTTAAACCTCTGTTCTCGGATGGCAAGTCGTCAGATGAACTTACACATCTTGAAGGCGACTACCTGACGTGTACCAGTGCAAGCTCGCGTCATATCTTCAAAAATTCACATGGTCAGATAAATGCCAACACGCATTTGAGACAAAAACGTGCCCTGTGAGTAGGGCGTTACTCGCAGCTAGGCCGGCTTGTCGTAAGAGGCGACTAAAGGCCGAGTGGTAGGTGGGGTCCCAACGCCCTGTCGCCCGGTGAAATACCACCCCGTCAAGCTATAGGCTCCGTGAAATGGTCGGGAGAAATCTCTGGCCATCTTTGGGAGCTTGGCTGATAGACCGGTTCGAGAAAAGGTTGGTTTAGCTGGTAGTCGGTCCCAAGGCGAGATACCACCCGGTCAGGCTATACATTCCGCGATATCGCCGAGAGAAATCTTCGACGGTAAACTAGTTTCCCATTTGGATCCCCCCCCCCCCCCCCCCCCCCCCGGGGGGGGTGGGGGACTATGTCAGGCGGAACATCATGCAGATATATTGATAAATAACCGAACTGTAAGAGGTTCGTCATCGCATAATCGGGCTCGCCCTCGCGGCTCTGCTGGTGACGGCATTTTGTTACATCAGGGGCATCAGTTTCACCAATACGAATGTAAACGTCGCCCACCAATATTTGCAAACAGCGAAACCTGATATCGTTGCCCTAACTGAGACCCAGGTCGATTCGTCATCTGATTCGACGTATCTTCGTTGCCCAGGATACGACTTACATTCGAGTTTCCGCTTTAAGTGCAGAGTCTGCGCCTTCGCGCGGTCCGATCTAGCTTGCCAGAGGATGGAGGCGTTGGAACCCAATAACGTGGACATCATATGGTTGAGGGTCGTGCTGAGGAATTCTGTTAAATTTCTTTGTTGTCTTTACCGGTCCCCGAATGACGATCGAGCAGCGACATTTCTCGAACATCGTTCACATACCGTCGACTATATACAGATCAATCACCCAGCTTCTGAAATTGTTGTCCTTGGCGATTTTAATGTACACAATTCCGGCTGGTTGGGACATTCTAACAGAACCGACGAGGCTGGGAGGCTGGCGGAGATGTTTGCTGTAAGACACAACTTGACTCAACTTGTGGAGGAACCAACGCGAGAGACGATTATGCGAACACCCTGGATCTGTTTTTGACATCCGAACCGAGTATTTATACCGTACAGGTTTCTGCGCCACTGGAAAATTCAGATCACTGTTTGGCATCTGTCGCGCAAGCAATTGCATTTCAAGCGAAAAACCCACCTAGGCAGCTTCGCCATGTATGGAAGTATGGGGCTGCTAACTGGGACGATTCGCGAGATTTCTTCGCATCCTTTCCATGGCCCGAGGTGTGCTTCGGAGACTCTGATATTAACGCTTGCGCGGAGTCGGTAACAGAGATTATTCTTCTCGGGATGGAGATCTGTGGCGTTTCTAGCAGATACACACACGACTAGTAAAGAACAAGACCACTAAAAGCACATCCATTAAAGCCGTATACCAATAATATATTATACCATTACCACATTAGTCGAATGTATTTGAATTTAAGAATCAAATTCATATAAGCGGCAGTGGCCTGATGGGTAAGAGCTTTGGTTCTATGTTTTAGTGATTCTAACCGTGATAGCGTCGGTTCGAATCATTCGCTCTTCACTATCGTCGCAAACGCTATAGATCTACATTCCACATTCCATCAAACGGAGTTCATCGGATAAACCGTGGTTTGACAAAAAATGCGAATACGTAGAACTTTTAAGGAATGGCGCTCCTATCCCACCGATGTTAACAAAACGAATTTTGTTAGAATCAGAAACGCGTGCAACCAAGCGATTGATACCGCGAAGAAGGCTCACAACGACAGGGTGACCAATAAACTCGTTCGGGACCGACTGGTGCGCGCTCCTTCTAGTCAATGGCAAAAGCTGTCGGCGGTAACTTCGCTCCCCCTTTCCCCCCGTTGGTGGCAAACAGTGGGACATTAGTCACAAATTCATAGGATAAAGCTGATGTATTCGCGAATTTATTTTCCGCGAATTCAAACCTCGATCCCGGTCTTTTGGAGCCACCTGTGATCCCGGCGGTACGATGTTCCATGCGGGCTGTGAGATTTCTCCCTCGTACTATTCAACGCATTCTACGTGAATTGCACTGTAGGAAGGCAACCGGCCCGGACGGAATACCAGCAATAGTCCTTAAGAACTGTGCTCCAGAACTATCGCCGCTTCTTGGCAGACTTTTCCGCTCATCTTATGCACGGAGGACCTTCCCTACCTGCTGGAACATCGCTCGAGTTCAGACAATACCAAGGACAGGAGAAAAGTGTCTCCCCCAAAATTACCGTTCGATACCATATTATGTTATTTAAGGCGATGGAAAAAGTCATCATTGCCGAGTTAATTAAGTATTTGGAGTGCAAAGGACTTCTGAGTGATCGTCAATACGGATTCCGTGGCAGGCGGTCCACGGGAGACCTTTTGACACTTATAACTGATATATAGACATCTGTGATTGAGCGGCATGGTGAGTCAAAGGGGGTCGCATTGGATATCTCCAAGACTTTTGACTGCGTCTGGCACGGAGCATTGCTGAACAAACTTCGTTCATATGGACTTTCCCAGCAGCTCTGCGACTGGATGAAGAGCTTACTGGAAAATCGATCGATCTGGGTTGGTATGGGCGCCGAGTGTTCGGATCTGTCTCCTGTTAATTCGGGGGTGCCCCAATGTTCTATTTTGGCTCCAACCTTGTTTTTGCTTCACATAAATGATTTGTTGGAGACAACGGATAACAAAGTGTTCAATTTTGCGGACGATAGTACTCTTGTTTCCTCCGTTTCGAGTGTTCGGCCGATTGGTGCATTTGCGTCGCATCAGCTGAGATGTAGACAGATTGACTCTCTAAATCAGGATCTAGATAGGGTTCTGCAGTGGGGAAGGGCCAGTGTCGTCGACTTCAATGCAGCGAAGACACAATATACAACATTCACAAAGAAAAGTGGATCATCGGTTCCACAGCTGATGATGAATGGCCGGGCCCTCGAGGCTGGGAAAAGCTTGAAACTGCTCGGCGTCATGGTCTGTGGGACTGTATCGTGGCATAAACACGTGTCGAGCATCGCCAGGTCAGTCCTCAGTCAGTCTCATGTTTGGAGCTCGGCTCATTAACATACCCTCGACCTACTTGAGAACATACCGAGACGAGCGATCGGCCTGATCGACGACTAGGCGCTGACGTTGGGACTACAGCCGCTATCACGCCGAAGGCGCGTATCCGACCTCTGTCTGTTTTACAGATATTATCACGGGTACTGTTCTTCGAAGATGCGTGGTATTGTTTTTACGCAATTCGGCTTATATGCGTTCCACAAGACAATCCGACGGATCGCACCAGTTTGCGCTTCATCTCCCGACGGCGCGAACATCCCTGCATTAGAACTCATTCTGTTACAGAGCGGGGAAGCTGTGGCACTCCCTTCCCACGCGAGTGTTCCCGGAGCGTTACAACCAGCAACTGTTCAAAAAGAACTGCAACAGTCATTTGGTGGCATATCGGGGTATAGGTTCGCCTCTCACGAGAGAAGTGTAATAAAAACAAAAAAGAAAAAAAAGGGATATTGGTTTTGCCGCCAAAATGGGCCAACCCTAACCATACCAAACCCCTTTCATCTGGCCACGGATGCGAGCCAAGATGCCCTAAGAGTCGTTTTATCTCGAGGCGAAATACGCAATTACCCGCCCATTGCCTACGGCAGTCGCACCTGGAATACGGTGAAAGCAAACCACTTCTCTCAATGTGCCCAAGAAGTTAAACTAGAAAAAAAATTATAATAATAATATCCAAAATAAATCTATCTATTCTATAAAAAATGTTCTCCGGGCAACAAAAAACTGTATATTCTACGGCAGAGTTATTGGAGCCTACCGACACTATTGAGGGGGCGAAGCTTTTTCGTCTATAAATAAATAAAAAAAAAACAAATAATAAATAAATGATTATTTAAATAAATAAATAGGGAATTATACACTGGAAGACATTTAAACTATCTTTATTAATTTTAAGTGATGGTTGATGTTTGTGGAGAGCCATTAAGCGGTGGCAGAAAACAAAAAAAAACAGAATTAGGCTTAGCATTTAACCTACCGTCATAATACTTCCAATTATCTGTATGATAAATGCGTATTGAAATAACACCATGTACAAATTAAACTCTGCAATGAAATTAAAAAATAATTCCAAATCCAATAACAGTATTTTGTTATACGTACATGATTAACCCATTTATTATTCCTAAGCGCTCATCTATTTGCTGAGTTATGACAACTGACAGCTCAAGTACAAATTAATACACCATTCCATACATGCAATTGATCGTCTGTCTCCGTCATTCCCATGTACAACAAATATACGTTCCGTCTAAATTGCGGTCGCTCCAGGTGGGGCTCCTACTCCAACCCCGTGTACTTTAGCTCTCTTCAGCCGGCAGAGTGCTTTCGGCGTATTTATCTGGCTTTGCGTTAACTCGACACCGGAGAAGTTTACAAGGAAAACACAGATTTCGCATCATACACAGTTGAGAACTTGGCCAAAATTTAAGCGTCTCGTTTTGGTTGTGCTGCGGTGAGTGACACGAATTATATTCACAAATCAATTTGTGAATTCGGCGACTTGGAAACATAGAAGCCGCGTTTGGTATTTTCTATTATAATAACGTTTCGTGAAGTCGCCAAAAAGGAACTCAAGGGCAATGGCAAACCTTGTGTGGAGTATCAAAAATGGCGAACTCGACCGAGTTCAGGAGGATGTTGAAATTAAGGTGATTAATTGCAATTACTGAAAGCGGCGATGCCGAAAACGAAATTGGTAAATCTTTTGTTAATTTGATTTCTATAGCAAATTGATGTGAATAGTGAGATAAATGGACGGTATCCGTTGCACTACGCAGCTGACTTTGGTCAAGTGGAAGTTCTGTCGTATCTAATCGAGAAGGGAGCCAGAGTGGACGTAAGTGTGTTTGGCTTATATTAATTAATTGAGTAATGGACTTGACCTTTCAATATGTATTGTGATCTTGCTTACAGCTACCGGATAAGCATGGGATCACTCCCGTCTTGGCTGCTATTTGGGAGGGTCACACTCAGTGTGTTAAGATGTTGCTTGAGAAGGTAAGATGTCCAATGAGTTCGTTTTTGATTTCTGGATTGGCATGTTTGCGTAAGGGATGAACAGTAACATATTCCCCATTTTAATGTCTATATTTTGTACGTCGCGGGCTCCATTTTGACTCTTGCTTACTAATATGTCGTGGGTCGGAGATTTTGTTTATGGGTCTTTCCCGTGCTAGAAAGGATTCGGGATGACACAGCAACTTGTGTTTAACTTTGCAATCTTCACCAATTTCCTTTTTTTATCGACATGCACTGAGTGAAGTTGAATTGGAGATTGTAACAGCTTTGCATGAGGCTTTTATGCATTGGAAAGTAAAATGTATTTATAAATCAGTTGAAAATTTTTATAATTCAGGGCCATGCAGGACATATTTAAAAGAACAGTATTTGACAGATTGAAGTTAATCGTACAGTCTCGATTTTTGAACTAAGCTCTCAATGGTTATATTATAAAAGAACGATTTCGTATTATCCAAGTGTTTTTTAGACTTCTCTTGGTTCACACGGTCAAAAAAATGAGCGCAACTATTTGCGTATTGTAACAGAAATAACGTGAATACGTATGTTCAAATGTACACGTGTAACTAACTTGTTTTAGGTATTTGCCATGACTCACAGGAATCAGAAGTTGTGTCAGCATTTCCGACACCGTATTTTTCGTAGTTATATATTCCACAGTGAATTTCTTTGCGCTAATCGACTCTCGAACAAAGCGACATGTTTCGTACATGCACGAAACATACCAAGTACAACGCACGTTCCTGTCTCAAAATTCTAATTATCTGGTTCCTGTTGTGGGATATCTTAAGTAAGTTCAATACGCTCAATTGCACATCTCGATTAGTGTATTCTGTATGGAATTCGATATAAACAAACTTAATACAACTTAGTAATTGTGTTCGTCATAGGTACCAGGTGTACCGGTATGAAGTGAGCGTTATTTAAAAAAGGAAAAACTTTGTTTTTTGGCAAAGTAGAAAACATGTTATTCGAAATATTGGCCATTGCTTTCTACACATTTCGACCACCTTTCTGGCAATTTGTGGATACCACGCCAATAAAACCGGTCGTCTTTTGAGGCAAACCATTCGGAGACCCAATTTTCGACTTCTTCGTAGGAATCTGCTCAGCCAACGCGTGTCCCATCGATGAAAACAAATGGTGATCGGAATGAGCGAAGTCTGGTGAATGCGGCGGGTGGGGTAAGACTTCCCAGCCGAGAGCTTTTATTGTTTCTTTGACGGGTTTTGCTGTATGACTCGGAGCATTATCATGCAACAAAATTACCTTTTCGTGTCTTGTGGCCCATTCTGGTCGTTTTTCGATCAATACATGGTTCAAATTGATCATTTGCTGTCGGTAGCGTTGCGCATCAACAGTTTCGCCAGGTTTTAAAAGTTCATGATTCACCACCCCCTTCTGCTCCCACCGATCGGGCTTTGCAGTCGATGTTGACGCTTCTCCTGAATGTACCCATGATTTTTTGCGTTTAGGATTTTTAAAATAAATCCATTTTTCATCCCCAGTCACAATTCGATGCAATACTGACTTCCCTTCGTGTCATAGAAGCAACGTTTCACATGTGGTGCTTCGCTTTTCCATCTGCCTGTCATTCAATTCATGTGGCACCCAGTTTCCACACTTTTGGATCTTTCCCATAGCTTTTAAACGGTCAAAAATTGTTTGTTGTGCAACATTTAACATTTGTGCCAGTTGTTATTGACTTAAAGTGTCATCTTGATCCAATATTGCTTGCAATTCGGCGTCTCCAAACTTTTTTGGTGGTCTTCCACGTTCTTCATTTCGCACATCAAAATCATTATCTCTGAACCGCTTAAACCATCTTTTGCATGTTGCTTCCGATAGAGCATGATCACCATAAGCCTCGACAAGCACACGATGCGACTCTGCAGCACTTTTCTTCAATTTTTTTATTTTTTTTTAACATCCTTTATTGGATATGAATAGTACAATCTCAACAATTTAATTTAATCATCATCATCATCATCGGCACTACAACCGGGAACCGGTCTTGGCCTTATTTAGCAAGTCCTGAGGCTTGTTAAATTTTCCATAATGATTTATTTTGTCTGGGCAAGGTCATTAGTCTTGCGCCAGGGGCTCCCCGACGGGGAATCGAACCCCGGTCTCCCGGGTGACAGGCGGGTATACTAACCACTATACTATCGAGGAGCCCATTTAATTTAATACTAGGTTTAAATTGTACTTAATTTAGTTTAATTAAGTGAAACGTGTAAGGGTTTACTGGACCAGTGTTCTGCTCCCAACTCGATTTTAGTATGTTAGATTTTAACACGTTAATTCATGAGGTTTTGTCCGTTTTAGCCGTCTCAATTCGTGGGTAATATCCAAGAGATCGAATGGTGAAGCGTGGAAGGAGAGTGCCCAGGACAGGGAAGGATGGCGAAGCCGAGTCGGTGAGGTCATGAACTTCCGGGTTCCTACAGGCCAATAAATAATAATAATAATATATGTGTATATATATATGTATATATATATATATATATATATATATATATATATATATATATATATACACATATATATATATATAAATTATATGTATATATATATATATATATATAAATTATATGTATATAAATATATATATAAATTATATGTATATATATATATATATAAAAATTATATGTATATATATATATATATAAAAATTATATGTATATATGTATATATATATATATATATATATATAATTTATATGTATATATATATATATACATAAAAATTATATGTATATATATATAAAAATTATATGTATATATATATGTATATATATATATACATATATATATATAAAATAAAGAAAAATATGGGCTCGTTCACAACAAACGTTCCCTATCGATACATTTGTATCTTGACACTCACTTTACACCGGGACACTTGGTAAGTAACAAGCTCTATCATACAAAAATCGACGGAGAAACCCATACGGCCTATAGTTTTTTCGTCACCAAAAAGGGCGAACAGAAATAAAATCCACTTCAGGAAATAAAAAGTAGGTTTGCTTTTTTTTTATTTTTCGAACAATTTACTAACTCTTCTTTTCTATTCTATTTATTGGCCTGTAGGAACCCGAAAGTTCATGCCCTCACCGACACGACTCCGCCATCGCTCCCTGTCCTGTACGCTCTCCTTCCACGTTCGACCATCCGATCCGATCTCGAGGTATAATCTAACATTGTCCTCCCATCTCCTTCGCGGCGGTCCTGTCGGTCTTTCCCGCTGGTTTCCCGCCAAGAATTCTATGCCCGGCCCTATCGTTGCCCATTCGCGCCACGTGTGCGGCCCATCTTAATCTTTGCGAGCTGATTACTCTCACTATTGTAGGTTTGCGGTATAGCTCTTCCAATTCGCCATTATGAGTTTCCACCATTGTCCTGCCTCCTCGTCGTATTTACCTCCAAAGATACCCCTTAAAACTTTATTCTCGAATACGCGGAATATGTTTTCTTCCCGTTTTGTGAGAGCCCATGTTTTGCATCCGTATAGAACAATCGGCATGATTATGGTTCTATAGACACGGAGCTTTATATTACGTGATAGCAGTTTGGATTTCAGCAGTTTACTGACTGCATGCCAACTAGCGTTGTCGGAGTGTAGTCTTTTGTTAATTTCTTTCGACATTTCGTTACTGGCCGTCAATATCGTTCCCAGATATTTAAGTTCTTTAACTCTTTTAAATATCTTGCCTCTGACGTTTATATGTGTTCTCTGAGGTCCACCTGCTCTCGACATAATCATGTATTTCGTTTTGTCTTCATTTATTTCTAGGCCCACCTCTTCTGCCGCTTGCATGATGATTTCACTCTTTTTACTTATAGTTTCTAGATTATCGCCCAAAACGGGGATGTCATCCGCATATGCGAGCACTTGTGTGACCCCGTTCAGGGATGATCCGGCCATATTGTCGTCTTGGACTTTTCTGATGACACACTCGAGCCCAAGGTTAAAAAGGCATGGTGAGATGCCATCGCCCTGTTTTAGTCCGTCCCGGATTTCAAATGATTCTGAGAGGTGGTTTTCTATCCTAACTCGCCCATTGTTTTCGTTCATGTAGATTTGAATGAAGGCAGCATATTTTTTCGGGATTCCCAGCTCAACTAAAATATGGTAGAGTTTTTGCCTTGCGACTGAGTCGTGGGCTTTTTTGAAGTCAACGAACAGTTGGTGAACCGTCTCTCCGTATTCCCACTTCTTTTCCAGTAGTTGCCTTATTGTGAACATTTGGTCGCCTGTTGACCGGTTCCTACGGAATCCGCATCGGTAGTCACCCAATATATTCTTCTGCGTACGGTGTGATTGTCGCCAGTATGACATTTGTTAGTATTTTCTATGTGGATGGGAGCAATGATATTCCTCTGTAATGTTCGCAGTCAGATCTGTCGCCTTTTTTGAAAATGGGGACGACTATTGAGGTTTTCCATTCTTCCGGAGTGACTTCCTTATCCCATATTGTTTTAATGAGTTGGTGGATCTTTCGAGCGGTTGCCTCTCCTCCATGCTTCACAAGCTCTGCCGGTATGCAGTCGACTCCGGGAGCCTTGTTGTTTTTCAATCGGTTTATTGCGTCTACAATTTCGTCGAAAGAGCGCTCTGGGATCCGAGGCTCGGCTGTATGTACGCCTGGTGCGTTTATTTGTGGTTGACGGGTGCGCACATTGAGCAGGCTTTCAAAGTACTGCTTCCATCTTGTCACGATATTGTTTGTTTCTGTCACCAGACAGCCGTTTGTGTCTCGGATTATTTTGGCTTTCCCTCGGTAGCCATTTCTAATTGAATTTATGCCGGCATACATACCTCTGATGTTCTTTGCTCTGGCATTTTCTAGGGTTTTTTCGATCCGAATCTTCTCCCATTCGCCTTTGAAGAGTCTCATTGTCTCTCTCCGAACCGTCGCGTATCTTTCTGCGTTGACTTCATCATATCTTTCTAAGTGGATCACTCTAAGGCGTTTACGTTGTTCGATCTTTGCCCTGCACTCATCGTTGTTTTCTTAAATCCTAATACCTTTTGGGCTGTTCTTTTGATTGTGTCTCTGATGGATGTCCATTTGGTGTCCACACTATTAGCTTCCTCTTCCTCACCGCTCCCATTCTCTAGAATGCTAAATCTATTCGTTAGTTCGTCTTGATATTCAGCCCTTTTGCGCAAGTCTTTCAGTTTATCAGTGTCGAACTTTTTGCTCGGATCTTTTGACGCTGCAAATGTAATAATTCGAATTCCATTATCATTTGAAACGTCATTTAGGCTTTCTTTACGTATAGTTTATTGGAAGATATCTTTCTTTAAAATTTTCGCATTCAGGTACCCGAGGAGGATTTTAACATCGAATGATGAGATCCCATCAAGTACTTCCTCTAGGGTCTTGTAGAACGCGTCCTTCGTTTCTTCGTCCGTAGATTCTGTTGGACGCGTACGTTTATAGAGATATAATTGTACCAATGGCCCTGTATTTTTAGCACAGACATTCGGTCATTAATAAATTGCACATCTTTTACATGGGGCGTAATATTCTTGCTTACGATGAAGCCAGTCCCGAGGTTATGTATATCGGTACCTCCACACGACAGTGCAAACCCGGTGATTTCGATTACTTGATGTGGGAGTCGGACTTGCTGAACCGCGACGATGTCCATTTTATATTGTTTCGCGTTTTCTACGACCGTCTGTATCGCGCCTGGTTTATGTAACGTTCGAACATTCCGCCTGGCGACGCGTATATCCCGCTTTTTCCGTTTTTCCCTACGTCTTCTTTTTGCCGAGTCGGTGTTTTCGTGATGATTTATTCCCTTATGGTAGTGTCGGCTCATCACACCTACGCCTACCGGGTTTTTCGTGGGATTGTTTTTTGTATATTGATTATTCATTTTGGGTCCCACGAGTCTTGGGGTTTCAAATAGTCCGCCACATCAGAGCCCCTCTTTGATATGGTAAGGTCTGTTTACTGCTCTGATTCGACCCGGTGTCAGAGAGGCGCCGTTATAATACAGGCGGTATACCCCTGGCTGCAAACCATCCAATGGGCACGGTGACGCGTAACTCCCTGGATTAGGGGTGGTAGATCTTTGTGTGTTACTCCTCGCTAGCCTGTCTGACATGGGTGGCCCTACTGGAAGCGTATGCTTCCGTCAGCATAGCCTGAGTTATTCATTGTAGTTTAAGCCCCCGCACCACGTCAAGGTTTCTACCAAGCGGGGGAAGTAACAAGCTCTATCATACAAAAATCGACGGAGAAACCCGCACTGGCAATAGTTTTTTAGTCACCAAAAAAGGCGAACAGAAATAAAATCCATTTCAAGAAATAAAAAGTAGGCTCGCTTTTTTTTTAATTTTTTAACAGTTTACTAACTCTTCACATTTGAAATTTGGAACACTTAAAGACTATCAATTATGTTTAGATTTCGGAGTTACAAAACTGCACCGCAACCGATACAGTATCGTTCGATATTTTTCTTTTCTGATTTTTCAACTTGCTGCCCTGCGAACTAATTGATCACTGGTCGTTTTTTTTATTTCTTGTTCTTATTTTTGGCTCAATACCTTTCGGTTAGTAGGTGCAAGGTTATCACCAAATAATACCTATTTGCTTTTCCGTTTCCATGGTTTTGTTAGTTCGCAATGCTATAAAGTTTGTGTTGATAATTGCATCGCCTTCAGTGTAGTCATAAATTGGTAAGGAGGTTTTGTTTACGTTAGGAAGGTGGAAATATTCAAAAGATACATCTGCACGGATTCAGATGCGTGCCACATTATTACCGACTAAAGTCACCTTCCGCCAGTACATATTCCCGTTGTTCACCGCGGAAGTTTCTTTTAGATATTCATCGCGGAGCGAACAGAGTATAACTGTTACTCCACTCGTCACGACGCACCTGCTGCATTATGCCACAGAATATATTTTGTCAACAATGTACCGAGTATTGTTAAAAAAAAAACCCACACGAAGGGACTGTCAAAATGCTTTTTGTCGCTAAGTTGGCACAACTGTCCTCTATTCCGACGTGAAGTTTTAGCGCGATTTATCACTTAGTTTGCTTACAGTATGCATTTTGCGGAATCGACTTCAGTTCTTGTCGCTAATTCTCTCTTATGTCTCCTATCGGGTGAAAACGGATGCCTCGATGTGATAATTTGAGTTTTGAAAAGAGTAAAAAGTCAGGCGTAGCCACATCAGGTGAATACGGTGGTTCTTCGATGATGCCACCTGTGGTCGCGGCGGCACGGTCTTCGATGCGGGATGTGAGGTTTCGCGCACATATTATTCAACGCATTCTACGTGGACAGGACTGTAGAAAGGCAACCGGCCCGGACGGAATACCAGCAATGGTTCTTAAGAACTGTGCTCCAGAACTATCGCTGGTTCTTGACAGACTCCTTCGTTTATCTTATGCACGGTGGACATTTTCTACCTGCTAGAAAATCTCTCGAGTTTTTGTTTAAAGAGGGGAAAAAATGTGTCCTACAAAATTACCGACCGATAGCATTACTGTCTGTGTTATCTAAGGTGATGGAAAAGGTCATCAATGCCGAGTTAATTAAGTATTTGGAGTGCAACGGACTTCTGAATGATCGTCAATACGGATTCAGTGGCAGGCGGTCCACGGGAGACCTTTTTGACCCTTATAACCGACATATGGACATCTGTGATTGAGCGGCATGGTGAGTCAAGGGCGGTTGCATTGGATATCTCCAAGGCTTTTGACCGCGTCTGTCACGGGGCGTTGCTGAGCAAACTTCGTTCATATGGACTTTCCCAGCAGCTTTGCGACTGAACGAAGAGCTTCCTCGAAAATCGATCGATCGGGGTTGTTGTGGACGGCGAATGTTCGGATCTGTATGCTGTTAATTCCGCGGTGCCTCAAGGCCATGTTTTGGCTCCAACCTTATTTTTGCTTCACATAAATGATTTGTTGGAGACAACAGATAACAAAGTGTTCAGTTTTGCGGTTGATAGTACGCTTGTTTCCTCTTTTTCGAGTGACCGGCCAATTAGTGCATCAACATCGCACCAGCTGAGATATAGCCAGATCGACTCTCTGAATCGGGCTCCACAGCTGATGATGATTGGCCAGACCCTCGAGTCTGGGGAAAGCATGAAATTGCTGGGCGTCATGGTCATCATCATCTGGGAATGTATCTTGGTATAAACACATGTTGAACATCGCCAGTTCCGCCTCTGGGAGACGGAATTATCTTTTTAGAGCCAAGAAATACTTGACTCCGGCCCAACTTCTTTTGTATAAATCCCAAATTAGACCCACGGTCGAATATTGCTCTCATGTTTGGAGCTCTGCTCCTAAACATACCCTCGACCCACTTGAGAGCATATAAAGGCGAGCGATCCGCCTGATGGGGACATGGCGCTGACATCGGGACTACAGTCGCTATCACATCGAAGGCGCGGAGCTGACCTTTGTCTGTTTTACAGATGTTATCACGGGTACTATTCTTCGGATATTCGTGATTTTGTTCCGCGAAATTTGGTTTATATGCGCACCACGAGACAATCCGACTGATCGCACCAATTTACGGTTCATCTCCCGACGGCGCGAACATTCCTGTATCAGAATTCGTTCCGTTACAGAGTGCGGAAGCTGTGGAATTCCCTCCCCACGCGAGTATTTCCGGAGCGTTACAACCTGCAACTGTTGCAGAAGAACTGCAACTGTTGCAAAAGAACTACAACGGTTATTTGGTGGCATCTCGGGGGGCCCTGTCTGTGCTATGGGTCCGCCTCTACTGATAGAAGTATTAAAAAAAAATGTTTGTTGAGTTTTTGGCCAGAAATTCGATCACAATAATAGCCTTGTGAGATAGTGTGTTATCATTGTGCAAAGTCCATGAGTTTTCTTTCCACAAACCTGGCCTTTTTAGACAAATTTGCTTTCTCAAATGCCGCATAACGTCCAGGTAATATTTTTTATCTCTTCTGACCTTCTGGCAAGAATTCCGAGTACACAACACTGCGATAATCAAAGAACAGTCAACATTATCCTGGCTTTTGATCAACTTTGGCGTGTTTTTTTCTCTTTTTTTTTTTTGTATTTGGCTCAGTTGAAAGGCGCCATTCCGAAGTTTATTGACTGGTTTGCGTGTCAAACTTGTAAACCCATATAGCAGCAGTAAAATGCGTTTTATGAATGAGGGGGCGGATTTGATTTGTCCTAGCGTGTCATCGGGGACCCTTATGCGAGTGAGTTTTTGAAGAAAATTCAGGAAAAATCGCAAAATATACTTGAGATGAACTGACCAAATTGAGCACTGTAAAGAAACTAAACGATAAATCATGACAAACTTCACATCAAGATAGCAGACAATTGTGCCAACTTAGCGTCAAAAACAATTATCAATCCCCTTAAGCTGTATTTTTAAATGATCAATTCCCGGTACTTTTTTGACAGAATGCCATCATCATCGGCACTACAACCGGGATCCGGTCTTGCCCTTATTTAGCAAGTCTGTCTACCGGTCACGATTTCGAGCCGATGTCATCCACTTTGGCACTCCCAAGCTCTGGGCGTCCTGGTCTACGCCATCATCGCAGACAAGGTCTGACACGCTGTCGCCTTCCATAAATCCTGCCACAAAAGACTCCAGGCAGGCTCCTCTTAGCTCATTCGAGCTAGGTGTCCCGTCCACCGGTGTCTACCGAGCTTGATTTTTCTTACAACGTTAGCTTCAAGGTAGGTCGCGTACAACTCATGGTTGTAGCGTCTCCGGCATCCTCCTCCCTCACATCATCATCATCAGCGGCACTACAGCCTAGAACCGGTCTTGGCCTTATTTAGCAAGTCCTGAGGCTTGTTAAATTTTCCATAATGATTTGTTTTTTTCCGGGCAAGGTCATTAGTCTTGCGCCAGAGGCTCCCCGACGAGGAATCGAACCCCGGTCTCCCGCGTGACAGGCGGGTATACTAACCAGTATACTATTGAGGAGCCTCCCTCACATACGGGGCCAACAATTCTCCTTAAGACCGAATGCGGCTGAGTTCAGAGTGCCTTTTACTGTGCACCCAGGTCTCGGATCCATACATGAGTACTGGTAAGACCATGGTCTTGTATAGTAGTAGCTTGGATGTTCTGGATAAATTTCGGGATTTAAAGAGCCTTGATAGACCATAATAGGCTTTGTTGGATTTAATCAGCCGTCCACGTGTTTCTTCTTCCATTATGTTATCGGCTGCTACTATTGACCCAAGGTAGTTAAGGATTGCACTACTTCAAAAAAAAAAAAAAAAAAAAACTGGTAGTTTGACCAACGTATTCGCTAATGTTGCAATCGTGTACTTAGTTTTCCCCTCATTAATGTGAAGTCACAGTTTTTGTGCCATCTACTCGATCTGGGTGAAGGAGTCCTGTACAACCGAATCGGATCTACCGATGATGTCGATGTCATCTGCGTAGGCAAGTATCTGGTAGGACTTGGTGACAATAGTCCCTCTAGTTGTAACGTCAGAGTCACGGATTGCTTTCTCCAACGCTAGGTTGAAGAGGTGGCAGGCCACACCGCCCCCTTGTCGGAGTCCATTAAAGATGTTTATTGGTTTGGACAGCAATTCCGTTATTTTTACTTGACTAGTTACGTTGGTCATGGTCAACCTACAGAGTCGTATAAATTTGTTTGTAATGCCGAACTCGCTCATGGCATTATATAGTTCTACCCTGGCTATTCTGCCGTATGCGGCCTTAAAGTCTACGAATAGATGATATAATGGAACCTTAAATTCCAGGCATTTTTCCATCGCCTGCCTAAGGGCAAATATCTGATCAATCGTTAATTTGGATGGGATAAATCCACACTGATCAATGATGGCTTTAGCGTATGGGACGATCCGATCTTGTACGATAGAGCAGAGTATCTTATAGGCGGTACTTAGCAATGTTATACCCCTATAGTTGCTGCACACTGTGATATCTCCCTTCTTATGTATGGGGCAAATTATTCCACGATGCCAATCTTCCGACATCTCCTCTTGCTCCCATACGTGCACCACGATCTCATGAATTGCGTGATGTAACGCTGTCCCTCCTTGTTTAATCACCTCAGCTGGTATGCCATCATCTCCGCGGGCTTTATTTTATTTGAGAAGTCTTATGCTTTAATGTTTCCTCTATGGTTGGTGGCGACAGCATTTGGTCTTGATTTTGCATTGGTGGAGCCTCCAATTCTTCTGTGAGCTGACCATTTAGCAATTCATTGAAGTGCACTTTCCATCGCTCCAGAATGCCTTGAGGATCGGTGATCAGATTACCCACTTTGTCCTTGCAGTAAGCGCAGCGTGGTGTGTAGTGTGTCATATTGCGGATTATTTGGTAGAACTTCCGCGCCTGGTGCGGACCTCGCTCTCTACTTTTCTCTATTTCACAGACAAGGTTTCTTTCCCAGGCACTTTTCTTTTGTTTGTGAAGCCTTTTTTCAGATCTTCTGAGCCTTTTGTATTTCTCCTCGCGCACCCGCGTCCTATGAGACTGCTGCATTGCCCGGTATGCAGCATTCTTACGTTCAGTCGCTAGTTTGCACTCATCATCGAAACCAGTCGCTCCGATCTCTACGACTACTGCCTAAGATGGAGTTGGCAGTACTAATGACAGTATTCTTAAGGCGTGTCCATTTCTCTCCTACGCCCGGCATTCTGGTCCCAGGACTTACTCTCCCTCCATCGAGCTTTTCGAGGGCGAGTCTTAACGCATGACCAAAGGTGTTACTGGTGTCCTCATTGCGTAAGGCAGCCGTGTTGATCCGAACCTGATCCGCAGATGCAATACGCCTCCGTAAGGCAATCCGCGCTCGGAAATCTATACCAACAAGATAGTGATCCGAGTCGACGTTGGCACCTCGGTACGTTCGTACCATCATCAGGCTTGAGGAGTGGCGGCGATCTCTCAACACGTGGTCAATTTGATGGCGAGTGGCTCCATCAGGTGATACCCAGGTGGCTTTGTGGATGTTTTTACGTGAAAACCTGGTACTCGCAACGACCAAGCTCTTTGATGCTGCCAGTTCGATGACTTGTAGTCCATTGTCGTTAGGATTCTCATGCAAACTATGGGAACCTGCGTAGTGCCTGAAAACCGGCTCTCGGCCTATTTTCACCAAGAACGATTTTCACATCGTACCTGGGGCAGGCATTGAGGGCCCGTTCGACGTTCTCGTAGTATTCTTCTTTTTCGTCGTCAGGGGACTCCTCTGTAGGTCCGTAAACGTTTATGAGGCTTATGTGCTTAGACTTGCCTCGCGCGCGAATAGTGCATAGCATTTCGTTTATTGCATTAAAGCCGATAATGGCTTCAGTTTTTGGCCGACTATAAAGACTACCTCGATCACATGGTGTTTTGCATGACAGCTGTAATAAATGTCATACTCGTTTCTATGAATAACACCACTCCCCGTCCATCTTATTTCTTGTAATGCTGATATGTCAGTCTTATATTCGGCCAGGCATCGACTAGCTGCTGTGCAGCTCGAGCTCTGTATAGTGAGCGGACATTCCATGAGAAAATTCTCAAATCGTTTAGACATTTTCGTTTCCATGGTGCTCGTCGTGTATCCGGTCCGTATCCGAGGTTTGATAAATTTTCCATAATGATTTGTGTTTACGGGCAAGGTTGTTAGCCTTGCCCCAACCTTTCTCGGGATGTCGCCGCATGCATTGGTTCACTACTTGGCGGGTGCCAAAGTAGCTATCCAGCGGTGTCACATGGAGACTGCATGTCAACTTGGATTGAACAAGGACAAGGATCATCTCGGCCTTCACCGGGTTGAAAGCAATCAGTGACTTTGCCCTGTATGTTCGCTCCCACCCTCCCTTTGACAGAATGTGTTATTTGTTATAATCAATGTTTTTAAGCACCCTTTCGGAGCAACTGTCTGTCTCATATATCGAATCAATATCACTCGTGCGACCTCGAATTTCACGCACTCTGTGAGTACGTATTCCGCATTTATATTTTTTTTTCACAGTATAAGTGATTGACATATTTATATTTGCGCAAGCACTGCATCCTTGTCCTGATATCAGCTAAGCCAGTGGCAGTTCGGCTTGCCATGACTTATTTTCACCCAAGTTTCTATATGGGGTACCATGTCCGGTTTCATTTGACTCTTGAGGAATTATTCCATCTTTGTTGTCATTCACTTTGACTGGTGCGTCTATTTGTATCCGCGTTCGCAGTCGATCCCCTTGCGGTGCAAGTGTATCAACCTCTTGCAAAGCAATGGGTTTCATAACTGAGTTGTCAAGTGGTTTCCTTCCAGTCATGATATTTATAGTATGTTGAGATAACGCCTGGAAGGCGCTGCATACTCTTAATGCGAAAGTCCATATGCTGAATTCACCTCCTCATGTACGACTTATACTGTGCAGCACCTGCTCATATGTGCGCTGCCTACATTACAGAGGAGACGTTGACGCTGATGTTAACACCTACTTGATGAGGGGTCGCGACTTCCAACATTGGGTAGCAGTGTCGCTAATACATTGCATAATCTTGCCGTTTTTTCTCCCGTTTTCCGCAGGTGTTGTCTAGAGTAATACCAAGTATTTTATAGAGGGACTAGATCTGACGATGTATTCTTCTATTTCTACATCAAGGTGTTCACCTTTCTTGCCGCGTCTTATTAAATCTGTTTTATATGCGGCTAGTTTCAATCCTGCCATATTTAGGCAACACATAATACTCTGGATTCTATGGCCAAAGTTATCCTCCACGTCATCTGAATATTTAGCTACGGCTACTATCGCCAAATTATCTGCACAACCAATGATTTTTAGTCCTTTTGGCACATTTGCTCTGAGTATTTCGTCGTACATAATAACCGGTCCCAGTACAGACCCTGGGGGCGCACCCACTGTTTCATATATATTTATTTTTAGTTCGCCGAGATTTCACCCAAGTTTCTATGATGGGAATCATGGTGTGTCTATCTTACTTTTGGCGAAGTATTCCATCTTTATAGACATTCTCTTTGGCTTTTTGGAGTCCTCTATTTGGAGACGCATTTGTAAACGATCTTTTCATGAGGCACAAAGCAGCATCCGCGATGTAAGTATTTGCCTTCCGACAATGATATATAGCATCCCCAGACACAATCTAGAAAGCACGACATACCCTTAAAGACAAGTCTTTGTTCCGAATTTATTCCCTTCATGTACAACTTATATACAAACAGTACATGGGAGGTATTGGCGGTGACTATCAGCTTTTGATGTGGGGTGGCGATATATCAACATTGGATAGAAGTATCGTTGAGTTGCCTACTCTTGCCGTTTTTGCTCTCATTCCGCAAGTGTTTCTTGAAGGATAGTTTACTGTTAAGTGAAATACCAACACATTTTGTAGAGGGACTAAATGTGATCGTCTGTCTTTCTAGTTGTATATCAGGAGAGTTTTTTTTTCGATTGCTTACGATGGACTCCGTTTTATGTGCGGCTAGTATCAGGTCGACCTCATCTAATCAGTACTTATTGCTCTGGATTGTATGAGCACTAATATTCTGTATGTCCTATGGGTATTTAGCTACGGTTACTATCGCTAAATCATCACAATGATTATCACGCCTAGATGCGGAACAGACTGTCATACTTAATATTCCAAACAACGGTCCATGTTGCAAATCCTTGAGGTATGTCCACCGTCATGATTTCATATTTTTGCGATCTCATAAAGCATTGTGTTCTATCGGGAAAATAACTTGTTTTTATACTCACTAGGTAAGATGAAACTTGAAGACTGTCCAACGGTCTTAGAATACGATCCCAATTGATCGAATTGAGTGTTCCCGCTAGGAGCGTTTTCGACTTCACCACTGCACTGTATTTTTGGGTTACGGACGAAGCCGCACGCAATAAATCTGGTTTTACCAATCAATCTCTTTCCCAAAAACATATTGTTATTCGGAAAGTCCTGGTGTGTCATTCGTGTCATCAATGGCGATTATTCATTTGAGTATTTTGCCTGTTGTATTCTATATGCACATCGGGTGGTAAGGCGGCGGTGCCTCCGGCTGTTTAGCTCTTTTGGGTATAAGTACAAAGGAAAAGGCTGATAAAAATTTCTGAATTATTAATTAAAGCAGTTTTCACTACAGCATTAGGAATTCCATCTAATCCGGCAGTTTTATTGCTCTTAATAACCCACCTTTTTCGCCGTCATATGTACGTTTGCACGGGTCTCCACCTACCATTAGCTTTTACTATATATCTCATTTAGAAACATCACACTGAAAGCATTTAACTGCTTATTATTCTGCAATAATAAAATGCCCACTTTATTTACACCTGTAACAAGTAATAATTTAAACCCACATTTTTAGTATAATATAAATCTTCACTGTCGTATTCGAACCACCATATTGTTCACTAGTGCTGTTCCATGTTTTTGAATCAACATTTCTCATATCGAGCGGGGTGCCATTGAAATCCAGGTCAGTGTAGTTTGAAGAAACTTCCATATCGAAAAGTTTCGATTTTATTGCATCTAAATTCCTAAATGCTCGATTGCCATTATCATTCGTGAAATTCTGTCTGGCAAACTTGCTATTAATAATAATGTGATCCAATCATCCTTGATTGAAAATCCCGTTCCTTCCAATCTCTACGCTGTTTCGACAACCTACGTTATATCAAATCACAATTTTCTTATCGAATGGAGACTAAGTGTCATAAGAAGGATATTTTTCTAAAAACACCTGATCCATGAAAAATGTTCAAGTTCTCACACAATGCCATCGTGTTGTGTTGTTGATATTGTAGCGAGCTTAGGGTTCACTGGATTAATTATTTTTAATAAATAAGAGCCGTTAAATCGATTTTGAATTAATGTAACACTTTATTAGTCCGTTAATAACAACCGTTACTTTTACCGAACACTTAACGATTTCTTGACTTATCGCTTCCGTACTTATCGCGTCTTTTACTGCTTACTTCTTACTTACCTTCCCGATCTGCGTGCGACGTATTTATACCGTTTTTCCTCATTCTGATTCGGTGTTTCGTTTCCGTCCGTTCCATAGCCTCGAATTTTCTATTGCTCATAGTCTCCAGTTTTCCAGTACTTTCTAGAATATCCTAGTACTTTGTTTCGGACTTTCTAGAATATTCTAGTACTGATTGTCATATGTGTCACAATATGAAGGTATAATCCAGGATCAGTCGTTGAAATTAGCTTTGCCTTGATTTTTTCAACTGTTCCAGGTATTCTTTCGGTGCCAGAATCATTCCTAATAAGTTTTAGACCACAAAACTCCATTCATCATTATTTTGCCTACCTTCTAGCTTAGAATCACCTTGAATACAGTTAAGAGCTATACTTATATAACAACTCAAACTAGGAGACGTTATTCTTATTTAGATGGCAATTACCTTATAAAGGTGTCGTTATTTATAATATATTTTGTCACACTGAAAGAAATTTAAATATAATGGATATATTGTATTGCTATACAAATATATCCATACGCCAGTTGACAAGTCTATGATGTTAGATTATACAAAAAAAAAAAAAAAAACTTATTTAATTCTGTTACATCGGAGGAAGTGAAGTAATTCAAGGCACATACATCTCTAACATAAAAGTGAAATGTTTAAATTTTGTTTCATTATTTTTTTCCCAGGGGGCTTCTAAAAACGGCACAACTCCGGAAGGCACTCCGTACCTCGAAGCTGCAGAGAAAGAAGACATTAAAGCACTTTTACAATAAAATTCAATTGAGTCAAGTACTTTTTATATACAAAAGCAAAATAAAAATTATATTTGTAATCAACTTTCCAGTTTAAAGCAAAACCAAAATATGTATAAGCATAAAACAGCAAACAAAAGAAGAATTCCGCTTAACGGCGTTGTTTTATATAGCGATAGTCACGTATAACATTAATTTTTATTTATATTAATTTTCCTGACTTAAAATGAGAAAGAGACTAAAGACGATCAATGATGGAGTTGAAGAGAACGAAATGGACAAGCGAAGATAGACCGAGATTTGCTTACTTTCTTCGTAACCGTTGCAACGTATGCCACTATGGAAGAAAAACAGGAGTAAAATCACGCCATTATCATTTAGTCCTTATTTATGTATCATTATTTAAAATAATAAAAAGTGTGTGTGGTTTTAGATTTGGTTGACTAACCAATTAAATTTTTACCTGTGACTACTTCCATGAATCGTCACGCGCCATCTCAATAAGTAATATACGTTTTTATAAAGATACCACAATGTGTATATTTAATTGTGTTGTATTTAATTATGCGTTGTATTTAATTGTGTGTGTTGACGTCCGGCGCCGTGCTTCCTCTTTCGAGGGAAGAGCGGGGACCTTTTATTTTTTATTTATTAAGATTAATTTAAACTCAGGATTGCGAATTTATTCACTGTTCTTTTATTTATTTCTATTCTCATAACTAATTATTCCTTTTCTTAACTTTTCCGAACTCGACTTCACTTCTCTGATTCTCAACTCAAACTGATTTTTTTTCTCTATTCAATTTTCTCTCTGACTTTTCACATGAATCAAGACGAAAATCCAAGTTACTATGTTTTGAATAAATAAAAAGGTGCAGGTTATTAAGTGTGCTGTAACTGGTAATATTGTGAATGTTTATGAATGGTATGTATTAAGTGAGAATGTAATATATGTTAAGTGAAGTTTTTAAGGATGTGTTAGGAGATTCAGTGTTAAATTTAATAAGGGTAGTATTCTGGAATACAACATGTGCTATCTGATTTTTTTTTTTTTTTTTAAACAAACGAGCGTGGAGGTTATTTTTATATGGGAAGATCATTGTTCGAGGTGTTGTTATAAACTCACCAGAATAGTACTGTAAAACATTTTATTTTAAAGTTATACATATAGGTATAAAGTTATCAAGTTCGCAGCGTCAAAAGATCTGTTAGCGAAAAGCACGATGTTCAAGCACAAGCAAATTCATAAAGCCACATGGATATCGCCCGACGGCGTAACGCGTAACCAAAAAGACCACTTCCTTATAGACAAAAGACACCACTCAAATATCCTCGACGGAAGATCATATACAGGAGCACATTGCGACTCCGATCATCTTCTAGTAATGGGAAAAATCAGGAGTCGCCTCGCAGCAATCCCACATGGGCAGTCACGGGAGACGAGCAAAAAGTTCGACACTGATAAACTGAAAGACTTGCGCAAAAGGGCTGAATATCAAGACGAACTAACGAATAGATTTAGCATCCTAGAATGGGAGTAGT
Source organism: Microdon myrmicae (assembly GCA_963931805.1). NCBI lineage: Eukaryota > Metazoa > Arthropoda > Insecta > Diptera > Syrphidae > Microdon > Microdon myrmicae. The sequence continues at coordinate 30,944,292 of OZ007500.1, read as the reverse complement.
GAGGAAGAGGAAACCAATAACGTGGATACTAAATGGGCATCGATCAGAGACGTAATCAAAGAAACAGCCCAAAAGGTATTAGAATTTAAGAAAACAATTAAGTCCATACCTTGGTTTTACCACTAGTCCAGGGCGATGATCGAACAATGTAAACGCTCAGAGTGATCTACTTAGAAAGATATAATGAAGTCAACACAGAAAGATATGCAACGATTCGGAAAGGGGTAACGAGACTCTTCAAACGAAAAAAACGCGCATGGGAGAAGACTTGGATCGAAAAAATGTTAGAAAATGCCAGAGCAAAGAACATCTGAGGTATGTATGCCGACATAAATTCAATTAGAATTTGCTACGGAGGGATAGCCAAAATAATTCGAGACGCAAACGGCTATCTGGTTACAGAAACAAAGAATATCGTCACAAGATGAAAGCAGTACTTTGAAGACCTGCTTAATATGCGCACTCATCAACCACAAATAAATGCACCAGACGTACATACAGCCGGGTATCAGATCCCAGAATCCCCTTTCAACGAAGTTGTAGACGCAATGAATCGATTGTAAAACAACAAGCCTCCCGGAGTCGACTACATACCGGCAGAGCTTATGAACCATGGAGGAGAGGCAACCACTCGAAAGATCCACCAACTGATCAAAACAATATGGGATAAGGAAGTCACTCCGGAAGAATGGAAAACCCCAATAGTCGTCCCCATCTTCAAAAAAGACGACAGATCTGACAGAGAGAACTACAGAGTAATATTATTGCTCCCAACCACATACGAAATACTAACAAATGTCATACTGGCGAGAATCACATTGTACGCAGAAGAAATACTGGGAGACTATCAGTGCGGATTCCGTAGGAACCGGTCCACGAGCGACCAAATGTTCACAGTAAAGCAAGTGCTGGAAAAGAAGTGGGAATACTGAGAGACGGTTCACCAAGTTTTCGTTGACTTCAAAAAAGACTATGTCTCAGTCGCAAAGGAAAGACTTTATCATATTGTAGTTGAGCTGAAAGTTCCGAAAAAATATGCCGCCCTCATTCAAATTTGCCGAGGTCCGAGAACAGGTGCTTGCTTGGTGACGCAAAATGCATTCAGCGAGTGGCCTTGGGAAGTGGGAATGTGATATCGTATATCAACTGTTTGTTTGCGTCGGCTGCACGATAAGCGTTAGCATTCTAGAGAATGGGAGCAGTGAGGAAGAGGAAGCTAATAGTGTGGACACTAAATGGACATCGATCAGAGACACAATCAAACTAACAGCCCAAAAAGTATTAGGATTTAAGAAAACAATTAAGTCCAAACCTTGGTTTGACGATGAATGCAGGGCAAAGATCGAACAACGTAAACGCCTCAGAGTGATCCACTTAGAAAGATATGATGAAGTCAACGCAGAAAGATACGCGACGATTCGGAGAGAGACAATGAGACTTTTCAAACGCAAAAAAAGGCGAATGGAAGGACTCGGATCGAAAAAATCCTAGAAAATGCCAGAGCAAAGAACATTCGAGGTATGTATGCTGGCATAAATTCAATCAGAAATGGCCACCGAGGGAGAGCCAAAATAATTCGAGACGCAAACGGCTGTCTGGTCACAGAAACAAACAATATCGTGACAAGATGGAAACAGTACTTTGAAAACCTGCTCAATGTACGCACCCATCAAGCACAAATAAACACACCAGGCGTACATACAGCCGAGCCTTAGATCCCAGAGCCCTCTTTCAACAAAGTTGTAGGCGCAATAAATCGATTGATCTCATCATGTCTTTTTAACCTTGTGGTCGAGTATGTCATCAGAAAGGTACAATACGACAACATGGCCGGATCATCCCTGAACGGGGTCACACAAGTGCTCGCATATGCGGATGACATCGCCCTTCTGGGCGATATTCTAGAAACTGGAAGTAAAAAGAGTGAAATCATCATGCAAGCGGCAGAAGAGGTGGGCCTAGAAATAAATGAAGACAAAACAAAATACATGATTACGGCGAGAGCAGGTGGAACTCAGGGAACACATATAAACGTCAGAGGAAAAATATTTCAAAAAGTTAAAGAATTTAAATATCTGGGAACGATATTGACGGCCAGTAACGAAATGTCGAAGGAAATTAACAAAAGACTACACTCCGGCAACGCTAGTTGGCATGCAGTCAGTAAACTGCTGAAATCCAAACTGCTATCACGTAACATAAAACTCCGTGTATATAGAACCATAATCATGCCGATTGTTCTATACGGATGCGAAACATGGGCTCTCAAAAAACGGGAACAAAACAAATTCCGCGTATTCGAGAATAAAGTTTTGAGGGGTATCTTTGGATGTAAATATGACGAGGGGGCAGGACAATGGAGGAAACTCCACAACCACGAATTGGAAGAGCTATACCGCAAACCTACAATAGGGAGAGTAATCAAGTCGCGAAGATTAAGATGGGCCGAACACGTGGCGTGAATGGGCAACGATAGGACCGTGCGTAGAATTCTTGACGGTAGACCAATGGGAAAGTGACCGGTAGGACGGCCGTGACGGAGATGGGAGGACCTTGAGGAGATCGGATCGGATGGCCGGGTGTGGAAGGAGAGTGCACAGGACTGGGAACGATGACGGAGTCGAGTCGGTGAGGTCATGAACTTCCGGGTTCCTACAGGCCAATAAATAGTGGTAATAGGAATGGACGCCAAAAAGTAAGTATAAAGTAGTCATCACAATTAACCAAATGTTAGACGACATACGTTATATCGTTACCTTAGCAATCTCTTAGATCTGATGCTTTACTTGATTAAATGCAGTCTTGGCAGACAATGCCTCACGAGGTGGGGGTCATTTTTCCAATTTTTTCACGGAGTTGATCAAGAACCTCAAGTAATGTTGATTAATGGTTTGCCCGTCAAGGTTATCCACTGAACTTTGATTTGCTTTTTTAGCTCGTAAAAGTAAAAGGTGTCACCATTTGTGCAGATAAGTCAGCTACTGTGGACATTCCAATAGTATACTGTACTATCAAGTTGTTCTGTAGTCTCATTATATTGGGTTGTACCACATGAAATGTCAGATTTTATAGTAAACATTTAAAACCCAATATTATTTTTCCGTACATTTTTATTCAATCAAAATAGGATCCGTTGGTGTCTATGATATCCTTCCAATGTGATACAAGGTCCAATATTCCTTTTTCGTAGAAGTGCTGACTTTTTGAGGCAATAGAATCTTCATAGGCTTTTATGACCTCAGCTCGGTTCCGGAAGACCTTCTGCCGGCAAAATGAAGTGTTATATGACATAGATTTTATCTAATATCCTGGTGTTGGGTGTTCAGAAGGTTTTGTTGGGATGGACAGGGTCAACCTGCCTACGTATTAAACTGTATTTCTGGTAAAATGTCAAGCAGCGTAGAAACTATAATAATTGAAATTTTTATATACCATATACACAATAACGTTTTAGATTATACACGAACAGAAAATACTATCAACCTCTTTTCACGCTTGACGGATCCTTTAGAGTATTGGGGATCACCGTCAACTTCGTGGGTTTTTATTATTACTAAATTTGATTTTTTTTTACTACTTCTTCACTTTTTGCTATTATGTGGTCTTATTTTAAGATCAAAGTCTGTGTCCTATTTCACGTTCCTCCACCAGAATTTACCTAACCGCTCCAATAGTACAACCTTCCATAGAATCTGAGCCATGCAATTCGAAATTCTTTTGAATGCTACACTACTTTGGAACTTCCAATGTTATAAAAGTGGCAAACAATCCACGTAAAGAAAAACTCCTGAAATTCTAGTGTCTATAACTGGCCACAATTTTACAGGAATAAATATTAAGTCTATTGCTCAAAGCCGTCAGTTGAACCCACAAACGGATCGCGAGAACTTTTTTTTATCCCTATCTTGCCAGCATTATGAAACTTCAAATCAAGTATCATGAAACTTTTCATGAGTCTTCCCAAAAAGCACCGGGCGGCCTTATAGCTTTCAATAACTACGTGGAGAGTTCGCGGAGCCGAACAGGCTTCAAACAGACCACAAACAATTGTTCCATTCCCAACTTGATGCATCTGCCGAATTTCCACACACATACACAAACGTTGGAAAATAAATGTTACAAGAAAGTGAGCTGCAGTGCAGGAAAAACCTCCCATCCGTTTACCTAGTAACTGTTCTGCTTTTTTTTTTCTCGCGTCTTTGCTACGTTACTCAATCGTCAATACTTTCGAATGATTTTCTATAGAGCTTATGGTTTGAAAACGGTTTAATATTCCTTACGAAGATGTTTAGCGTGAGTTTTTGCAAGGATTCAATAGGACAAGCTGCTATAGGGACAAAATACCTATAGTGTTCGCTTTCGATCATGCACTATGGATCTCAGCTTACAAACCCTTCTGAAGCGATGTTGGTCTGTTGTGCCGTAATAACACGAGTAACGCGTCGACCTTCGTACCTTACCTGAAACACACATACACTAACTGAAACACAGATATTGGGTTGTACCGCATGAAATGTCCGATTTTACAGTAAACATTAAAATGCCAATATTATTTTTCCGTAAATTTGTATTCAATCAAAATAGGACCCGTTGGTATCTATGACATTGTTCCAACTTAATACAAGGTCAAGTATTCCTTTTTCACCGAAGCGCTGACTTTTTAAGCAATGAAATCTTCAAAGGCTTTTATGACCTCTGCTCGGCTCCGGAAGACCTTCTACCGGCAAAACGAACCCAGATTGCGGGAAAGTTGGTAGTCCGTTGGGGAAATGTCAGAAGAGTACGATGGATGTGGAAGAATTTCAAATCCCAACTGCAACAGTTTTTGCACCGTTACTTGTGAGGTATGGGGTCTAGCATTGTCTTGCAAAAGGATCGGACCGTGCCTATTGACCAACGCAGGTTGCTTTTCAACCAATTTGGCATGCAATATGTCGATTTCCTCACAATATTCGATAGCTTTTATCGTTTCTCCTTGTTGAGAAATTTTCGATGTCCACCAAATTGTCACCATAACATTTTTTGGGTGAAGATCGGACTTGGAGCACACAGGGCTTTTACGATTATCATACAGAATCCACTTTTCAACATAGGTGACTATCCGGTGCAAACACAGTTCAGTTTGGTTTCTTAATCTAAGCGATGCGCACATTTCCAGACGCCGTAGTTTTTGGGACTCGTTGAGTTCATGGGGTACCCACTTATCGAGTTTCCTTACTTTTTCTATGAGAGAAAGGTGTCAACTTATCGCCATTGGAGATACTCCCATGCTTTGTGCAATCTCCCACACCGATTTCGTTGGGCCCACATCCACCGTTGGATGCATCAAAACATCATCGTCAACTAACGTTTCCGGCTTCCCACGTGGTTCTGTGGCGGTTCCGCTAAATCCCACGGTTTACCTTCCTAAAAAACCCCCATAATCATCACCCAAGACGCTCAAGTCCTCGCCAATGCATTCGCATTCGGCACCTAAAAATGCTGCACGCATTTAAGAGATCAAATCTATGATCTTTAAGTTCTTGTAAAGAAAACTTACATTTCTGCATTCTCTTCGCATACCATTGCTCCTTAAGATTTCTTTATTAACTTACCAGGAATTTCCAATCAATTCCGGCATCCATGTCGCCAGTCAAATTCCCTTAGATGAATTCCTGTAAACAAAATAATTCGGATTGCATTCAATGTAACCGTCATGACAGGACTCAGCCGCGTCATATACCTTTTCATACACATTGCCTGGCAACCTTTTTGGTTTGTCTTATCAATAAACAACCCAAGCAGCTGCATATAATTAGCGTAATAGACGCCGAAACCAAATTCTCCAGCATTTCCTAATGCAAATATGAACCCGGTTTCTACTGCAGCCAGAGATGCCATAAACATCCAATTTGCTTTAACACCTTTTTCTCCTAACGTCGAAAATGGCGACGAGGCATCGTGTAAACAATGACCCGCATTACCAACGGCGCATTTGGTCATTTTTCCCTATTGTCTTTGCCGCCTGCCCGTTTCGTCATTCCACTGCACGTGTGAATCGCATCTATTTGAACGATCCCACACATACCACCACGACCTTTATTACGAGATTTGGTTTTCTTGTTCCCACAAGAGAGACTCTACGTTACACTTGTGGGAGATAAAACATATCCTTGGCAAGGATATATTCACACCCTTAAGAGAAGAGTTTTTCTCTCTCTTCCTTTTTTCTTAGCGAAATCATCTCTGCATGAGATGACGATCGTTGAGTCGAATTTCATCCAGCGATCGAGACGGTCGCTCCGCCATCCACCGTGCCGGCGCCGGCACGGTTGTTAAACAAAAGTCGAGTGTGAGTCGAACGCGCATCGAGTCGTATCGGTTAATATAACTTTGTTACTTCTAAAATCTACTACCGGTATCTGAAAAACTATCCTTTTAATTAAACGCAGTAATCAGTGTGCAACGTTGCAATATAACAATAATTTAACATTTAAAAAAGAAAACAATAAACACCACTTATAATACTCCATTGAACTAAATTTTAGTGTTTCTTTTTATTCACTCCTGTGCCTAGAGTTTTCTCTTTTGCTTGGTGATCGTGTTTGTGATTGACTTTCGAATTCGGTGGGTCTCCAGTGTTTCATACGTGAACAGTGTCTGAGTTCGAGTTTTCGCCAGGTGGATCCTTATAGTGACGATGGCGGAAGGAAGTGAATCCGCGTCGTACGCACCATACTTCCTCCTCACAGTTCATTCTCGAGGTTTAAATCTCCCGAACGGAACTTTCCAAACCAATGTCGTATAGTGCGTTCGTTTACCGCTACATCCTCAAATGTGTTATTAATGTTTTTCATTGCCAATGATGCATTATGTCCCATTTTAAATTCATAAGGGAAGAGGGTTCGAATTTGAACTGTCGACAGCATGGTAGACAATTCCTAGAAAAAAAAAACTGTACTTGAACCCTAAAATGCTCACACGTTACTCACACGTACTTCATAAAAAAAGAAAATTTAACGTTCTGGCACAGATGTTCACTCGAGAACTTCTTATTTCCGACTGAGCGAAAATCGGATATTTTATGTGGTACAAACCCAATAGGTGGGCAATGTCGGGCTACCACTATAAATTTGTTGGCCCGATATTATCGTCGAACGGTCCGCTCTCGAAATAAAGAGTGTTCGAAAATGCATGCAATAACTAATATTAGTAGAAAAAAAAACAAGTTTCAATCATAAATTACATGTTTTTTATTGATGTATAAATTGTACAGTATAGGGTTATATATGGAATGGTATATCGTGCGACTGGCTTCCATGGCATCCTTTATAAGTTTGGTGGATCAATGTCATCGTCGCATAGCTCGTACTCGGGGCAAAGGGTATCTCAAATTTCATGCAGGAGATGTTTTGATAGAAAACACGATTTTGTAAAGATGAATTCTAAATGATGTTTTATTGGTTTTAATATATGCAGTATAGAGTTACGTGCAAATTACCTCCAAGACTTTCCACATATCCACCCTTTTATGGACATTTTCCATAATGTAAGGTTGACCTATTTTTCACTTTCCTATTAGGTTTATTACGTACCTGATATACCGAGAGAGGTGGTGTTAGGGCTTTCTCCCTCGTTACGTTGCTCACAGAGTCTTCGGCTTCCACATTATTTTGACTATCAGAATCACGTATGCAACAAAATTCGCCCTCAATTCACAAAGGTTCCCACAGAAACGATAATGCGATTACCACAATATCCGCGCACGATTCACTAAGAATCAACACCGTGATTAATCAGAAGTCCACGCACGATATACCGATAATAGAGTACAATTATGATTCACACAGAATCCACACACGATTTCCTAACAGTCAACACATGGTTCACACAAAATCGACTCCGTGATCCAGTAATCCACGCTCTTTACCGATTGCGATTCACACAGAATCGAGTACGACTGTGATTCACATAAGATCCACACATGAGTCACACACAATCGAATTTCGCACAGTCTTCAGTGCGTAATTAGCCCCAGGCTTGTCGCCATAGGCTGATAGCGTTAGATCGCAAGATATGGGTGTTTAATTCAAATCACCATAACAGAAAGTTACACGAGTAAGAAGTGATTCATACACAAAATGGATTGTTTCCTGGGCTGTTTGTTATGTGACACTATTTTGTTGCAACCCACTTATCGCCCACACCCCTATCTTGCATTTCAGATACAAATAACAGAATTAACATATTGCGATAGCAGGAAAAATTAATTGCCTGATCAGCCGCATTTTAAAGAGCGAGTGGTTCGAAAATACTTCCATTCCAAAATCCGCACTGTTACACCTCGCTACACAACCCCACAACTGGAAATCATCTTCACATCTGATATTCATATTGTACACAAAGCAATATACAAACAATTAACTCCCGCCTTTTACCACAGGTAATTAATATTCATACCGCATACGTTGCGATATTCATTCGCCACCCATAATGCATACACACCTTCCAAAGCTAAACGCTTATCGTGCACCCGACGCAAACAAACAGTTGACATACGATATCACATTCCCACTTCCCAAGGCCACTCGCTGAATGCATTTTGCTTCACCAAGCAAGCACCTGTTCTCGGACCTATCCACACGGGTTCATATTTCGAACGCATTTTTTGCTTCATGCCCGAAAACAAGTGTATACAAGTCATATGACGCGGTCGGTGCCTTCAAAAGCTATTAGCGACGACTTAATTGAGCGTCGATCAAAATGCTGAGATCTGCGGAAGGACAGACACAGCAACAAAACGCAAATCGATCGAACGGTACGATTTGAACGTGGGCCAATGTATCTTAATTGGTGCGGTATATGCAGCAATCAATTAAGTAATTGTTTAAGCCAATGCCGTTGCACCTTAAGCAGGGCAATTAAGTGGAAATGATCATTGGGAAATTCGAATGACTCATGCCGTGCATTTAGCATCAATATGGGTCATACATTCTGGCTGAGGTAAACGCGTCGCACTTCCTCGCCAATAATTCGGTTATAAAAGAGTGGTTGCAGATGGACAGAGCGCCAGAATAAAACTGTAACTATAAAAGTGAATATAGAATTGTAACTATGAAAGTAAATATAGAACTGTAACTATAAAAAGGAATATAGAATTGTTACTATGAAAGTAAATATAAAACTGCAACTATAAAAGTGAAAATAGAATTGTAACTATAAAAGTGAATATAGAATTGTAACTATGGAAGTAAATATAGAACTGTAACTATAAAAGTTTATATAGAGTTGTAACTATGAAAGTGAATACAGAGCTGCAACTATAAACGTAAATATAGAGTTGTAACGATAAAGAGCTATAACAATAATATGGACTTGATATGTTGATGAAATAAAGTCTCAATACAAAAATAGAAAGGGAGCTTTAGTTGTATTATTTTAACCGGAACTCCAGCGGCGACGATACAGAAGACAGAAGACAAGAGAACCGCCCCGTTGGAGAATGCTAACACCCTAATGATAAACTGGTGTTACATTGGCGCCCGCGCAGGGACCTAACCTAATAGTAATCGATAACGTCGGAGGATTGTCCCCCGAGAGATGATTTTATATAAATTAATATTTTATGTTAGCACCAAGATTATTTTGGTGTTACAGTGGCACGTCGTTGAATGTTTGTTTCTCAACAATCACTCGTAGATTTTCTGAGGTCGAAACTCGACATTTTTGACGATTAACAAAGCCATCCAAATGAAAGTCAGAATTATCGAAAAAGATAATTTCGTATAAATCAGCATCCACTTATTGTTGTTCAGTAACCCATTCAACCATCTTGAGTCGATTGCATTGTGTTTATGATGAATATGCAAATCTTTTGTAAGAATATTCTGTACAAAAATTGTTGAAATGTCCAGTGCCTGACTATGGGGCCAAATTGATGACCTAGGACTCGCGGGAAAAAATCTACGTTTCGTGTTGAGGGTTAGCCAAATTGCTTAAGGTTGTGGGGAGATTTAACTTGTGCACCTGCACGGGAGCGGATTCAGAAAACACCCACTGACTGTCACTGAAAACTGTTCGTACAATAAAACACTCAACGCTCCTTTATTCATGTATCATTTCTTTATTTGTCCGAATGGTTGGCTTGTATTTCACTTTAGTACATGTATCTCATGAAATGGTTTTCACGGTTGACTATTAATAAATGTTAGTTAACTGAGTTAAACGGCTTGGATAGATGATCGCTCGCCGGGATAAATTTAACATAACTTGTATATATTATAAGACTCCACGGCGTTTTCTCTGTTGTTGTTCTCAGCGCGCCACTATCACACAATTCAAGTACTTTGTCGTTTACACTGATTAATTATTTATTCGATATGGAGTACACGATTGGGTGATTAAACGCAACTCTCGGTTATTAGACCGCGACCGTACTCCTCTTATGTTCCAGATTGTATCTTTACCGCCGTTCGATTAAAAACTCCACTTCGACTCGATGGCGCGCGTGTACACTTCAGAAGGTGAAACCTGACTCTTGTTCGTGTGTGTTCACGACGAGGGATGATTTTCGACTCTACCAGCAACGTCCTCGAAACGTGTGTTCGATTGTGCGATTCAAATCTGACCCTCTAGAGACATTGAGTCTATCGTAACACCGGTCGCCACTGGGGGAGATTTACACCGCTGTGTTGGGAAGCGAATCAGCTATCCCTTTCGTGTGGCGACCAATGAAAAACCAGTTCGATTTGATTGGAAGGACTTCCATTATGAGCGTTCGGAACTGGTTGGATGACCACACACTGGAAGTGCGGACAAACGAACACGCGAAGGGTGCTCAGAAGGGAATCCAAACCTGCAGCTGGTCAAATAGATGATCGTGTACGGAGGCTGCCTGCATTGCGATCATAAACAATAGAGGATAGATTTTTCTGTTGATGTTAAGTCAACAGAACTTCGCTTACGATGGCAAAGGCTAGGATGGATGGGTGCATGTTTGGTTTGAGAAACGATGCATGACCATTGATATGATTGTTTGGATACACAAGTATGGGTCGTATCCTATCCGATGATCGTTTATCGGTTGGGCGACCGATCATAAGGAATTTGGGTTGTAGATGTGCAAACGTACACTTACCCAGCTAGTCTTTGGACCAACGGAATTGCATCAGAGATTGGATGCGAAGAAGGGAGCTCAACCAGGTCAACTGTGCAAACGAATGGTAGTTCAATAGCGACCAAAAAAGGTTGCCATGTTTATACTAGCGATTCGTTTATGCTAGGGAATGTTGCCGTGTAGGGCAAAATAGCTTCTTCTGTTTATACGTCGTGTATACCGAAGCGTTCCGTTTGATAGCCAGCGTGTGGATTGTGGCTGTTCATTGTTTAGACAGCAAATCGTTACGACATGACCGATGCGATGATCGTTCCTCGATAAGGCGACGGATCATGCAATCAGTCATGCAGCTATACAAGCTAGCGACTTGCTATGGCTTGATCGTGGGACCAACGGCTGCCAGAGAAGAGCAAACACAGTAGAATTGCTGTGTAATGATAAGCATGGATGTCGGCAATAGGGCCCGGTGGGTTTTCTAATGAATCGTAGTGGTCATGGGTGCCGACAGAAGGAACCGATTACGCTGGTGAGGTGCGGCAATGTTACTTGATGCTATGGCAAGATGATGGTCTTGCCATGGGTTGTTTCGTTTTTCTCAGGAAATGGGTGGTGATTGAAGGGTAGCTTAACGCTGCCGATTGCAGGTAAACTAATAATCTCTAGGTGGGGGGTGGGGTGTTGATTAAGATAGATGGGTGGTTCTTTGGGGAGGTTAGAAGAACACCCACAAGATCACCAATTAATTTAATTCGCCTACATTTCTGACCTAATCTCGTCACGATTAGTGAAGTTAAATCGCTATTCCAATCAATTTTTTTTTACGAAAATTGTTAACTGTAACGGACAAACCTTCAGTATGTCTTAAATTTTTTTCATCAATGAAAACGCGTTATTTTTTCGTGTTGCGCTCCATTTTCAATAATCTTGAACTGCTGTCTATTTGAATCGTTGGCACCACCTCACGGTACAAGTGGCACGAAATTCAAATCTGCACGTTTGGGACTCACTTTAATATGTATAGTAAAAGAATTTTCTTTAGGTTTTCTCATCTGTCTTTAATTACGATATCAAAATAAATATAATTAACAACAATATTAACATTATTTCTTGTCACATGGAATGGCTAGTATAATTATGACCAGGCGTGTGATTAGTTCTGTGGCAAAAATAAAAATATCTCAAGTCATTGATAAATATTGCTCGTAAGTGGTATGGAGCGCGCAAAAATACGCTAAATCCTAAAGATCGGGTGTATGTTTGCGCGTTCAATATACAAGTAATTACAGCAATTATTATCTAAAACCTCTATCTCTGATTAGCATTCTAAATACTGGTACTATATTATTGCGTTTTTGAATAAACTTAAAAGTATCACGCCGAGTTGTTCCTCAGGTCATTATTGATCATTTCCACTAGTCTCCATTGTCCATATTTTTATTTCTTTATTTTCTTTTTTTTTCAAGCCTACCAATGAATAAAATTTCATTTTTTTCTTTTGTTTAGTTTTAAATTCCACAGATATTTTATTTAGTTGTTTCTTAAACCATATTATCACAGCATCAAGCGACTATGTGGATTTAGTTGAGCGGGCGTTACCATTATATGCCTCTCGTTGTAGGATAGCAGGATTGTTAACAACAGATTTAAATTTGAACTATTAATAAACATTAACAAAATATATATATGGACTTGGTGGAGTTATAAGAAGTACAATCAAATTTCAAATTCAAAGCTCAGGCAATGTGCGACTAAGGTTCCCATTCAAATATTTCCCTATATACATACATTTATAGATACATATTTTAATACAATGTATGCAAATATGTATACATAAACTGTATGTATATATTTTTATATATAAGAAATATAATCTCATTAAGATATAGATTACTTAATAAAAACATATCCATCAAAATAAGACATGACTTGTACTGTACACGTAGTTTAAAAACAAAAAAGAATTAGCATCCATTAAAAACAAAAAAATATATTGATTTGTTCAAATCTAAACGATATTTCTTTTTTTCTACCGTTTGTGCTCTTCTAAGTAAAATATACCATCAGAAGACTGTATAATTAAAATAAAAATGTTTGCCATGTTCATATGAGAGCGCAACGGTATAAGGACACTTTAGGCCATTTTAGGGTTTTCTCCCTCTGTGCAACCCTATCTGCACGAAATGATACGGAAGAGAACTAAATTATTATCGGCCGTTTAAATAAGATGGATGCGGACGCAACTGTTATTCTTACTCTTCTACTGCAGCATAATAATCCATTCATGTCTTGGTGTTTTTTTATATTAATGTAATATTATTGTTTTATTTTTTTATAATTGTTTATCTTTGTTTGGCCTTTTAAATAATATCCAAATAAAAAATATATATACACTCGTATATAGTTAATATTTGTTATATAACATTATGAATGGCAGGAACAATGTACCGGCTGCAAGTAGAATCAAACATAAAAAACCGAAGGGGAAATAGATTGTCACCGATAGCTTTTTTTTTTAATTAGCCTTTAATTTCTATGGTTGGCAATCTTTATTGAAGTCATGCGTCCACTACCAATTCCTTCTCTTATAAATGCCACAGTTTGCGGGTGATTATTCTTCTTCTCAAGTATAATAATACCTTTATCTTCAATTCCCATCTGCCTTCACTTCAAATTCCTGGTTTGCATTACTCAAAACGTCAGAAGATGTTTAAAGCTTTAGCTTTTTTGTCCTTATAGTTTGCCTACGTATTAAGGAGATTCTAACATATTTTGTGCAATAGCAGTGATCGGTTTAGTTTCTATGTCAATCGATTTGTTTTTGCGCTTTGCTGCTCACCCTAATCAACTAACAAAAAGTACTCGGTGCTAGTGTCATTAGTATAATAACATTATAATAAAAAATAAAACCTAGGTAGAAGTACCTGAAGTAGAGACACAGTTGACCCTCTCTATGTTGTTAGTCCAACAATGTACTTTCTTTTTCTCTTCTACTTGTCTTTCTTTTCTTGCTTCCCTTTGACCGTTATATGACTCCTTACTTATAAAGTTACTAATTAATTTATATGTACGCCCGTCCTGTATCTTTAGATCCTGTAAGGGTATTGATAATTCCCACAGCGTATTAAATACTGCTTTTCGTTTGTTGTATGTTTATATTTTTTTTAAAATATTATTCTGTCTGAGATAATACTTTTAATAGTGTACTTCCTCATTCGTTAAGTTATTAACATCCCTTTTATATATAAGATAGTTATAAAGTCTAGTTTCCTATTGAACTCTCATCGATTTTTCTCTTGTTCTGATCTGGGAACACGTTCGAATGACAGACTTCATTTTCGAGGTATTTTTCGATTTTCAAAGTAATCAACAAGAGGAGAAACCACGGATCGAGGCGATATTGCGTCCCATTTATTAAAACTAAACTAATTAGATAATTGTAAAATATTTATCATGATTTGTTTATTGCGATTTATTCAATTGCTATAAGATGTATATCTGTAAATCGAAAAAAAATCTAATTGCCGTTCTTCGGTCGAACTACTCCACCGTGGAACGCTCTGCCTAGTCATATGATCCCTCGCCATTACAATATTCTAGCATTTAAGGTCAACCCAAATCGTCCCCTTTTTCCTTATACTCTCACTTTTTCTCCGTTCGCAATCTGTATTGAAATTTATATCAAAAACTGTCTGTTCTGTGTCCATATTACAAAAAGAAAAGAAAATAATACTTGGGGGGGACATACTTCATACTTCAAAGTCCCCTTCTGTGCGCGCGTTTGTGTGCAAAGGAAAAAAAGGTAGAAAAAGGTATCCTGTCATTCCTTGTTCTGCAGTTATTACCATTTTCAAGTGAAAAGTCCCCCTTTCAAGCATTTGCCCTGGAAGGCCGTCAATCAGAGTTTGCAACATTGGGGTTAAGGATTAATTCTAGGCAGACAGAAAAACATTGTGACGTTCTTCGATCAAGTCACACGAGGATGGGACGCTATTCCAGGGTATACAATACCAGGGTATTTGATATTGACATCTTCTTTTTCCATCTTCTGCCGTTCTCACTGTGTATTGACATCTAACAGTATCAAATAAACCCTTTTCTGTGTGCGTATTATTTAAAAAAAAATTATATCGCTCTCCAGTTCTAGAAACTGTTTTGCGTCTTTCTTTGTGCCTTGTCCTGTTCGTTCAGTACTAAGTATATACAGTGTAAGTCTGTAAGGCGATGTTTAGTTCTGAGAAATCTTTTGTGTGACGTTTAGGGGGAGATAATCTTGTGTACCTGTTTTGTTTTTGTTGTATAATCCTTTGTATAGGGAAGGACACGACTTAATATAGCCGAATGCAGTCGTTCAAGAAATACGAACAACCACAAATGAACAGATAAATTCAAGATGTTATAGGTACCCGAAAGCTCATAAAGCAGACGTTGAAAAGCAAATGTAAGATTATGAAAAGACAAAGAATTATTAGGAAAAACAAGAGTAGGTATTAAATACCTGTGTCAAGTCTGCTGTAGTGTGTAGGTATTCGGACCAAATGCACATTTGTTTTCAGTTCTGCTTTCCAATTTGATCCCATCACTTGTGTTATGTCGGATTTTAACACTTGGGAATTATTATAAAAAAACATTAAAGCCAGTTTTTGCAAATTCAATTCTTTCTGGGAGCCATAAAACAGGTATTTCAAGGAGCGCTGCTTTTACCAACTAGGCACGTAAAAGAGTATATGACTTTTCAGAAACAAAACATATCTCAATTCCATTTTGTTTTCAGTTCTGCTTTCCTATCTGGTTTTACTGTGGCGCAAGGCTAATAACCTTGCCCATACAAATAAATTATTATGGAAAATTTAACAAGCCTCGAGACTTGCTAAATAAGGCCAAGACCGGATCCCGGTTGTAGTGCCGATGATGATGATCTGATTTTACCCCTTTTGTCGTAAATATTTCAACGCGAATTGGTTTTTTTTTTAAACAATCCGTGAGAAGCGAACTTACACCGTTGTCTTGAGATGCAAATAGGTAACTGTTGGTATTTTTCTTAAATAGTTGCAAATTGTAATATTCTGGAAACACTCGTGCTAGAATGAAGTTCTAAGGAATTTCCGTTTTTTAGCAGAACGAGTTTTGACATAGAGATGTACGTGCCGCTAAGAATGAGTTCCATTTCTTTTTTTTTTTCTTTTTTTACATTAACGTGCGCACAAAAGGGGATTTTGAGGTACCCTTAATTGTCCGAGCACAGTGTGAGTGGACGGAGAAGAAGTGGATAAGGAAATGAGGTATCGATGTATATTGGTCGTGAATGCTTAGACATTACAACAAAGCATTCCACATTCGTGTGGTTCGGCTAAAGAATGACTCCCTATGTTTATTTGTGCACCTGAAGTTGACTTACAACGTGAACTGATGCGCATTCACAGATTGACGCGTATCGCGGGAAAATGTTTGAAGGGGGGAACATATTCAGCAAGCTCAGTTGAGCAACGACTGTGATAACTTATTATTAGTTTATTTTAACATCAAACTATTTAAGGAATAAGGATTGTTAATATCAATACATTTTGAAAACGTATTATTAAGGCGGTTATGACTAGTTATGCTGTTTATGATTGTAAGAATTGTGTGTCGGCGTATCGAATAGATAGGCCTTTGTTTGGACACGTGCACTTTTAGGTTTTGGATCTTGTAGGAAATTTTAGGTGTTAATTGCTTATAGCATACATGGGAAAATAATGCATTATGCTGTTTGATTTTAGGAAATTGAATCGAACAAATGCATTGAATTGAATAAATGAATTTGAATTCAATAAATGAGAATTTGAACGTTTAATTCGATTTGGTTTGACATTGAATTAAATGTTATGTTCGGGATATGAAATGGATTTTGTTATAGGTGGGAGGAAAATGTAATGTGGGAGGTAAATGTAATATGGGAGGAAAATAGTAGGACTTCTTGGAGCACTACAATGCTACATTGAACTGGGTAGAGATTACATATCTCCCTAGGGAACAGTAGTCCAATACACTGTTTGATATAATTATAGAGTAGCTATTGTTAATTTTTTCTTGTTTCTTTTGTCCTCGTCATGGCTATATATGTTATAGTCTTGGGGTTTTCAAGGTCAATGGGCAGGGAATACATCTCCTTAACCTTTCCTTCATCTTCCAGCAACACCATGTATTGTTATTTAAGGGTTTCAAAATTTCTTTGTCTGCTTGTTGTATAAAAACAAAATCTTCAAATTCATTGAAAAAAAAAATTGATTAGCTTCATATGAATGCATTGTCGACAAAGGAGCTAGGTGCTGTCAAATATCTTTGAAATATGACATGTAACAAGTTTGCTTTGCCAGATTTCTGTACAGAACGTTTCTAGGTGTCTTAATATTTCACTAAATCACCTTTGGATCTGTGACAGCTCTACAAGCCAGCTATGATGAAAGGTAATAAATCTAAGCTACGCCACTGTTGCAGTTTCGAACAGGCATGGGTGAATTTAAAAAAAAAAACAAACAAAAAAACAGGTGGGACAACTGACTGTCGTCAAAGTTTGCGGTGAATAGCTTCATTTTTCTGCCATAGGGAATTAATCATCAAATGCGGTTTTTGCTGTCAGAGAGCCATAGAACATGTGGTACTTATTTTGAAGTCAAACATTTATAGTCCAATCTGGTTGTGCGAATTTTCTGAACTGACTAGTAATTGTACCGGGAATCTATAGATTAAAACGACTAATAAACTAAATGACCTTCTCTTTTCATGCTTTAGCGATAAAAACACTTAAACCGCGAAAGGTCATTTACCTCGGAAACCACACTGTCAATCAGCTTTCCCTGTTTCGTGGTATTGTAGTTGAAGACACTTCAGAAGAGTAAGAGAGGGGACAGCATTCACAATGGTTTGGTCAGCAAAATGGAGCAAATATTCAAAACTTCGGAAAATATATTTAGGATATCGCATTTGTGGATGTCGAGATCTCTTAATCTTCCTCCAATTTATATGACTCTGGAAATTAACTAATCCCATATTAAATGTGGTGCACTCTAGTACAGACACAAACAAGGCACATTCTGCAGGTGTGCAGTTTGTTATTAAGTGTTCTGCTACTGGACTGGTCTTGTTCAGAGTGAATGATCGGTGGCAACATGGTGATGAGATTACATTTTTGTTAGCATCATCATCATCATCGGCACTACAACCGGGATCCGGTCTTGGCCTTATTTAACAAGTATGAGGCTTGTTAAATTTTCCATAATAATTTGTTTTTCTGGGCAAGGTTATTAGCCTTGTGCCAGATTTTTTGATAGTATACACTATGCAAAAGATTTCACAACTTTTGGGATATAGTCGTTTTTTTTTTGTCCCGACTTCGGAGCAATATTTCGTACTTCAAAAACCAAAGCTACAGCTTTTTCTGGTCCTTATGAACATTTTCTGGATTTGTTCAGTTGGATTGTTTTGACATTCCCAGAAACTTACGTTTCTCAGTTTGGTAAACCATTTAAACCCCGAATTAGTCTTTGAATTCTGTTGTATGAGAGAAATTGTTTTAAGAAAAATTCAGTTTATGTTCATATTAATTGCGACGATCATGTCATTTTTGAGGAAAGGCACTGTCAAGTTAGAGTTCAGAAAGAATGTATTTATACTCCATCTATCGATTTTCTCACATTGCCACCGACTTTTTGTATAGTAGCGAAATTACAAGAGGTTTGCTTTCTTTACACGAAATGCGCACAAAAGGGATTTTGGGTTGCCTTAAAATATCAAGGCTCAGTGCGAGTGCGAGAATAGTGTGAGAAGCCCGAAAGCATTTGTTCATGTGCGAAGACAAGGTGAAAAGTACAAGCCTATCCTGCTACAAATTTAATAACTTGCTCATGCTGAGTGCTTTGTGTAAAATAAAATAGAAAATCAAATTTACAAATGGTCTTACTTTTTGTAACAAGTTTGCTAATGTAAGGAAAGAGTAAATAAACGTGTAGCAGTGCTATCTATGGACTAGGCTGAAATCTTTTTTCCTACCCTATTAATTCATCGGGGCTCCTCGATAGTATAGTGGTTAATATACCCGCCTGTCACGCGGGAGACCGGGGTTCGATTCCCCGTCGGGGAGCCTCTGGCGTAAGACTAATGACCTTGCCCGGAAAAAACAAATCATTATGGAAAATTTAACAAGCCTCAGGACTTGCTAAATAAGGCCAAGACCAGTTCCCGGTTGTAGTGCCGATGATGATGATGATTAATTAATCGGGCAGAATGATAGAAATATGTCCTGAGTGCTGACAGCTGGCTGTACGATACCTAATTTTTTTTTTAACATTTTAATGCCCACGTAGGACCAACACTTGCTTTAGATTAGTATGGTGGTGTTAGTGCTGGGCGGCTTTATATCACCGGGAGTTGTTCCGTTCCGATATCCAATCGCGATTGGATTATATCAAACTAATGTCTGTAGTTCTGCCCTGAGTAGTAGGGCGTTAAGATATACCAACAGGTAAGCCGGTTTGTCGTAAGAGGCGACGAAAGGCTAAGTGTGATTCGCTCCATAAATATCGGAGCTAATAAACCCACCTGTACGGTTGCTTTACTTGGTCATTGTCAGTTCGACTTGATGTTTATGCATGATAAGTGGATGTTTCTTTTAATGAACTTGGACTTATGGGTAGGTTATTATAATAAAATGGCAATTGATGGACTAAGGGTGATTGGTTAGTAGGGAGATCAAATCACTATGTCATACAAGAATAAAACTTGCAACAATTCGTGTTTAAAAAACTGTATATCGAGGTTCATTTTTTTCATTACTTAGCGGTGTTGTGTATGATTGTTCGTTATTGTGAAGGGCTTTTCTGGTGAACATTACACCAACTTTCTTCACCATAAAACGGCTAGCAGATACGAGTATATAGAACCGTAGCATTGTGGTATTCACTTCTTCCTATGCGTTTTTAAACTACTTACACATACTATCCCCACACCACTTTATATTTTAGGGTTATAATAATCCTTTTTAATGCGCACATTATAACCAGAAAAAGCAACAGACAAACGTATTCCTCATGAATCACATGATTTGCTTGGAACTAATGTATATCTGAGCATCATGGGCATTACAACCGGGATCCGGTCTTGGCCTTATTTAGCAAGTCTCTCCACCGGTATCCGGTCGTTATCCGAGACTTGTTAAATTGTCCATAATAATTTGTTTTTCCGGGCAAGGTTATTAGCCTTGTATATATGCGACACTACGTGAATTATACGGAGAAAGATAGTTAAAATATCGAAAACACGATAAAAGGAAATACTGGTGGCTTCAATGGATTGACCTAAGTTTTTGGGTTAGGAGGGGACTGTTTCTAGGTCCTCTGCGAGATTAGGTAAGATTGAGTTCGATTAGATTAGTGTAAGATTTAGTAATTTTTTATATATACATTTTTTTTTATACAATACTCTCGGGGAAAGCTTTCTGGATCGGAATCACCTATTAGGTGAGGATGTGAGTGTTGGTTCCCCATCCCCTGAAGCTGTCAGAGGTGCTCCAAACTAACGCCCCGACGAGATTAAGTAAGGTTAAATTAGTTCAGATTACTATAAGTCTTTGTAATTTTTAGGTATGAATTTTTTTGTACAATAAAGTCGGTAAAATGGTTCTACATCGAAATTAGGTCAGGATGAGAGTGTTGATTCTATGCCACTTAAGACTATTAGGAGGTGTTTCAAGACAACGTTCTGTCGGGGTTAGGTAAGATTAGTTAGATTACTAGTATTAGTCTTAGTATTAACATTTTTTTTGTACAGAATGAATTTCGAAAAGGGATTTCTTTTTCCATAATTCGTAGAACCTTAATACGAAGCCATATAATGTAAAAGAAGTGAAATTCAATGTTGGACATAGCATTGACCAACAAAATAAATAATGATTCTCTCCAAGGATTTACTTATAAGTATTTGTTTGTAGACATTGTAATGTTATTTTCAAAATTCTTATACTCTTAGGTGAAATTGGGTTTCCTAAAAGTTACATTGTATTTCCTAAAAGTTCAATAAACGTTCGGTGTAACGAACGGTTATTGAAGTCATTAACTTCCGAATTCTAATACGCTGATTCATTGATCATAACTTCTCAATTGTCTTGCCATTTTATAGACTAGGTAATCGTGTTGTCTACTCAAAAGGGTTCACTTCTCGTAAAGACCCAACCAATACGTGGAAATAAGAAACAAGTCTTAAAAACTAGGTGTTAACATTTAGCTTAATTATTACAATAGAAAAAAAATTGTGTAAGAAAAAATATTTTAAAACAATCAAACAAGATATTTAATCAAATCGTTTCTATATATAGGGTTGTTCATAGTTTCAATTCTATCCTTGATTTTCAAGGCTACGGTTATCTGAAGCTGACGGGTAAAGGTATCCATAAATATTTCTCTAAATTACTCTTGTATTTGCTTACAGTTACGGGCGTTTCGATGAGCTTTGAAACTACCTGAATATTAAGGGTAGTTGACGCCTTTAACGTATATTACCACTGGACTACGTCGAAAGTTTAGCGAGCAAAGCACTTCATAACACATTTGTGGTTTAATTTTGGCGTGCAAAGCAAAGAATGGTAAGTCCCCTAGTCTTCTGTGGTTTGCCATAATAGGGGAACTAGCTGCAACTTTATTCTGTTAACGAATAAAAGGCTGGTACCAGCTAATAGTAACACAACCAGCCCAGTGGTAAATTGCTAAAGTTGTACTCTTTGTTGTTTGCCATATGTAAACAAAGATTTCTAAGTCGTCAACCCTAAAGTGTCTTTTGTTCTGAGTTAATTACGATGCTTTGATATTTATACATTTTTGATTCTCTCGTTGTTTGCCTAATTACGTGAGAAAATATGTTCTTTGTGTTTTTGACAGAGTAAAATTGTAGTAAAATCAATTACATGTGTTTTTGCCATATAGTACACTTTCTCCTGTTTCTAAGGTATTAACAACAGTTTTGACGTTAGCGAGCCTCCTTGGGTATCTTTTAAACTCCTATCGTTTGCCAAGATTTTGGAGATATGATAACCCTAAAATTGTTGATGGTATCTTAAGGCAGCAGTTTGTATAATTAAAATTTCGCACGTCGTATTTTTGAACAGTAAATACGTCAGAAACAGGCTTCGAGAGCAATTTAATTCCACGCTAGTTTTACCAGAAATATGCGGCATGTAAAAGGCTTTTTGTCCTTTTTTTTAAGCGTATCTATAGTTTGTTTGCTACAAATTGAGGCTCTCCAATGGAAGTTGAGTTAAAGAGTTTTATGTTTTTTGTCCAGAAATGGGTAGATTTTTTGCGCTGTTCTTCTTTTCTACATAACTTTCGTCGTTTGCCACACGATGAGAGAAAAGCGGTGGAGAAATACGCGTTTGTGCGCTTCCTTAAACTCGGTTAGTTTGCCAAGATAACCGAGAATAGTAGAAGACTATGTTGGAGTTGATAATACATTCTACAATATTTTTGTTAGCATAAAGCCATGGTAGCTAGAGCTATTCGTTTGATTTAATTTTGTAATCCATATAGATTATTAATTAACTTAATAAATTATAGTAACAATGAATTTTTTTATGGATATTATTTAATCAATATTTGACGTAAGCGCTACCTACACAGGCTTTCAACTCTACGAAATATTCTTTTTTCCATGTTTTATGACACCAAGTCTATGATATTCGTTTTTTTTTTTTTTGGTTTTAGTCATATCTAGAGCTAAGTAATGGATTCAGTTTTACAATGATAATTTAATTATTTACTACTAAGAATGCTATAGTGCATTGAATGCCTGACTCAGGGTATAATTGAATCAAACTTTAATGATTATTCATTAGAATTATTACTTGGGCTAATGACAGTGTAAGTTATTCACACCCAAAAAAAGTTTATTGTAAACTTGAGGTAGTTGAGTACTACTAGGTATTTTTGAAAATCTTGCTCGTTACTTCGGTAAAATTAAGCTTTTATTATTTGTTACAATTCAATATCAGTATTGTTTACAAATATTAGAATTAGCAGAGTTTGCGGAGAGGTCGGGACGTTTGATACAGTCTAGTCAGTGAATTAATGCCATTACTGACACTCGAAAAATTTGACATGAAATACTATGGTGAGAGAAGAATAAGTTGCATAAGAGGTAAAAAAAAACAGTAGTTCAGTCCCCTATTTGACTCCTTTTTCCACTTTTGAAATTGTAACCCTGAGTTGGTGGCACTTACTTACAATCTCTATCCTTTTTCCCCAACCCTTTCTTTGTAATCTTCAATATTTCTTACCTACTTTCATACCCATCCTGCATCTTTCTATGTTATAAGGGTTTCAATAATTCCTTCCTTATTCCTTGCCTATTAAAAAAAACATTTTAAAATCGCATTTGCGTATAAAGTTAAACGATTTGTCCACAATCCTTTTAGTGCTTAGATCTCACGAAATCAACTGCAGGTTCAACAATAATTCCTCGAAGTTGTACAGGAATAAAAATGCTGTTACAATAGCACAGAGTCGTTAGTTCAACCTATGTACACGAAGGAAAATCCAAAAATCGTCACGCAGAGAGAGGAATAATAATAATAATAAGTCGAGTATGCAAATGGGCATATTACTACCTAGGCCTGGTGTTGTTACACACACATTTGCGAATTGTTTATGGCAGGGGCTGGGGCTCCTGACCGCTTAAATATGACGGTACTTGTCTAATTCTTTTTCGATTATAGCGTTGTAGTGCATCTGGACTTGTGGCCATTACTACCTTGTTGGCATGAAGGAATCCAATTAAAACTCACAAAATTGGAGAAAAACTACTCGTGGAAACTGCACCACGATAATGGTGCCGCTCACATGTCTTATTCGTACTCCGCCGTATCCGCCAGACATGACCGCCTGTAATTTCGTTCTATTCCCGAGGCTGAAGAGAACTATATCGTTTGCGATGATAGTGAACAACGTGTGATTCGAACTGACGCTATGACAGTTAGAATCACTAAAAATTGAATCAATGCTTAACACATCAGGCTACTGGCCGCGTGTACGAATTCGATTTCTAAACTCAAGTACATTCAACTGATGTGGGATTGTTATGTTATCGCTATGATATACGGCCCTGATGCATTTTCTTATTCGATTTTCGTTCGGTGTTCTTCACTATTTACTTGTGTATTGTGTATGTATCTGTTAGAAATGCCACAGAACCATGAAATGAAGACGTAATGCCACTATTGATGATACGAATATAAAAATATAATCGCTGAAGGATCTAAACATCATACCGAAAAGTGAGTGCCAAATGCTTCTAATACTGAAAAATGCTTTCATAAATAATTCGTCATTTGAGAGAGATCATACACCGGTCTTACTTGAAAAAATTCGGTTTTGAAATGTAAGAAACGATCTTAAATGTATGGTAAAAAAAAAATAGGAACTGGATGATAAAATATTGTTGGTCAGCACAACACTGAAAGTTGTACTAGATATATTATATTCAAAACAATATCAGAGAAGCTTTGCCATCTGAGAGAAATTTAAAATATAACTAATAAAAATATGTGGATCTACATAGAAGAGTATCCACTTAACGCACAAACAAAAATCTAATAGCAAGGCAGCCCAGGCGAGTCAAAGCCTCCAGAATTCATTTTAAGTGGGTACTACTAATTAATGCACCCCCGATAAGTAAAAGCGTCCCTGAATAAAACCTATTCAACGAGGCGGTGTGATCTTTACATTTTCTTGATTGCATTACCATGAAGCCGAGAACTTCTTTCCCACAAACGATTGATAAGATTGCTATTAGCATTCTATATTTAAATTTCCACACCGTGCGATCCTTGCTCCGTTTCGTGTCGCCGATAAGACCAAAAACAAATTTTAGACCCGAATTTCTACGATACGACTTTGCATCGCTGCGGCACCGGCTGGGTTCCTTTCTTAAGGAAACCCAGACAATAAGACGGTAAACAAAATACATCGGTACATTGTAATCGCACCGTCGAAATTCGTTTCTGTAGGAACAGATATAAGAACCTTTATCGATCTGCCAGCGACACAGTCGGGGACATAGGTGCGTAGGTACGCTGGTATGATGCAGCGAGATAGAGTTAACGATTATATTCGGTCACCAGTCTGTCAGTGAAGTTAACACTAGATTGCCCAAGGACGTCATTTTGACTGCTTTTTAATTTCAATTAGAAAAACAATTATGTATATAATGACACAATTTCTTAGGACCTTGTGATATTTTGTACAACATATACTCGTATATGCGTTTATTAATAATTGTATTTACCTCCTTCATTTCCGATATATATACCTACGAAGAAGTCGAAAATTGGGTCTCCGAATGAATGGTTTGCCTCAAAAGACGACCCATTTAATTGGTGTGGTATCCACAAATTGCCGTAAAGGTGGTCGAAACGTGTAGAAAGCAATGGCCAATACTTCGAATAAAATGTTTTTTACTTTCCCATTTAAAATAAGTGTTTTATTTTTTTAAACGCTCACTTCATACCAATATAGGTATATAGGTATATATTAAGTTTCAGTCTTTCTAGTGTTAACAAAGCAGTTAAGATATTCAAATCGGTTGGAGTCACTTAGATTCGTTTATAAGCCTTCGAAGAGTTGCAAGGAAGTCAGCAGTGAGTTTGAGTATCATCATAATAGCTGCATTTAAAGATAAAATTGTGCTCTGTCCGCGAAATAAATAATACTGTAACGTAGTATGTGTAATATGTGTTCACATTGTGCCAATAACTATTATAAACACGACTTAGGCTATAAAAGGTATATTATATATACGATAATATTATATGATGTCTCTCATTTATTAAACGCGATCGCGACGTATTTTACTTAAAAACCTCGATAACGAGAATTGAGTCTCGCATCAAAAATCTCTCGTTAAAAACGGATGGTTTTATTAAATTTTCGCTGCCCTAGTGAAGGCAAGGCCCTAGCACTTTTATAGCACCGAGAGTTATGGGTTGCCAATGGCAATGTGTTAAATTAGTAGTACCTACTAGTGTCGTTTCATTTTACTTTATAACTTGATAAATCTATGTCTTTTGAAAATTATGACGTTTCTTTTTCACACAAAACACGCGCACAAAAAGGATTTTTTTGTACCTCCAGAAGTCGAAGCACAGTCGACAGATACATAACCTTAAATTAATTTGTGGGGATTTTAGGCCAACTTGTGCTGTACTAACGTTTGGGTTTGTTAAAACTTTTTTAATTAATTATGGCTAAAAGCTATAGTTACGATTTAAGCTCGAAATCTTCTGTTGTTATGTTGCTTTTGGTACATTGCCAATTATGATTCATCCTATAGAGGTATTTCTCTTAAGAGGCCTATGGAACGTAAGTTATTTCAGTGAGATAGGACAGCATGTTATTATTACTATTCAATTGACAATTATAACCTCTTTTGCTGTACAAATAATAAACATTACAAATGTTTTTAAATGAATCTTGATGTGAAGGGAATGGGAATTGTTAATGTGATAAAATTTGGTTCTCTTAACCGCTCAAAAAAAAAAAGGTTCGTTTCGTGAAATTATCCGAAACATAACGTATATTTGGTATAAAAAATTTTCTTGTCCCTTTTTACAAATATCTACCAATTTGTCAATTGTAGAAAAATATATAAATACACATATATGTATATACACACTTTAATAAGTTTGCCAGTGGTAAATGTGTGTATACATATATACTATGCTAGAATTAGTCTACGATAAAGTCAGAATCGGTTTTTTAAGGATTTATCACGTAGAAAAGTAGTCATTACGTCTATAAAAATTTGGATATGTTTAAATAACAACATTTGTTTAGTATACATAAGGAATTAACGTACATCTTGGTAAAATGTAGGCATTTCATTTTAGTTGCTAGATATTGGTTCTGCTTATATGTATAGTCATCTTATTTAAGGTTTCTGTACGCTTATCTATAAAAAATTTGTAGTTTCGTTTTATACTTTTGTATATGTATATATAAATACATGTATGTAAAATTTATACATATATGTATATATACCTATATGTTTAAATATACATGATTTTAAATATGTTTGCATATAATATATATACGTACATACATATATATTAACACATATTTATAATTACGTATATGAATATATGTGTATATATACATACGTTTATAAATGTTATATAAATAAATTAGTAAATAAATAAATAAATAAATAAGTTTTAAAACAACTATATATATATATATATATATATATATATATATATATATATATATATATAATATATGTGTATATATATATATAGTTGTTATATATATATATATATATATATATATATGCATATATATAAATATATATATATACACGATAGTATTATATGATGTCCCCCATTTATAATACTTGTACATTGTGCGCGATCGCAATGAATTTTACTCAAAAACATTCGATAGCGACAATTGTGTCCCACGATTCATCACGTTCGAAATTAATAATTTTACTGAAGTCTTATATGTATAAACAAAAACGGGTCAACAATTAAGTCTGCTTCATCTCTTCTCACTCATACATTAGTAATTATGACCTTATAAATATATACACAAAGAATTTTTAGTATTTGCCTCTACATCATATTAATTAAATGTACAGATCTTATTAAAAATGAAAGAAAAACAAAACAAAAAATACCTTAACAAATTTATGGTTGAGTTGCTTATTTGTATTAAATGTTTCGTATCGGATTCAAATTTAAAAAAAAAACATGGTTTTTTTTTTATTAACAAAGAAACACATCCAATGTTTAACTTTGTCTACCACTATTAACCCCAGCCCTATATTACAACAGTTTTAAAAAAATTTCTCCCTCCCTACCACATTCTCACCCACTTATAACCTAAATAGTTTTCATACTAGTTACTTCTCTTCTTTGTTCTGCTTTGGTTTGGTTTTTACCGTTTTTTTTCGTTTTTTCTTTTGCTTTGTTTTTGTTTTGCTTTAATTTGGTCTCCTATAAATAATTTATAACACATTTGTATTTTCTTTTTCCTAGAATTGCCATATAAAATGTTTTCTTTTTTATACGGTAAGTTATAGTTCTAGCAACAAAGGCCTAAATGCGAGTATATAATCAGTGGTATTTTCCGATTATTATAATATGTATTTTTACTTTTGTTGATTTTTTGTTTAATTATTATTATTATTATTATTTTTACTTTTTGTTGGTTTTACTAATTTAATTTATACAAACTCGTTTGCTTTTTCCTCCCTGAATACATCTGGACGTAAGCGCACTGTGTCTTTTATAGGAACCGCGAACTCTAGATTTCGCTTTCCCTGCCTATTTTTTTTATATATTGTTTAGTTTTTTTTTCTTTTCCTTTTTCTTTCTCTCTTCCTCCCTCTTTTTCTTCTCATCCGCTCTTCGTTTCCATTCCCCCTACTCCTCTTTTCTTTTATTGTTCTTTTTCTTTTCTTTTCCTGTTCTGTTTTTTTTTCTTTGAGGACTGTTTCTCTAACTATTTATAAAAACAAGGAAAAGCGCAAAAAATGTACACATATTAAACATCTAACATTGTAACCTGATCGCCAAATACACATTCGTTTCTTTTGTTTGTTTTTTTTTTTGCTTATAGCAAACAAGGATTTTGAATTTATCAAATTATGTAAATAGTCTCTGTTCGTTATATACATCAACTTTGATATCCTATTTCACTATAATAAATTTCATAAATCTACAAGAATCCAAAACAAAAAAAGAGAAAACTTTATTCCAACTGTTCCAAAAAATTTGGCGTCTTAAAATATTCTGGTACAGGATCGTCTAATCGGGATATAATTTTGTAAATTGACTTCTTCCACGATTGCTCGCTATCCTTTCCACTTTGAATAGCTCTAAAAAATTCCCGTAATGTCTGCTCAACAACGTATCGAAAATTCGAAGGAACCTAGAAGAGGGCAAACAAACAAATTAACAATTTCTATATGTTAGAGAATTGAATCAATTAGAAGTAAACGGAAGGCAGACCATTGCGCTTACAATCATTTTTTAAGGGACGAAAGAAATTATTACTATATTTAAGTAAATAAAACATTAAAAAGGGTATTGTAAAATATATTCTAATATTTCAGCCTAGCGTTACATTTTTTTTTTCAATGACTCCTAGTCTAACCGCCGATGAGAGAGCATGTGCGCTTCTGTTTCGTGATCCGTACCATCGGATCAATTGTGCAATCCATTTTGTATATCTTAAGGAAACGCAAGATACCCAATTGGATTACCAGTTGGCGCACAAAGTCTTCTGTGCAATCCTAGGTAAACAAACACACGCGTCCAAGTGTACTGCAAAGTGTGAAAATTGCTGAGTGCGGGAAAATTTCCTACCGTTTCCTTTCCTTGTATCTGTTTTCCCTCTTTTTCACATCTGTGTTGCATCCGTCAGGCATCGATACTCTCGTTTGATTTATCTTCTTTCGATGATTTTTGGTGTTTGGGCGGCTTAATATTCGTCGTGGAAAGGATATAACCTGGATTTCGGTACGGATGTAGTGGGGCACCTGCTACATGGATATAGCATCTGTTGTGGTTGCTTTCGGTCATCTATCGCTGGTCTTAACTTGCATCCGTTTCTGAGGCAGTATTGGTTTTCTGTGTGGGGTAATTTCAACGGAACGAGAACTTCGCGGTAATCTTTGTAACATTCGTGGCCTAAAATGCAATTTCTCCTCTTAACCAGAAACCAGCAATCCTTGTACTTGGCGAAACAGAGACAATAACTGATAAATAGATTTCTGGTTTTACTATACCCAACTAAAACGCAGTGCCTCTGTTCTTTTCACATCATGGTCTAGGCACATACATACGAAGTGATATTGCTTATCAGCTCCTGCCACAAAATGGGCTCTGTTCCAATCCAGAATTTAATTTCTCGTGGCTAAAACTTCACCTTCGTAAGCATATCATACATTACTGCTTTCTTTACAGAAGCCCGAACTTGAACAGAAACGCATCATCATCATCATCATCGGCACTACAACCGGGAACCGGTCTTGGCCTTATTTAGCAAGTCCTGAGGCTTGTTAAATTTTCCATAATGATTTGTTTTTTTCCGGGCAAGGGCATTAGTCTTGCGCCAGAGGCTCCCCGACGGGGAAACGAACCCCGATCTCCCACGTGACATGCGGGTATACTAACCACTATACTATCGAGGAGCCCCGATGAATTAATAGGGTAGGAAAAAAGATTCCAGCCTAGTCTATAGATAGCAGAACAGAAACGCATCCTTTAACGAATTTGAGGAAATCGTTGGGGGCGGTTT
This sequence comes from Microdon myrmicae, assembly GCA_963931805.1. Lineage (NCBI taxonomy): Eukaryota > Metazoa > Arthropoda > Insecta > Diptera > Syrphidae > Microdon > Microdon myrmicae. The sequence goes on along the minus strand of OZ007500.1, from coordinate 30,913,878 downwards.
CAATGTCCATAACTCTCAGTGGTTTTGCCACTCCGCACACACAACACCTGAAGGTTCAGGTCTTTGGTGATTGAAATAGTTTAACTCAATTCGTCAATAAGCCAACACGGGTACCAGACATAGATGGTCATTCCACCAACAGACTGGACTTGTTTTTCACCTCCCACCGGAACAAATACACAATTGAAGTTTCTTTGCCCTTGGACATTTCAGGCGACTGTGTCGTGTTAGCTAAATTTGCTTTAACCAACAGCAACGTTAACGAAAAAACTCCTAAAGAACCTGGAAGGTCTGAACGAATTTTTCTTTAAGTTAAACTGGTTGTAATTTTTCCTCAATAACGATGTTGACTTTATGACGGACCTATTGACAGGCACGATTCTATAGTACTTGTTCCAGAGAAGCCATTTAGGCTAGAGTTAAGCTTCCGGTTGTATAAATCAAAGAACACAAAGGAAAACCGGAAATGATTCAAGAGAGCTAGAAATGACTGCAATGTGCAAAGTTCTTGTATGGCCAGAGAGTGAGACAAAAAATACGACACTCTCTCACAGGTAATAGAAACTTCTGGGGATTCGTGAAAAACATCCAAAACTCGGTCTCCTCATCCATTGCTTCGCTTATAGTCGATGACATACTCATACCACTCACCAGCGTAATAAAGAAGACGAATCTACTTGCTGCATATTTTACAGCTAACTCAACGATGCCTAATACCAGACACGTTCCAGATAGGCAGCACACCATGAGCCAGATTCACTTTCGACCCGTATTGTTGCCCGACCACTTAAGGAGCTTCAGTTAAACAAATCCGCTAGTCCCGATTTTCTTGAAGACATGTTCTTCTTCACTTGTTAAGTCGCTGCGGAAGCTCTTCCATCTGTCCTATTTTACTGGCCATTTGCCAAGTGGATGGAATTCACCGAACATTCAGCCAGTTCCCAAATGGGCGACAAATCGTCCGTCTCTTCTTATCGACCCATAGCACTGACTTCTATTCTCTCGAAGGTAATGGAATCACTGATTAACCGTCAACTTTCAAAATATCTGAAATCAATGACCGCCAATATGGCTTTCGTAGCAACCAGTCCACAGGAGATCTGATGGCGTACCTTGTCGAAAAGTGGAGCCATTTCATTCACTACTTCGGTGAAAGCAAGGTTGCCGCATTAGATATTTCAAAATCATTCGACAGAGTTTGCCATCCAGCCATTTTGTCGAAATTACATTCCTGTGGTCAATTCACTGATCCAATTGATAAGGGACTATCTTTCTGGTCGTTCAATCCACGGATTCTTGATGGTGTATAATCTGCCTCCCATCAAATTAATTCGGGTGTTCCTCAGAGATCTATAATCTCTTCCACTCTATTCCTCATCTTTTGTTAATGATCTCTTGTCCATTACTCACTTTCCAATTCCCTTGTTTGCTGATGATAGCACGTTGAGTTTCTTACACGAACATTCGTAACCAAACTCCTCGAACGTCATTACCAATCAGAAGGGTATGCTTAATACATTGAATTCCGATCTTAAGAAAATGTATAAATGGGGATTAGCTAACTGAGTAGAATATAATGCCTTAAAAACTCAGTGATGGCTCTTGTCGTTAAAGGCGAACTCCAAAATAAATATACTGTCGACGAACGGCACTTGCATCGACGAAGCCAAGGGACTATCAATCGTTGGCACTAGAATTAGTTTGGCTCTTAATTAGAACGACCACATATTTGAGGCTGCGAAAAGTGCAGCCAACTATAAAAAATATTTCACTCCATACAACCTGGCCATTGTTTACATTCGTCCCAAAATGCAGTTCAACTCCAGGTGATCAGTCGCATCCAAACATGTGCTAGCCGTGCTCGATTGAAGGGAAAAACGATCAGTGAAACTTATTGGGGACTCTGCGGTTAGTCATTCAATAAGCGCAGCGTATCATGCATATCTCTTTTCTATAGGAATAATCACAGTCGTTGCTCAACTGAACTCGTTGAATGTATTCCGCCTCTCCGGATATTTTCCAGCGACGCCCACCAATCTGAAAACGCACAAGTTCGCGTTGAAAGTCAACTTCAGACGTTCAAGTAAACATAGAGAGTCACTCCTTAGACGTACCACATGAATGTGGAATGTTTTGCTTGATCACGTGTTACTTCGCGGTTATAATGTCCAGACATTTAAGACCAATGTACATCGATACCTCCATTCCTTATCCACTTCCTCTTCTTCCGCTCTCACTGTGCTCTCACATTTAAGAGCACTTCAAAATCCCCTTTTGTGCGAGCTGTAGTGTAAAAAAGGGCTCCTCGATAGTATAGTGGTTAGTATACCCGCCTGTCACGCGGGAGACCGGGGTTCGATTCTCCGTCGGGGAGCCTCTGGCGCAAGACTAATGATCTTGCCCGGAAAAGATAAATCATTATGGAAAATTTAACAAGCCTCAGGACTTGCTAAATAAAGCCAAGACCGGTTCCCGGTTGTAGTGCCGATGATGATGATGATGATGTTAATCAAACGCGTGTGATTAAGATAAGAACCAAACCTCTCCCAGTGTGATTGATACGCTGAATGTCCGTGCCGTACAATTTTCCGAACTTTCCCCAAATAAAACGTTGTTACTAACAGTCAAAATGAGTGTTTTATTTTTGTTGAACAATAAGAATCTTGCTGGCTAAATTCCGGTGGTGTGATCGTGTAGATCACTGTTTGCTCATGCAACGAAGTCATGAGAAACGTAATTAACGTCGAACCGAAATTTGGACAAAGGGATCGTGTAGATTATTGTTTAAGATGCGCATTGCAGCTATATAGATAGACCGCAATGCCTCGGGGAAATGGTGCTAAAAGAGGATAAGGCCATCATTCCGTAATGAGGGTCCGGCTAAATAAATAAGCTGCAACTCATTAGGTGCCAATGCATTTGGGATACTACAAACAATTTGGATTGTTTATCGTATCGCTGGGATGCCTGCGGAAGAACTGAATTCCTTTATTTGCGCACGTGATGCATGTTGAAGAATTCAGTTTTAGCGGCTATTGCGCTGACTGTTTGCAGCTGCGTCAACAAGCTGCTTGGAGTTGCTTTATGTCGTTAGACAAATAAGTCGCCAAGCAATGTGCATGGAAAGACAATTGTTGGTGCACATGCGAGGCTGGGAATAGCCGATGCGAAGATAACATTCCCTGATTTATGATATGTATGTATAAGAATTCTTTCAGGAATTTTGCATGTGCATTAAATGCACGAAAGGTAAGAATTCTTTTACAGGGACATGGGACAGGACCTTAATGAAGGAAATGTGATGGGGATTTTTGCAGGTAACTGCGCATTTGTCAAGGGAGTTTGGGCTTGAAATTGTGGGTGGTTCTTGCGTAAAGTTAAAGAACCCCACAACCCCGTTCGGGGATGATCCGGCCATGTTGTCGTCTTGCACCATTCTGAAGACACACGGGGTTAAAAAGACACGGTGAGAGGCCATCCCTCTGTTTTAGTCCGGCGCGGATTTCAAATGGTTCTGAGAGGTGATTTTCTATTCTAACTCGCCCTTTGTTTCCGTTCGCCTTTTCCCACAGGTAATTAATATTCATATCGCATACGTTGCATTTGCCACCCATAATGCATACCCACATTCCAAAGCTAAACGCTTATCGTGCAGCCGAGGCAAACAAACAGTTGATATACGATATCACATTCCCACTTCCCAAGGCCACTCGCTGAATACATTTTGCGTCACCAAGCAAGGACCTGTTCTCGGACCTCGGCAAATTTGAATGAGGGCGGCATATTTTTTCGGAACTTTCAGCTCAACTACAATATGATAAAGTCTTTCCCTTGCGACTGAGACATAGTCTTTTTTGAAGTCAACGAAAACTTGGTGAACCACCTCTCAGTTTTCCCACTTCTTTTCCACCACTTGCTTTACTGTGAACATTTGGTCGCTCGTGGACCGGTTCCTACGGAATCCGCACTGATAGTCTCCCAGTATTTCTTCTGCGTACAATGTGATTCTCGACAGTATGACATTTGTTAGTATTTCGTATGTGGTTGGGGGCAATAATATTACTCTGTAGTTCTCTCTGTCCGATCTGTCGTCTTTTTTGAAGATGGGGACGACTATTGAGGTTTTCCATTCTTCCGGAGTGACTTCCTTATCCCATATTGTTTTGATCAGTTGGTGGATCTTTCGAGTGGTTGCCTCTCCTCCATGGTTCATAAGCTCTGCCGGTATGTAGTCGACTCCGGGAGGCTTGTTGTGTTACAATCGATTCATTGCGTCTACAACTTCGTTGAAAGAGGGTTCTGGGATCTGAGGCCCGGCTGTATGTACGTCTGGTGGGTTTATTTGTGGTTGATGAGTGCGCATATTAAGCAGGTCTTCAAAGTACTGCTTTCATCTTGTGACGATATTCTTTGTTTCTGTAACCAGATAGCCGTTTGCGTCTCGAATTATTTTGGCTATCCCTCCGTAGCAAATTCTAATTGAATTTATGTCGGCATACATACCTCTGATGTTCTTTGCTCTGGCATTTTCTAACATTTTTTCGATCCAAGTCTTCTCCCATGCGCGTTTTTTTCGTTTGAAGAGTCTCGTTACCCCTTTCCGAATCGTTGCATATCTTTCTGTGTTGACTTCATTATATCTTTCTAAGTAGATCACTCTGAGCGTTTACATTGTTCGATCATCGCCCTGGACTAGTGGTAAAACCAAGGTATGGACTTAATTGTTTTCTTAAATTCTAATACCTTTTGGGCTGTTTCTTTGATTACGTCTCTGATCGATGCCCATTTAGTATCCACGTTATTGGTTTCCTCTTCCTCACTACTCCCATTCTAGGATGCTAAATCTATTCGTTAGTTCGTCTTGATATTCAGCCGTTTTGCGTAGTTTATCAATGTCGAACTTTTTACTAGTCTCCCGTGACTGCCCATGTGGGTTTGCTGCTAGCCGACTCCTGATTTTGCCCATCTCTAGAAGATGATCGGAGTCGCAATCAGCTCCTCTATATGATCTTACGCCAAGGATATTCGAGTGTTGCCTTTTGTCTATGAGGAAGGGGTTTATTTGGTTACGCGTTAGGCCGTCGGATGATATCCATGTGACTTCATGAATTTGCTTGTACTTGAACATCGTACTTTTCACTACCAGATCGTTTGACGCTGCGAACGTGATAATTCGAATTTCATTATCATTTGAAAGTCGGGTAGGCTTTCTTTACATATAGTTGGTTGAAGGATATCTTCCTTTCCAATTTTCGCGTTGAGGTCCCCGAGGAGTATTTTAACATCGAATGATGAGATCCCATCAAATACTGCTTCTAGGGTCTCGTAGAACGTGGCCTTTGTTTCTTCATCGATAGATTCTGTTGGGGCGTGTACGTACATAATTGTACCCTATATTTTTAGTACCGATAGTTAATAAATCTCACATCTTTTACATAGGGCGTAATCTTATTGCTTGTGATGAAGCCGGTTCTAAGGTCATGTGTATAGGTACCTCCACGCGCCATTGTGAACCCGTTGGTTGCGATTACTTGATGTGGGAGTCGGACGTCCTGAAGTGCGACGATCTATAAAACACAATGCTTTATCATAAAAAAGAAAATTCAACACTTATCACATGTCTGAGAGTGATCTTGCATCATCGAAGTCAACGAACTATTAATATTCAAATTCGTGCTTGATTAGAAGAAAAATCAAACAGTACAACTCATAGGCAATTCAGGCAGTACACCTAGACCTCCCTCTGTCACTGTTATACTGATCTTCAAATAAAGCCGTTGATCACTTGCGGTTCGCGCAAGAGGTCGATTTAAACAGAGAACACGGAGAATCGTTCTTCAGTCGAACTGCACGAGTATGAGTCGCCCTGCAACATAATGCTAATCCAGGGGTTAAAATGGTGTCTATCGACACCTTCCTTCCTAATTATCTTTTTCTCCTTCCGCCCGCACTGTTGGTTGACATTTAGGGAGAAACGGAAAGGAAACATTAAGGAAAACCTCCTTTTGTAATAGCCTATTACAATGCGTATGTATCCATTTTATAATATGTTTTTACTGGATTGAGCTCTCAAAGGATGAGGTTTCGTTTGGTACGTAGACAAAATCGTCTTGTAGATCATATAACTCTTACGGCGGATTGCGTTTGGAAAACTGTAAATATGCTCAAGCGTCCCTTTAATTAGCTGTACAGAGCTAATGTTTTGTGTTGTTTTTGGTTGCTGTGATAGCGTTTTGCAGTGGATGAATGCAAAACATATTTTATAATACACTATCGTTTAACTCAAACAGTAGTTTGCAGCTACAGAAAACAAATTATTTTGCTTTCCACCTTTCTTCTTATTGTTTTCTCTAATTCTTCTATTGTTACTATTCCTCTTCTTCTTCTTACGCCGTATATTGATAATACGAGAGTGAATCAAATATAAACGGTAATTTGACTTTTTTTGCTTAGTAACAAGTTGCGATCTTGTGCGTGGTTGTTGTTCGGTTTATGAAGAATACGGAACCGGCTTGGGTAGCGATCGCGCTCGAATTTGTAGTCAGTACAGCTATGAGCGAGCAAGAGGTAGGTACGTCTGTTGCGCAACGAATTATTATAAAATGTTTAACAAATGAAAGCGTTAAACCCTCGAAAAAATGTTCTTGATTGAAGGCACAGTTTAGTGATAATGTTCTGCTGTTGTGGGTTTCTGTCTCAGCAAGCGCGTCTCCTCATCCTTGAAAAAGGATAGATGATCTCTTTAATTGACCGCTCCTGAAACAACGCACTTCAGCAAGGGGTCGTTGCCGTGCTTCCTCATATACCTGAGGAAATAGCAACGTCCTTGATTTCGGCCTCAGTCCTTGGTTTCACTGGTCTTCCGTGGGGGCCAGGTGATACTTCGCTATCTAAAAGGACCGGCTTTTTCTTGTGGAGGCACCACAGCTTTACTCACCAGTTGGCCGCTAAATGAAAAACTCGCTTTCCTTCGGTAAAGTGTTTTATTTTTAATTAGACTATTTTCATCAGTTGAGTTTTTCTCCTGGAGTATTTCCTCCAGGGACTAAGATCGATGTTATACTGCGGCCCGGAGATCACTTAACTATTCCTTTATAAAGGAAAACAAATCGAAAATTGTATCCCGAAAATACACATTATCGTACAACAATCTCGATTTTTGGGTATCCTGAGTGGATGTTGTGTTTACATAAGATAAGAATTCAATTTCTTGAATTCTTTCGAAACTATTTCGCAGATGTGGGAATGTATCTGCTTTTGGTTTTCTGTTTGTTTTTCTCAATGGAAAATTTTCAGATAGAGATAATGATCTCTGAATTTTTGGATTTCGATGATGCCGTGCGGCAAATGTGAAACGTAAACGAATATTAGATTCGTTGATTGTGAATTTTAATTTTAATTTAGGTTTTTGGTTATAATTACGCCGTGGGGGCAAATGTTAGGCTATAAACGAATGTTTGATTCGTTTATTGCGAATTTTGAATCATGTTTGGGTTTTTTTTCGGGTTTTGATAAGATTTTGGGTTTTAGGGTATTATTGCTGGAATTTGGATGTAGGAATGGGGGAAAAAGGTGGTAGGGCTTTTTGCAGCACAACAATGATACACTGTCTCAGAATCATGTGTATACATGGGCCAGAGAATTTAAAAGTGGGCGAGAACGTTACGAAAAAGAAAGTCATGACTGACGCCCAAGGACAAGTCGTACAGATGATAGCATTCGTGCCGTTCGAGAGCTTATTTAAAGTAATTGCCGCTTAACTGTCGGAGAAATTTTATCAGAAGTGGGTGTTAGCTATGGAAGTGTTCCGCATATCGAAACAAAAGACGAGGTATGCCCATTCGAGATGTCATCCTTCTTCATGACAGCGCCAGACCCCACACCGTGTCCTTGACAAGCGATACATTGGAAGAAATGGGCTGGGAAACCCTCGAACACCTTATAGCCCAGACTTGTCTCCATGTGACTATTTTTGTTTCGCACCCTTGAAGGAATCACTTGGAGTAAAAAAAATCGAAAGTAATGAAGAAGTTGAGGAGCACGTGCGCAATTGCCTAACAACTCGCCCTAAATCTTTCTACGAACAAGCGATATTAAAGCTTTCAAATCGGTGGCAAAGGTATGTAGATCACGCAGGAGACTATATTGAAAAAAATGTTGATAGTATGTGTAACGTTATTCAATAAATGTATAAAAAGAAATTTCCGTTTGTTTAATTCACCCTGGTATAAGACAAATAATAATCCCTTTAATGAGTGCATATACTAAAAATTAGAGTGCCTGAACTGGAGAGAAATGCATCCTTAAATGAACTCGATCTATCCGGTTTTCTTCAGAGGATCTAAATCCTGTAACCGAACTCTGAAGTCGTTATTGCGACCAACTTTAATGTGCATAATCCCAGTGGTAGTCTTTATAACATATAGACACTTAAATTTACATATGAACTTGTGCTGTTGCCTGAGGGCCCAAGAGCTGGATGTACTTAAAAGTGCCTGTCCAGGTGGCAAATTTACTATAATTTTGCAGGTCCTTCTTCACTCGCAAACAAATTTTTATCTGTCATACTAAACTTAATAGTATCAAAATAGACGGAAGGCATCACATAGGAACATATCCCTATTTATCATTATCATGCTCCAGCGCGAGTTGTATATTAACATTTCAGATCCAAATATTCCTGTAAATGTGTATTATTAAAAAAAAGAGAATCGGGTGTCAGAAAACAGATGGTGTATTTCTATTCTCTTGCCCATGTTCCAATTAGTTATTATTGTACTATAGAAACGAAATGTAGTATAAATATATAATAAAATATGCTAATATATAACAGGAACATCTGCCTACCTATAGTATATAATATACATAATATTATACCCATAATAGAATACAGTTATAGAAATACCTCAATGTGATTATTCCGGTTGTAATGCAGGTTTAGGACACGATACAGCTCACTATCTCCTGCGACGTGTATATCATCTCCACTCTTCACTCCTTCAGTGACAGCCTGCCGAGCGTACTTTTCCATTTGGATATAGTAGAATTCCCTGTTTAAGAAAATGAAACTGTGTATTATTGATAGGTTCAAAATCATTATTGATCTTAAAACAGATTTCCTAGTTTAATTCAATTCAATATTTCACCGTCATCTAGACTAAAAATGAACAATATATCAGGTAACCAAGGAAGTTCGTGCGGTTTCTAAAACGGACGCTATAGTAATCCTATCCACCGCTAGGAGTACATGTTTTAGGGCTTTTCTGAAAGCTTATTTATCGGCACGTTGTGTCGCCCAACGTAGAGAACAGATTGACAGTGATAGTTCAGAAATTCATAGATAAGTATAGTTGTCAAACGTAATTGTTCGGGCGTGTGCCGAAGCAGCAAGAAAAATATGTGAAGCGTTCTGAGAAGGAACTGTTAGTGAACAAACAGCTCAAATGTAGTTTCAGACCTTTTCGACTGGCGATGAGGCCCTTGGAAGTAAACCTCGATCGGGTAGACCAAAATCTCTCGATTTGGACCAATTAAAGGGAGCAAGCGAAGGGGATCCTAGCCAAACATGTCAGGAACTTTCTTTCCCACCAAGACAACGCAAAGTCTCATGTGGGAAAGATAACCCTGGAGATGATTTCTTCACTAGGCTGGGAACTATTACTCCATCGTCCATATTCATTAGATGTTGCTCCGTTGGATTGCCATATCTTTTTGCTATGGACTTATTATATGGCCGATCGGAATTTCTTACACGGTTAGAATTGAACAGTAGGTTCGGTCCTAACCCTAATGTTATGTACTTTGCTGTACGCCAAATACCAATACCTTCCATGTAATGTATATACATATAATACACGAATGTAGCCAATAGGCTAATAACTATTATAAATATTTTGCTACCCGCAAGATTCTGCAAAAAAAAAATTATGTTGCATGCATATGGGACATCTATAATTACCGTCAAAACCGAAATAATTCTCTCAGTGTAGCATCAAATATAATTTCCTGCTACAACCCATCGGATCCTTTCGGTGTAGCTGTGAAACCTTGTCACATGTCTACCTGTTGCTAAAAGCATTCCCTACAAACAAACTAAATCCCCATCACCTTGAAATGCATGCATTTCCCATTGCCATACCTAAAATTGCGATTGTGCAATTCCCACACCCAACAGTCTCATCACCTAGATGATATATTGACCACCCAACACCCCATCATCTTCAAGGTAATTTTACCTGCATGCTATTCGCTAAATTCGTAAAAAATGTAACGTTGTGGTTCCCATCGTCGTTGCCATGGCCTTCGACTGAGACTAGCGTCAGGTGGCTGTCTGGAGGACAGCTATGATCGTGGGAAGGTATGAGAATTTTGATGTAGATTCTGGTTATAAATAGGGAGTTCCATTTTAGATTAATCGATTGGAATCAGACAGCCAAAGTGTGGCGTCACTTGTATAAATTAAACTAATTATATAAATACGAATTAATTTAGAAAAAAGACAGAATAAAGTAACACTTAAAGCTAAAGACACAAAAGAAAAAAGGTCTTCTTATTTACAAACACCCAAAGAAGAAGACAAAGACCCAAAGGAGAAAACCCCGGCCAACGTCCCTCAACTGAGGAAGGCCAACCCCAGGTGAACCCCCGGAAGTGGGTGCCTGAGTCGTGAGATGACCAGACTAAACGTGCGCTGCGGAATCCCCTGTATACACCACAGGCTCGTGAGACGGACACACGAGAACGACACATACGGCCTAACAAGCCGGAAGACACCTACTCACGGGCTCTAACATCCGGAAGCCACACAAACAGACTACGGACTCCACGAGCCGTAAGCCGGTAAGTGTTGTGTTAAATACTTATACAACACTAACCACGTGCCGTAAAAGAATATACCATTCGCTCCATTAAATGATGGAGATAAATTATTGACCATCTTTTGGAAGTTGGCTTGATCCCAGTTACGGTTTCGTTGGTGATCTTCTTCGTTGTGTGTTCGAGTCTTTCAGTAAGGCGGCACAAGGACACAGATTCACTAAATTACTGGAGCGCTGTTTTAGCGGAACGCTAACCCCAGCTGACTGTTATCACTCACCTAGTGTCAACGATTCTTACTTTATGAATAAAAACTGGGTTCACTTGTGATACTACTTTATTTTGATAAATTAAAAGTTCCATAAATTTATTAATTAGTTAAATTAAAGAGTTCACTCACTGGTTGATGTAAGTTGAAAAGCAAATTAAAAGGTTTGATCACCGGTTGATATACATTAATTAGCGGTGCACACTTATTTATTAGTTAGTTAACTTAAAAAGTTCACGACACGAATTTGGTCCTCCTCGGGCACAGTTCCATAAAACAAATTCAAATTTACTATTTCAAGATCTCCACTCTATAAAACCATGACCTGCGCACTCGTTAACGGCTGACAATCGACTCGTTTTTCTTGTTTAACGTGTAGGGCCGACATGCCTCCACTGTATCTGTATCGCGATGGATTATTACCACCGAAACGACAGAATACCAAAATCCTTCCATCGTTTCGGTGACCAATAGGGGATGATCTTTCATACCCTAGTCACGGTGAGGATGTGCACGCACACAGATGCGGTGTGCCCATTAGCATGCGAACCGTGGACATTATAATTCCATAAAAGGAAATTATACACGATAAGTTTGCAACTGGTGCAAGCCATCGTGACATAGGAACATGAGAATGTTTAGCCGATCGGCACCGCGTAAGGCATCTATGCTGATCGAGCGCACGTTGCTGGCGTCTTCAGAGGGTCATACTCTCGTGTGTGTATTTACACAATACACACAGCATAACTTATGACGGCAACAAGCGGTGGTGATATGGAAACAAGTGCGGATCTAAACCGTAATGGAAATGATCATGGTTATTTGCTGTTCGGACAACTCGGTGAGCAGATCGGAAAGCTGATAAAGATGATCAAAATTAAAAAACAAAGGCATATTAATAATCCTTGCGAGAGCTGGTCGAGAGCATTAGCTGCCTCTATGATAAAGAAGTGCAAAATAACGATAAAAATTTGCAGATCCAACCAAACAAAAACTCGCACTTAGATAGAAGCAGAGTTCCAGGCAGATTGGAGATCCACATTTATCCAAAAATGAAAGAGGAGAGATGCGAGGTCAAAATGTGAAGAGTCTCCAAAAAAAAAGATACCGGGAAACCCAACATTAATAGAAAAAAAAGGACACGCCTGAACGCTAAAATTATATCCAAAACCGGCGAAAAAACATATGCGAATGTATTGAAATTCATGAAGTCCAAGCTCGAACTAAGTGAACTCCGAAATAGCGTTCAATTTAAACATCTAAAGGGGAAATGCTGCTAGAATTGAAACGCCGACCAGAGGCCTCCACTGAGACACTGAAAGCAAAAGTACAAGTGCTACAGTAAGATGCCAGTGTGAAAACATTGTCATCGGAAATCACAGTCGAGTGTGGTGATCTAGACGAGGGTACCACTGTCGAGGAAATCCTGACAGCGATTGCTATAGAGTTCCCTGCACTGAACACGATCCCAAAGGAAGCGGTAAAGAGCTTAAGAAGGAAACCAGATGGCACGCAGACTGCCATGATCCGCCAAGAGAAAAGTCTAGCATTTTACTGGCTACCGGTTTCCTACGGGTCGGACGGGCGAGATGCAGACTCCAAGAACACACTACACCCACACGATGGTTCAGATGCAATACGGACATGTGGCGAAATCCTGCAAATCCGAAGAAGATTGTCCGGACAACTGTCTGAAATGCGGAGGAAAAGGCCACAAAGCAATGGGCTGTCAAGCACAACCCAAATGCATTCTCTGCGAATCAGTCTGCGAAAGCGGCAACGAACACTCAACAGCGAGTTACAAATGCCGAGCATTTAAAGGCGTGATCGCCGATCTGAATAAAAATGGACAGATTTGAGATGCAGTATTCAAATTAACCTAAACTATTGCCGAGCCGCACAAGATCTTCTTTCCCAAATGGTTAAGAAATATGGTGCAAACGTGGTACTCATCAATTAGCAGTACAGGATGCCTGGCACTGGCACAATAACATGGAAAGAAAACAACAGCGGAACAGCGCCCATCTGGACAACTGGAAATTCCCCCATAGAACACAGAAGTGTCCAGTGGCAGTAAGGATTCGCCTAGGTTAAGATCAGAGGAATTCATTTTCACTGTTGTTACGCTCCACCAAGGTGGGAAATAGAAGAATTCAAATGTTTTTTGGGCAAAGTAACACAAGAAGCTAGAACTAAGGGCCCACTTATAACTGCTGGAGATTTCAACAATTGGGCGGTAGAATGGGGAAGGACCAGGACCAACAGTAGAGGCCAGGCACTATTCGAAGCCTTCGCATTCCTAGATGTGGTGCTACTTAATGGCGGTGCTGAGGACACCTTTATAAACGAGAGGGGCCGATTCAAAACCCAAATCATATTTGCCAGCTATATGGTGACCACCAAGCCGTGATGTACCAAATACTCCCACACAGGGGATTCATCACTGCCAGATTGGCGAAGAAAGTCCAGAAAAATGGGTGGAAAAAGAAGGATCTCGAAGCTGTTCTCTTTTCGTAGTGTGATAAGGTGTTGAGAGCGCAAGATGAACGGAACATCACTAAAACAGAAATACCTCCCGTCACCACCGAAGAATTGCTCTTGGATGCAAGGGTGGTTAAAATAACAAGACCCCGTGACTGGGTGGGATTCCTAACGCTGTGGTGAAGACTATTACAATTTATTGGCCTGTAGGAACCCGGAAGTTCATGACCACACGGACTCGACTCCGCTATCGTTCCCTGTCCTGTGCACTCTCCTTCCACGCTTGACCATCCGATCCGATCTCCTCAAGGTCAAACCTAACATTGTCCTCCCATCTCCGTCGCGGCCGTCCTATCGGCTTCTTTCCCGTTGGCCTACCGTCAAGAATTCTACGCACGGTCCTATCGTTGCCCATTCGCGCTACGTGTCCGGCCCATCTTAATCTTCGCGACTTGATTACTCTCACTATTGTAGCTTTGCGGTATAGCTCTTCCAATTCGTGGTTATGGAGTTTCCTTCATTGTCCTGCCTCCTCGTCATATTTACCTCCAAAATACCCTTAAAAATTTGAAGGCTGGGAAAACACAAGTAGCTAGATACAAACAACCACCGAAAATCTCATGCAATAACAATGCGACAGGGAAATAACCAATCTTCCGATCTCTCCTTGAACCAACACCAATTAGGTTCCTTTGCGGAAAGGATCATTCTAGGAATAGCAAAATAAATAATTAACGAAAAATAACACTGTGCCTACAATGAAAAACAACCCATACTAGATCTCTCCATTGAAGATCAAGTAAACAATATCCCGTCCGAAGATAACGACTCCGATTGAAATAACCACGACAGGTAATAAACCACATGTGGATAATTTACCTAAAGTTTAGAGTTCAGTGGGGCTACCACCCCGTTTATTGGCTTAATTCAAGCAAAATAAGTACCTACAACTAAAGTCTATATAAATTACAAACTAAAGAGCATAAGAACTAACTTAACGAAGCTTAACCTAAGGTAACCAGGACAAATTAAGAAGGCAGAAGTAGGGGCGTGAGGTGGGGGCAGGTTATAGTAAAGTGTAGAAGCGACGCTTAAGATTGGCGGTGAGAATGGTTTAGGAGGCGGTGCTTGAGAGTATGGGTAGAGAGGTCGAAGTCGAACAAGGAGGAATTGGAGTTGATATTTCTCAGCATCCGCGAAAGGGGTTCGTTAAGACCATGGGAGGTACGGTGAGGGGGAATGTAGAGAAGACAGGGATTACGCGTATTTCGAGGGTTTGGGTTTTTAAAATGGATTCCACATAATTGTGAAAACCCGGGTGGTCCCCGGCGTTTCTTCGGCCACGTTGAAAACATCATTCGCGTCTGTGTGTGTGGGTACATCTGCAGATAGTCTCGGCGAACGGATGGAAAATAGAGAACTCCTGGAAGTGATTGGATTCCAAGGGATGGAAGAGAAAATCAGAGAGAGAACAACCAAGGATGAAATTCTTCCTATGGCAAAAAGTTAGTGAATCGAAAATTATCAGTCGAAGATCAACAGTCCAATGCGTCAGAAATCAAATCAAGGAATATGGTGTGTACTGTATTAAAACACAAAGTCTTTATGAATACTGTGAAGAACGAGTAACGTGTGCGGAGTGTGTCACAGAATATTAATGTTGAGGGGCAATTAAAATATTGTAATTATATAACATGTCACGCAAAGAGTTGGAACATTTAACATTATAATAAGCGATTAAACAAAAAAAGTGACTTTCTTTAACTATAGTGTTCGGCGGTAACCCTGAATAAAACCGTCAAGAATCCCTGGCCGTTGATATATTATAATACACAACTTAAAAATAACCATAAAACAATAGCTTATAAATATTTCGTCTTAATCTAATGGAAGGTACAAATAACTTACCGGAAGTTTGAAAACCATTTCACCAATTGTGCTGTGTTATTTTTGTTGAATTTGATGTCTGGGAAGTACATCTTCAGAACGGCAGAACTGGGGTACCGCACCCAGAAAAACATTAACTTCGCTTTTCGTAGGTGCATCGGCGTCAAAGTTGATGAGTTCAATGGAGTTAAGGTCGTATATCCGTAAAAAATGTATTTTATTTTAAAATGCTAAAAACAATCTATAAACATTTATTAAATACCGGAAACATTTTCGAAGATTACAACCAAATATGACACATTAACATTAACACCAGGATTCCTTTGGAAAAAAGAGATTAAATTTAGTATACTATAAGTGACACAATCCAGCAATAATTCGGGTGCATGCTCAAGTAGTACGTAAATAAAAAAAAGTAAATAACTTATAGTACGAGGGTCGATCAAAATGTCCTCGTGCTTGAGATGAAAAAGCTAATATTTTACAATTTCTTCTTTATTTTTTAATCTCATTTTAGGCGGAAAGAATGATTTGAATGCTTCTGTCGTTTGTTAATCTTTCTAAAAAATAATTTGTCAAACTCTTGGAAATATGTTTCTCTCATGGCGACCACTTTTTCGTTTGAGCTGGACTTGTTTACCCTTCAGCATTGTTCTCAAATTGGAAAACAAAAAAAAGTTGTTTGGGCAAGAACGGTGAGGCAGAAATTCGCATTGCAGTTTTTGCAATCGGGATATTGACAGCTATTTGTCAGCAAACGCAGCAAATTCGCAAAATTAAAGGCATGTTGCACTGTCAACATTTCGGGCATGTTGTCGCGAATTGAAATATGCAGTTCAGGTGTGTCAGGTGCCTAAATATTCTTTAGTATTAATAATGCTATGGAATGTCCTCTGAAAAAGGAAATACTTCTACTCTTTGTATTTTACAAAAACTCGGGGCATATTTCAAGAGTTGTTCCAAATTTCAGGCTGTTAAAGCTACAACTCATCTTAGAATGTCCCAAACGGAAGAACAAAATGAATGAAAGATCGTTCTTATAATAACTTTGTGGAATTTACCACCCATCGCTCCATACGCTCCGATGACTTCGGGATCAAATAAAACAGTAGCATTGATCCCGAGACCTCAACATACTCTAAAAACATTAGCATCTGAGTCAGACTTAGATATCAAAACCATCCTTTTGACAGTAGGCAGATTGCCGGGTTTGAAAGAAAAAACAAAATGAACAAGCGACTCAAAAGCATTTTATCTGTTTGTTGCTATTTGAGTACATCAAGCCATAATTGTCAAATTCTCCTTGGCTGGGTGTGTCTTAAAAATAATTGCTGTGAATGTTACTCTATTTATTGCAATTGGTAAGAAGTAGAATTTACCGGAATTGTTGTATGCCGAATGCCCTGATATTATTTCGGTTAGCGAAACTATGCTAGAGCGGAAGTATAAAGTGGGTTAGAGAAATCATAATTTTATAAAATCAGATCCTCACTCTACATAAGGAGGTACATTGGTCTCTTAATTAAAATGACATCCCCATATATGTGTATACCGGGTCCATCAATCAAGCTTTGCAGGGTGGGCAATGATTTTCTCCCAACAATTTCACGGAGCTTGTAGTTTAATGGGGAGGTATTTAACCGGGCGGCTAGGCACTGGGCCCTAAACTATCTCTCAGTAATTGTGCAGAACTGCCACAATAGCAAGAGTTATCAGTTGAACCTAGGTATGCACAATCAAACGTATTACACAACCTCCCTACCAAGTTAATCATCGAGGCGGCGATGGTTGGTTTGCTCGGCCAATGTCAGTTGTGTTTGAGGTTTAAGTATGACGTCTTTTTGTTTATTTTAAGGACGGGGTTATGACAATAACACGGTAAATAGCGGATTAAGGATCATTATTTAATAGATTGCCCAACTCACTCGGATGTGTGAGACGTTCACCTTCGTCTTTGATTAATGGAGTTGTACTCTAGGGTTGTTTGTGGTTGTTCATTATTGTAATGGGTTTTTCTGATTAACATACAGATAATAGAATTTTGGAAAGCAACGCAACGGATAATAGAATTTTAGAAAGAGAGCATTGCCGCACTCACTCCGCTGTATCCTATTTTCTCATTTCTTTCCAACCCCCCTGTTTTTAAAATTTCTTCCGTATTTTAATGATCTTCTTTGTTGATGTTATAACAGTCATAATAGCCCGTTTTCGGTGCGCACATATGCTCACCTGGAGTTGTGCTCTAGTGTTGTATCATATGTGCTTGTTCATTAATGTGATGGGTATTTATTTAGTACAGTTCTCCGAGCGCGGATTGCCTTACGGAGACTTATTGCATCCACGGATCAGGTTCGAATCAACATGGCTGCCTTACGCAATGAGAATACCAGTAACACCTTTGGTCATGCGCTAAGACTCGCCCTCGAAGAGCTCATCGGAGGGAGAGTAAGTCCTGGGGTCAGAATGCCGGGCGTAGAAGAGAAATGGACACGCCTTAGAAATACTGTTATTACTACTGCCAACTCCATCTTAGGCAGTAGTCGTATAGATCGGAGCGACTGGTTTGATGATGAGTGCAAACAGGCGACTGTACGCAAGAAAGCTGCATACCGCACAATGCAGCAGTCTCATAGGACGCGGGTACGCGAGGAGAAATCCAAAGAACTCAGAAGATCTGAAAAAAAGGCTTCACAGACAAAAGAAAAGTGCCTGGGAAAAAAACCTTGTCTGAGAAATAGAGAAAATTAGAGAGCGAGGTCCGCACCAGGCGCGGATTTTCTACCACATAATCCGCAGTATGACGCGGTACACACCACGCTGCACTTACTGCAAGGATAAAGAGGGTAATCTGATCACCGATCCTGAAGGCATTCTGGAGCGATGGGAAGTGCACTTCAATGAATTGCTAAATGGTCAGCTTATAGAAGAATTGGAGGCTCCACCAATACAAGATCAAGACCAAATGCTGTCGCCACCAAGCATTGAGGAAACATTAAAACCCATAAGACAGCTCAAATCAAATAAAGCCCCCGGAGCTGATAGCATACCAGCTGAGCTGATCAAACAAGGAGGGACAGCGTTACATCATGCAATTCATGAGATCGTGGTGCAGGTATGGGAGCAAGAGGAGATATCGGAAGATGGGCATCGTGGTATTATTTGCCCTATACATAAGAAGGGAGATATCACATTGTGCAGCAACTATAGGGGTATAACATTGCTGAGTACCGCCTAAAAGATACTCTCCACTATCCTACAAGATCGGATAGCCCCATACGCTAAAGTCATCATTGGTCAATATCAGTGTGGCTTCATTCCAGGCAAATCAGCGATTGATCAGATATTCACCTTTAGGCAGGCGATGGAAAAATGTCTGTAATTTAAGATTCCTTTATATCATCTATTTATAGACTTTAAGGCCGCCTACGACAGCATAACCAGGGTAGAACTATATAATGCCATGATAGAGTTCGGCATTCCAAACAAATTGATACGACTTTGTAGGTTGATCATGAACAACGTAACTAGTCAAGTAAAAATAGCGGGATTGCTGCCCAAACCAATAAACATCTTTAATGGACTCCGACAAGGGGACGGTCTGGCCTGCCTCCTCTTCAACCTGGCGTTGGAGAAAGCAATCCGTGACTCTGGCGTCACAACTAGAGGGAACTATTACCACCAAGTCCAGCCAGATACTTGCCTACGCAGATGACATCGACATCATCGGTAGAACCGAATCGGCTGTACAGGACTCATTCTCCCAGATCGAGTAGGCGGCACAAAAACTGGGGCTGCACATTAATGAGGGGAAAACTAAGTACATGGCGGCAACTTCTGCGAAGAAAAGACCTAACGTTGGTCAAACTATCAGGGTAGTGGAGCACGAATTTGAAGTAGTGCAATCCTTTAACCACCTTGGGTCAATAGTCTCAGCCGATAACAATATGGAAGAAGAAGTACGCGAACGGCTGATCAAATCCAACAAAGCCTAACATGGTCTATCAAGGCTCTTTAAATCCCGAAATTTATCCAAGCTATTACTGTACAAGACCATGGTCTTACCAGTACTCATGTATGGATCCGAGACCTGGGTGCTCAATAAAAGGCACTCTGAACTCTTAGCCGCATTCGGTCTTAAGGAGAATTGTTGGCCCCGTATGTAAGGGAGGACGATTCCGGAAACGCTACAACCATGAGTTGTACGCAATCTACCTTGAAGCTAACGTTGTAAGAAAAATCAACCTCGGTAGACTCCGGTGGATTTGGATGTTGTTGTCGAAGTGTCACCGAAGTGTTCCGCCGAACACTGCTCACGATGGGGGAAACAACCTGGAGCACGGAGACACTGCCAAATTAAATCAAACACGGATAGTTATTTCCACTTTCTATTTTATTGGGTAACGTTTTTTTTTTTCTTTCGTCACACATAACTACAACGTATAAATTCGTTTCACGCGCCAACCGACACACATTTCCTTTCGACGACACGGAAGGTTTTCTATTACGTTTAATTGTTTCGCGGTGAGATATTCTAGCGCAAGTGCGCAGTTGCGGATACTTCCTCGTTGAGTTCTCGAACTATCCTCCTCAATGCTCTAAGTCGGCTCTTGTCGCGTTGACGCTCCAACTAAGACTGTTTCTATCTCAATCCAAAAAATACCCTGATACAGATCGTATCTATATCTGCACAGAGAAATTTCCTATTCGCTCTGCTAACAGAATTTCCGAATCTCTGTTAGCAGCATGTTATTAAGTCCCAGGGGTAATTTTTGATTCCTGAAAAGGAGAAAGTCAATCGACGCATACATCCTTATCACCATCCGTGGTGGTGATCGAACTCATCTCCCAGTCCTTGTGTTTGCACGGCACATCTGGCGCGCAGACCGGAGATATTCAGTGGTTGTTTGGATTAATTTTGTCAATACACCCGAAATCCATTAGATCTTTCTAATGGTGTGAAATTCAAAAGGGACCGTGGGATCGGAATAGTTCCTTTTGTAGGTTTTAACCTCATCAATTTTCCGAATTATCTTGTTGAGATAATTACGGTTGCCTACAATTTGGCAGCGGATAGGCGATATGCTTTATTGCATGATGTTGCCGTTTCTTTTGTTTGCCGATGGATTTGATGGTCTTTGTGGCAGACCACCCGCACGTGCATCCGTTGGTCGGCTAATTTTTTTTATGAAGTAAAGTGGTACGTGTGCTTAACGTGTGAGAATTTTAGGGTCCATTACAACAACAATTTTTTTCTATGAATTGTTTACCATACTGTTGGCAGTTTAAATTCGAACCCTCTTCCTTTATGAATTTAAAATGGGACATAATGCATCATTGGCAATGAAAAACATTAATGAGGCATTTAAGGATGTAGCGGTAAACGAACGCACTATACGACGTTGGTTTGGAAAGTTCCGTTCGGGACATTTCAGCGTCGAAAATGACCACGTGGGAAGCCGAAAACGTTAGTTGACGACGATGTTTTAAGAGCAACGGTGGATGCGGGCCCAACGAAATCGGTATGGGAGATTGCACAACGCATGGGAGTATCCCCAATGACAATAATTCAACACCTTTCTCTCATAGGAAAGGTAAAGAAACTCGATAAGTGGGTACCGCATGAACTGAACGAGTCCCGAAAACTACGGCGCCTGGAAATCTGTGCATGCTTAGATTACGAAACCAAACTGAACCGTTTCTGCACCGGATAGTCACCTATGCTGAAAACTAGATTTTGTATGATAATCGTAAAAGACCTGGGCAGTGCTCCAAGCCATATCTTAACCCAAAAAAGGTTATGGTGACAATTTGCGGGACATCGAAAGGAGCAATCCACTTTTCATTTTTTCAACCAGGAGAAACGATAAACGCTATCAAATATTGTGGGGAAATCGATATGTTGCATACCAAATTGGTTGAAAAGCAACCTGTGTTGGTCAATAGGCACGACCCCATCCTTTTGCAAGACAATGCTAGACCCCATACCTCACAAGTAACGGTGCAAAAACTGTTGCAGTTGGGATTTGAAATTCTTCCGCATCCATCGTACTCTCCTGACATTTCCCCAACAGACTACCAACTTTTCCGCAATCTGGGTCGTTTTGTCGGTAGAAGGTCTTCCGGAACCGAGCAGAGGTCATAAAAGCCTTTGAAGATTTCATTGCCTCAAAAAGTCAGCACTTCTACGAAAAAAGGAATACTTGACCTTTTATCCCGTTGGAAGAATATCATAGATACCAACAAATCCTATTTTGATTGAATACCAATTTACGGAAAAATAATATTGGCTTCTAATTGTTTACTATAAAATCGGACATTTCATGTGGTACAACCCAATATCTGTGTTTCGCTTAGTGTACGGATTGATTGGTCAGAGACCGCAGAGTAGTTGCACCTTAAGGTATGAAGGTCGACGGGTTAGTCTCGTGTTATTACGGCACAACAGATTAACATCGCTTCAGAAGGGGATGTAAGCTGACATCCCTAGTGCATGAACGAAAGTGAACATATAGCGTTTGCGATGATAGTGAAGAAAATTTAACCAATGCTCAACACATCAGGCCACTGCCGCGTGTACGAATTCGATTTCTAAACTCAAGTACATTCGACTGGTGTGGAATTACTATGTTACTGCTTGGTATACGGTTGATGCTTTTACTTATTCGATTTTCTTTCGGTGTTGTTCTTCAATATTTGCTTGTATACTGTGTGTACGTCTGTTAGAAACGCCACAGTGGCACCTTCGACGGATAGATGATCGTAGTTGAACGAAAGACTGCCCAGATAGTCGTCAATAAGGCGACAGCTAGCTTTATGGAAATCGTTGGCGTAGTGATTGCAAGGGAGGACAGGCGGTGGCGAGTGGTCCCGGAGGAAGATCACGACTATATGGGGTAGTAGTTGTCAGTAGTTGTGGGAACAACGGGGCTGAAGGGACTGAAGTATTCATGAGGTCTGTTGTAAAAATGAGATCCAGCTTCCTAGCCATGAAATTTAGAACGTTGCTGACTTGACAGATGGAAGAATCGGCTAGCCGATCAATAAAGAGGCATTCCTTGGCAGAGGTGGGATGGGAGATAAAGTAAGATTGACCGCCAGATAAAGCCCAATGTAGTTGTGGAAATCTCCAAACGCAATGATGTTATGGCAATTACTTTGCTCAATTAGTGGTCAATTGCGTTAAGAGCGAGCTCGTAAACTTCGATGTACTAGGGTGACCAAATATAAAAGCTCATGACACAAATTGATTTAAGAGGAACACATAGTTAAAATCGAGATTGGAAGACGTAGAGAAAGCAATTAGTGATGAATCGAGGCTGTTATGGACAGCAATGAGCAAGGAACGAATAAAACTGTTGAAGTCAGATTTACTACGTTGAAGATCTGATAACCTTCTGAAGTGAACGTAATGGCCGAATGCTGTAAAGTCGTTCGACAGTTTATGAGGCCATAAATTGCAGATTTCGTGAAATTTTACGAAGAGTTTGTGGAAACTAGAAACATGGGTGGGTAAACCTTCTTGTTGAATAGTGCGTTTTACACTGCTTATACTTTTACTTTCATAGCAGACAGAATCTGATTTGTTGTGGAGATACGCCAGATAGGTATGAATATTTTTATATGTCTTTCTATCTATGGGTTCGGATAGTCTAGAATAAGTTCCCAACGCCGTTTATGGGAAACTAATTTTATAAAAAAAGTTACAGCATAACGAGGTTAAGTGAGGTCGTTTATTTTTCATTTCGGGCTGTCTTGTTCAATAGGCTCTCAAATGTATACTACCACAACAAGAGACCTGAAAATGTATATACAAGCTAATGAGACAGAACTCTATAGAACCTGACGTAGTAATTAGACCTGATGGTGCCATCTGTAGGCCAGGCCGGAAACTTTTTACCCCACCCCAATCGATCTCAAAATGTATATACAAGCTTATGAGACATAGGACTATAGAACCAGATGTAGTAATTAGACCTGGTGTTGCCATCTGTAGGTCAGGCCGGAAAATGTTCACCCCACCCTCGTATATCATTTTGAAACTTTAAACGCGCTTTTCTCGAAACCATGTTTTTCACATTAGTCTCCACGATATCTCTTAAAAAAATACTCGATTGTTCGGACTTTTTTTTTTATTAACGTAAATTAAACTTATTGGAGTCTGAACCTAACTGCAGATGATTTTTTCATAACTTTTTTTTCTATTCACACGCCACAAACACTATAGGTATTTTGTCCCTATAGCAGCAGTTTGCCTATTGAATCCTTGCAAAAACTCACGTTAAACGTCTTCGTAAGGAATATTAAATCTTTCTCAAACCATAAGCTCTATAGAAAATCATTCGAAAGTATTGACGATTGAGTAACGTAGCAGAGGCTCGAGGGAAAAAAAAGCAGAACAGTTACTAGGTAAATGAATGGGAGGTTTTTCTGCACTGCAGCTCACTGCTTCTAATATTTATTTTCCAACGCGTGTGTATGTGTGTGGAAATTCGGCAGATGCATCAAGTTGGGAATGGAAAAATTGTTTGTGGTCTTTTTTGGAGCCTGTCCGCGAACTCTCCACATAGTTATTGAAAGCTATAAGGCCGTCTGGTGCTTTTTGAGAAGACTCATGAAAAGTTTCATGATACTTGATTTGCAGTTTCATAACGCTGGCAAGATAGGGATACAAAATAGTTCTCGCGATCCGTTTGTGGGTTCAACTGACGGCTTTGAGCAACAGACTTAATATTTATTCCTGTAAAATTGTGGCCAGTTATAGATACTAGAATTTCAAGAGTTTTTCTTTAGGTGGATTGTTTGCCACTTTTATAACCAAAGTAATGTAGCATTCAAAAGAATTTCGGCTTGCATGGCTCAGATTCTATGGAAGGTTGTACTATTGGAGCGGTTAGGTAAATTCTGGTGGAGGAACGTGATATAGGACACACACTTTGATTTTAAAATAAGACCACTTAATAGCAAAAACTGAAGAAGTAGTAAAAAAAAATCAAATTTAGTAATAATAAAAACCCACGAAGTTGACGGTGACCCCCAATACTTTAAAGGATCCGTCAAGCATGAAAGGAGGTTGAGAGTATTTTCTGCTCGTGTATAATCTAAAACGTTATTCTGTATATGCTAATAAAAATTTCTATTACTATAGATTCAACGCTGCTTGACATTTTACCAGAAATACAGTTTAATACGTAGGCAGAGTGATCTTGTCCATGCCAACAAAACCTTCCGAACCACGAATATTAGATAAACATCGATGTTATATGACACTTCATAGTCACGTTAGGTAGTGTAACCCCCCTTTAGCCAACATTTTTATTCGAGTGCCTGTACTGTCGGCGGGGAGGTTAGTTAATATTAGTTCTGTATACTAATTAGTGGTTAGTTAATATTAGTTCTTATACTTACTTGCACCCAAATCAATGCAAAGGAATGAACACCCGGGTTTCTCAAGTTAAGATTACTGCATCATTTTAAAGTATGTGTCAAATTTTGTTAGGAGATTTAAATAAGCATAAAATACAGCTCACGAAACCGAGCTACATAGTATTATATATAAGCTGTGTAATATAATTTGTTTTAAAAGGATATGGTGGGTTGGATGCCATCGAATTGCATTTCAGCCGAATTACAATCTGAACTCCGGTCTTGTGTATCAACTGAAACACGCAGGTGGGCACTGTAATCGGGGGAATTCCTTTGAGCTGCCGCTAAAAGTGCTGGATGAAGTATTGTTGATGGATGAGATAAGGGTCGTGTATCGCCTGTATCCATGATACCACCAAGTCCTGGTGGACTTGATGAAAGCTTCATATGATGCATTTGTGCTGTTGCCCCGGTCGCATGGGAACCTCCAAGAGGGCCATGCGGTCCATGGGTCGAATTGAAAAAGGGGCTATAAGGTGAAAATACTTGAGCTTCGTGTAACGATGGATTTGGTATAGCAACAGCTGTTGGTAGAGCTGCCAAAATTGGAGGAGCCTGCGAAGGTTGCAGGTATTGGTTTAAGCGGGGCGAAGGACTTCGAGATGACGTTGTACTTGTTGGTGCTGTATTATTATGAGCCGACACTTGTGTTAGAAACTTATTATGTTTTACACTTAGATTCTGCCGATTACTGGACTCGGATGAGGCGTTACTTGATGGAGGTGTAGGACCTCGATCCTGTGCCAGCATTCGACTTACGGTTCGGGGTGTAATACGTGTATCGGTGACTTTGTGCCTTTTTTTCTTGGCCGTTACAACAAGGCTCAACGCTTCGTTTTGTTCAATATTTTGATCTCGTGTATCTGATACATGAAGGGAATTTATTTGGTTAGGATGTGAAGCTCCAGCTCCTAGCGTGCTCATGGAATTGTACAGTGCAACTGCAGCTACCGAATTCATACCTTGCGGAGTTTTCGGTGTTTGGAAGATGACCGCTGAGGGCGAATGTGGCGGGTGTGACTGTGTTGCATTAATCATGTTCTCGAGGTTGTTGTCTGACTGATTTCGATGTTGATCCACTTCAGGGATGTGATGCAACTGTCGGCTAACACCTATGGAAGATGTAAATGTCGTCAGATCTCGATGGTTCATGACTGGTGAACTAATTGAATTATCATAACAATTATTTCGATTAGATGTTAATAGGTTATTTGTAAGGACTGTATATGAAGGATTAGCTTTGTTGTTAAGATTATTGCAAGCAGAATTGCCTGTGGACGATTTTGAATATTTATTTGAATTGAAGGATAAGTTGTTACCTGATTGGCAAACTGAACTTCCAACTGGTGCGCAGGCGCTCGTCATCGATGCAGCTACACTAGATAAGACACCAGCTGAAGACTGATCAGCAATTTTCATGCGAGGTGATTTCCTATCTGGAACTTGTGATGCAATCATAAGATTTTTATTTAGTTGTTCCGCTGCTGCTGCGATAGATTGCGATGATTGTTTGTTGAATAGTCGACGCTGGTGGACGAATCTTGTGATAATTGTGTCAACTAGAACGGACAGTGACATGGTAATTTCGGATTTGATAACTTCTGCAAGGCCCTCAAGATCCGAACCAGACATCCGAACAATTGACGATGAATTTGAACGGAGCATATTGAATTTCTCCGATAATTCGTTTTTGATTGACGAGTGAACCGACGGCGCTATGTGGGCCGGTTGTTGTACTTGTGTTGCTTTTGACTGGCGGGGGGATGAATGATTACTTAAGGGCATACCAGGATGTACTATTAATTGACGGGATCCAAGCTGTGGACGATGGTGATGGGCTTGTTGGGCTTGTTGCTCTTGGTATTGGTGTTGTTGCGCTTTCATATTTCCAACCTGCTGATGCCGGTGCTGTTGTTGTTGTGGCAGTGATGGATGTTGTTGTTGAGGCAATTCCTTAGGTCTGTGTGGAATTTCCAGTTGGTCTCGTTCAATATTTCTCAGACTTTCTTTTCGTTCTTCCCATTGGAGGTGTTGTTGTTGCTGCTGCTGTTGCTGCTGTTGTTGTTGGTGCTGCTGTTGTTGTTGGTGGTGGTGATGCTGCTGCTGCTGCTGCTGCTGCTGTTGTTGTTGTTGTTGTTGCTGCTGCTGCTGACGCCTTTCATGCTCTTCACTAGCCTCTTTGGCTATGTGAATTTCTTGGCCACATAACAATTGGTGGCCCAGATACATTGCTGTTGCGCTATTAGCAGCTGGGTGAGGTACAAACGAATTAGCACGATCTCTGGACAGAGTTTCTAGTAATGGATGTGATTGATTAAAGGTTTGTTGCATGTGAGGATTGATGAGCAATGTGTTTTGTACTTTTGAATTCATCACTTTATTCATTATTTGTGTCAGCATGTGTGGTGTACCATTTGTGGTTGGCACATCAGCTGGGTCTGGCTTGTAAGATCTCATTGACAAAGGAGTCTGTGACGTGGAACTAGGTCTTTGTTCTTTCACTTTTGTTGGTGCTGTGCTGGACGGTGATTGAGATATATAACCCGAGTTATCGTTATGATCAACACTATCACTTGCACTGTCATCGATCTCTTGACTATCCGATTCTTGTTCCATTCGCGAACATAATTGAACATATTTTTGTTGCATCTCTGCCAATTGCTCTTGCATTGATCGTAGTTGCGACTTGAGAGCACTCTTTTCAACCCGTTTCTGTTGAATTTGATGTGATTCCATTTCGTCGTCTTCCTCTTCGACAATCATTAAACTCTGTATGTTAAGACCTATATTTACACCAGCAGCTGTACTTACATAACTTTCCATAGCATGTTGTTGGGGTTGATATAACTTACGTTTCTTACAACCATTCACCTGCAAATGAGACTGATGGTGCAAGGGTGGACTAGAACGCATTGACGATACAATATTTTCGACACGTGTTTTCTTCATATCCAACAAGACTGGTTTATTCAATTCAATCGATTTCCTTCCTGCTTCAGAAACTTCCTTATCTAGATCATCGTCTAGCTCCTCTTTTGTTTTATCCAACACAATGTCGTTACCGTCCATATTACTTGGTGATCCTAGCGATTCCAAATCCGACTTTGAACTTAGCATCATTAACTCATCTTCTAATAGCTCATCAGCTTCGGTTTTATTTACGATATTACCCATTGATTGTACGGTTTGACATTCATTGGGTTGTTGTTGATGATGATCAACACGATGTAGAACATTCGAATTCTCACTTTCATTGCTGTCGTTACGTTCGTTTAATCTAAGCGCCTCATTTAGACAGAGTAGATTCTCAGTATTTTGGTTTATATCATTCGATAAGATCGGACGTATTGCACCATATTTATTATTATAAAGATTATTAGTTGGCTCATCGGATGGCATACCACTAAGAAGTGATCTCCTTGAATCGATGAATTTATTTATGTTAGCTGCTGTTGAATTAAGTTCAATGTTAGTATTATCTTCATTACAGCAGCCTATAGAATTAATAAGGACTCCACTATTGCTTTTGTGATTGACGTTATTGTTATTGTTGTTTGAATTAGATTTTGTTTTATCGCTACTTATGGTATTTTTATTTGGGGTAAAATCACTGTTGTCTTTCATGTTCTTAACAGCATTGTCACAGTTTTTATTACTAATATGATTAACATTTGAATTATTTGTGTTGTTACTATGCACCTTTAAAAACTCATTTTTTTTCTTCATTAAATAATTTGTAGTATCCTGGGTAATAGATTCACGATTGTTAATAACTCCGCTGCTTTCATTATCACCACCGGCAACTTCGTCGCTATTGCTATGACTCGCACTACTTCCGCCGTTGTGTTGATTTAAATTTGCGGTCGATTTATGTTGATTGAGAACCGCACTCAATTCTTGATCCAATTTGAGTAAATCCTTTTTACCTTGCAGAATATTCCGTAGAACATGGTGACCTAAGTCAGTTTTCTGTTGCTGATGATGATGACAATCTGATTGATGTTGCTTTAGTTGTTGTGATGATATTAAACCATCTCCACTTAATCGATCACAACAGCCAACCATTTGATTTTCAACGGATAACATAGGAGTCAGTAGATTTGAAGATATAAATTCGTTATTGTCGATAACACTAGGACGGTCGCTGGTATTATCAGCAACATTTCCATTACATCCGATGGTAGTGTTACTATCTTTATTTATAACTGAAT
Source organism: Microdon myrmicae (assembly GCA_963931805.1). Classification (NCBI taxonomy): domain Eukaryota; kingdom Metazoa; phylum Arthropoda; class Insecta; order Diptera; family Syrphidae; genus Microdon; species Microdon myrmicae. The sequence continues at coordinate 30,884,793 of OZ007500.1, read as the reverse complement.
CTGTGTGTAATGAGTGCGACGATGCTAGAATTGTACTTAAATTATTACTTAGTGAACTTGATGTTGTTGATGACTCAATACCACTGGCAAGCATTGCATTTTCAACGAATGATGTCGGTAAAAAACCAATAGCATCATGCGCATGTTTTATTTGTCGATCAAAGAGCTCGTTCAACATTTTTCCTGAAAATAAAAAGTGTATAAAAATAGATAGTGAATATTTTTCCATTTAAACATTATTTTATATTTCACTTAATAGCAAAATGTTAAACGAACAATTATAATTATGACTACATTGTAATACTTTTTCGTCTCAGTTGTTGTGACTAAAACGAGTGTACTTGGTAATTTCAAATTCAATTCAACATCTTAAATAAATAAAAATAAAAAACAAGGTTATTTATTTATTTATTTATTTATTTATTATCAACTAGTAATGTAAAATTACATACCAATAACTTAACATAATGAGCCTAGCAGCGGGGACTATTGGCTCTGAAGAAGGTTATGATTGTGGTTCAAGTAAGCCATTACAAGTTTTGAGCTGTAGAATTGAATGAAAACTTGACCAAGCGGCTGGAATTTGGAATATATTTTACAAAATGAACGGACGGGATATCTTCCCTTTTCTTTTCACAAACATTTTTTTTTATTCCTGTACCAACGAATGTCAACTTATTAGCTAGACAAAAATTGCTTAAGATCTATTATAAGATTTATTTTTTTTGTTGCACGCGAGTTAAGTGGTCTTCAGCCCGTTGCCTTTTTAAAAATTAATTATAACAACTTAATTTTCACACTTTTTCTTTTCTTTTCTTCGACTTATTCCGGTCTAATTAATTTTGACAAACTCTTATCTTTTAATACAAAATTCGAGTTTCAATTCTTGACTTTTACACTTGTGAGTTTTAAAACGAACTGCCTCTAAGTCCGTAATCTATTTTTACTATTATTTACTATTTATTGGCCTGTAGGAACCCGGAAGTTCATGACCTCACCGACTCGACTCCGCAATCGTTCCTTGTCCTGTGCACTCTCCTTCCACGCTTGACCAGCCGATCCGATCTCCTCAAGGTCAACCCTTACATTGTCCTCCCATCTCCGTCGCGGCCGACCTGCGGTCTCTTTCCCGTTGATCTACCGCCAAGAATTCTACACACGGTCGTATCGTTGCCCATTCCCGCCACATGCCCGGCCCATCTTAATCTTCGCGACCTGATTACTCTCACTATTGTAGGTTTGCGGTATAGCCCTTCCAATTCGTGGTTGTGGAGTTTCCTTCATTGTCCTGCCTCCTCGTCATATTTACCTCGAAAGATACCCCATAAAAATGTATTCTCGAATACGCGAAATTTGTTTTCTTCCCGTTTTGTGAGAGCCTATGTTTCGCATCCGTATAGAGCAATCGGCATGATTATGGTTCTATAGACACGGAGCTTTATGTTACGTGACAGCAGATTACTGACTGAGTGCCACCTAGCGTTGCCGGAATGCAGTCTTTTGTTAATTTCCTTCGACATTTCGTTACTGGCCGTCAGTATCGTTCCCAGATATTTAAATTCTTTAACTGTTTTAAATGTCTTCCCTCTGACCTTTATGTGTGTTCCCTGAGTTCCACCTACTCTCGCCGTAATCATGTATTTTGTTTTGTCTTCATTTATTTCTAGGCCCGCCTCTTCTGCCGCTTGCATGATGATTTCACAGTTTTTACTTACAGTTTCTAGAATATCGCCCAGAAGGGCGATGTCATCCGCATATGCGAGCACTTGTGTGACCCCGTTCAGGGATGATCCGGCCATGTTGTCGTATTGTACCTTTCTGATGACATGCTCGACCACAAGGTTAAAAAGACATGGTGAGAGGGCATCCCCCTGTTTTAGTACGACCCGATTACTATCAGTGTTGCAGGTTTGCGGTATAGCTCTTCAAATTTGTGGTTGTGGAGTTTCCTCCATTGTCCTGCCTCTTCATCATATTTACCGCCAAAGATACTCCTTAAAACTTTATTCTCAACGCTGAATTTGTTTTATTCCCGGTTTTTGAGAGCCCATGTTTCGCATCCGCATAGAACAATCGGCATAATTATGGTTCTATAAACACGGAGCTTTGGATTTCAGCAATTTACTGACTGCGTGCCAACTAGCGTTGCCGGAATGCAGTCTTTTGTTAATTTCCTTCGACATTTCGTTACTAGCCGTCAGTAGTTTTCCCAGGTATTTAAATTCTTTAACTTTTTTAAATGACTTGCCTCTGACGTTTATATGTAATCCCTGAGGTCCACTTGCTCTCGCCGTAGTCATATATTTTGTTTTGTCTTCATTTATTTCTAGGTCCACCTCTTCTGCCGCTTGCATGATTATTTCACAGTTTTTACTTACAGTTTCTAGATTATCGCTGACAACGGTGATGTCATCCGCATATGCGAGCACTTGTGTTACCCCGTTCAGGATGATCCGGCCATGTTGTCGTCTTGGACTTTTCTGATGACACACTCGAGCACGAGGTTAAAAAGACATGGTGAGAGGCCATCCCTCTGTTTTAGTCCGTCGCGGATTTGAACTGGTTCTGAGAGGTGGTTTTCTATTCCAAATCGCTCTTTGTTTTCGTTCATGCAAATTTGAATGAGAGCGGCGTATTTGTTCGGGATTCCCAGCTCGACTACAATATGGTAGAGTCTTTGCCTTGCGACTGCGTCGTAGGCTTTTATGAAGTCAACGAACAGTTGGTGAACCGCCTCTCCGTCTTCCCACTTCTTTTCCAGCAGTTGCCTTATTGTGAAGATTTGGTCGCTTGTTGACCGGTTCCTACGGAATCCGCATTGGTAGTCTCCCAGTATTTCTTCAGCGTACGGTGTGATTCTCGCCAGTGTGACATTTGTTAGTATTTTGTATGTGATTGGGAGCAATGATATTCCTCTGTAGTTTTCGCAGTCAGATCTGTTGCCTTTTTTGAAAATGGGGATGACTATTGAGGTTTTCCATTCTTCCGGAGTGACTTACTTATCCCATATTGTTTTAATGAGTTGGTGGAGCTTTCGAGCGGTTGCCTCTCCTGCATGCTTCATAAACTCTGCCGGTATGCAGTCGACTCCGGGAGCTTTGTTGTTTTTCAATCGATTTATTGCGTCCACAACTTCGTTGAAAGAGGGATCTGAGGCTCGACTGTATGTACGTCTGGTGCGTTTATTTGTGCTTGATGGGTGCGTGCATTGAGCAGGTTTTCAAAGTACTGCTTCCATCTTGTCACGATATTGTTTGTTTCTGTGACCAGACAGCCGTTTGCGTCTCGAATTATTTTGGCTCTCCCTCGGAAGCCATTTCTAATGGCATTTATGCCGGCATACATATCTCTGACGTTCTTTGCTCTAGAATTTTCTAGGATTTTTTCGATCCGAGTCTTCTCCCATTGGCGTTTTTTGTGTTTGAAGAGTCTCATCGTCTCTTTCCGAATTGTCGCGTATCTTTCTGCGTTAACTTCCTCATATCTTTGTAAGTGGATTACTCTGAGGCGTTTACGTTCTTCGATCTTCGCTCTGCACTCATCGTCAAACCAAGGTTTGGACTTAATTGTTTTCTTATATCCTAATACCTTATGGGGTGTTTGTTTGATTGTGTCTCTGATCGATGTCCATTTCGTGTCCACATTATTGGCTTCCTCTTCCTCACTACTCCCATTCTCTAGGATGCTAAGTCTAGTTAGTTCGTCTTGATATTCAGCCCTTTTGCGCAGGTCTTTTAGTTTATCAGTGTCGAACTTTTTGTTCGTCTCCCGTGACTGCCCATGTGGGTTTACTGCGGGCAGTTACCTAAAACTGAAAAATGCCGTTACCCACACTGACCTTGATACGGTGAAAAATCATTGCACCTCACGGCGTATCAAGTTCAGGGCTTGGGAAAGGTGCATTTTACAGTTTCGCAAGACTACGTTGCAGTTGGCTTTCTGGCCGGAAATCGCTTCTTAGGATTACGTCGGGGATCGTTGTGTTGGCGGTCGCTGACTCCGACATAACTCGCTCCCCCTTTGCCTCATGATTATCCTGAGTTATGATTTTTCTATTTCTTAATTTATATATTTTATAGTAGATAAAAATGGCTACAATTACGGTTATAAAAATGATAGTAGAAAGGATGCAAATATTGTATACGAGGGTTGCCTCTTATGTTTCAGGATTTGGCAACCCTAGCGTTGCAATCCGGCAATTGACAGCTCTGTCGTAAGGTTGGGCATTTTTGAGGTTATACGCACTCAGAACGTTTTGACATACGAGCGCTATTTGTGTTGTTTACAGTAACTTAAAAGATTCATCTCCGCCCAAAAATGGAATAAAATCGTCAACATTTTCGTGCGATTATTTTTTACAACTTTCGGCGTGGATTAACTCAGCAACAGTGCATGGATGAACTTAATTCAATATTTGGTGATGAAGCTCCATCAAGGACCAGTGTTTATCGATGGTATGGTGAATTCAATCGTGGTCGTAGTTCACTCCAAATGAATTTCGTGAAGGTCGTCCAAAGTCAGTTGTTGTTCCGAAAACCATTGATGCTGTGCGCGAACTGATATTCGAAGATCGTCATGTGACATATCGTGAGATTGAGACAACCTTAGGCGTTAGTGGGACCAGCATACATTCAATATTGCATAAACATTCGACTGTCAAAAAAATTTGTTCGCGTTGGATCCCACACAATTTGTCAATCGCCCAAAAAAAGGCTCGTGTCAATTGGTCGAAAGAAATGCTCAAAAAATACGGTCGCGGTGCTTCGAAACACGTCTATGACATCGTGACAGGTGATGAATCGTGGATTTACGCGTATGAGCCCGAAAGTAAACAGCAGTCGACTGTCTGGGTGTTTCAAGATGAGCCAAATCCAACAAAAGTTGTTCGCGCACGAAGCACTTCCAAGCAAATGGTCGCCTGTTTTTTCGGAAAAACTGGACATGTCGCAACCGTACCACTAGAACAACGCAGAACAGTCAATTCTGAGTGGTACACAACCATTTGTTTGCCAGTTGTCTTCCAAGAAATCAGGAAAACCAACCGCCGAAGACGGATCACTCTTCGACAATGCGAGCTCTCACACATCGGCTGCGACAACTGCGTTTTTGAGCACCCAAAACATCGATTTGATGGGTCATCCGCCGTATAGTCCTGACTTGGCACCGAATGACTTCTTTTTATTCCCGTACGTAAAAAACAAACTGAGAGGTCAACGTTTTTCGACACCTGAAGAAGCGGTTGCTGCATTCAGAATGCATGTGTTGGAGATACCTCAATCAGAGTGGCAAAAGTGCTTCGACAATTGGTTCAAACGCATGCAAACGTGTATAGATCTTCATGGGGAATATTTTGAAAAACAATAAAGTGATTTTCGATGATCAATATTTGTTTTTGTTCTATAATCCCGAAATATAAAAGGCAACCCTCGTATTACATGAGTTTTTCTATAAAATTTGAGTTCTATGTTTTATATTTTTTTCTTGTTTTAGGAGGATTTCTTCAAATGTTATTTGGCTTTTTGTTGTATTTAAGATATCTTGATAAGGTGTTAGTGGCGCAAGGCTAATAACCTTTCCTGGAAAAACAAATTATTATGGAAAATTTAACAAGCCTCGGGACTTGCTAAATAAGGCCAAGACCGGATCCCGGTTGTAGTGCCCATGGTGATGATGATTATAGGGTATTACAAATTTTTCTTCAAATACTTCTTGTTCGTTAGTAAAAATTTCGTTTCCAATAGTTAGTTTACAGTTGTTAAAATAAAGTAGATAATTCCCATTTATTTTAATTTTTCTTTCGTCATATGTACTTGATATCTCAATCTTTTATAATTCTTAAGTAATAACAGTCCTTTTTCAATTTCTATAAGTTGATCTTTGCTATTCTTGATTTTAATACAGTTTTTGGAGTAAATGCATAAATTTGTCTTTTTCAAAATTATGAAGTCCGTATTTTCTTTAAATGTATAAATTGTTTCATTTATTTTTACAATCTCTTCAATTTCTATTATTAATTCATTGGATTCACTGACTGTGATAGCACTAACGAAATATTTTGGGGTTTCTATTGTTTCTTTAGGTATTTTAATTTTATTTATTGGCCTGTGGGAACCTGATCGATCCGATCTCCTCGAGGTCCAACCTAACATTGTCCCCCCATCTCCGTCGCGGCCGCCCTGTCGGTCTGTTTCCCGTTGGCTTACCGTCAAGAATTCTACGCACGGTCCTATCGTTGCCCATTCGCGCTACGTGTCCGGCCCATCTTAATCTTCGCGACTTGATTACTCTCACTATTAGGTTTGCGGTATAGCTCTTCCAATTCGTTGATATGGAGTTTCCTCCATTGTCCTGCCTCCTCGTCATATTTGCCGCCAAAGATACCCCCTAAAACTTTATTCTCGAATACGCAGAATTTGTTTTCTTCCCGTTTTGTGAAAGCCCATGTTTCGCATCCGTATAAAACAATCGAAACAAACAATATTATGGTTCTATAAACATGTAACTTTATGTTACGTGATAGCAGTTTGGATTTCAGCAGTTTACTGACTGCATGCCAACTAGCGTTGCCGGAATGCAGTCTTTTGTTAATTTCCTTCTCCATTTCGTTACTGGCCATCAGTATTGTTCCCAGGTATTTAAATTCTTTGACATTTTCAAATATCTTGCCCCTGACGTTTATGTGTGTTCTCTGAGACCCACCTGCTCTCGCCGTAATCATGTATTTTGTTTTGTCTTCATTTATTTCTAAGCCCACCTCTTCTGCCGCTTGCATGATGATTTCACAGTTTTTACTAACAGTTTCTAGATTATCGCTGAGAACGGCTATGTCATCCGCATATGCGAGCACTTGTGTGACCCCGTTCAGGGATGATCCGGCGATGTTGTTGTCTTGTACCTTTCTGATGACATACTTGAGCACAAGGTTAAAAAGACATGGTGAGAGGGCATCCCCCTGTTTTAGTACGACCTGATTACTCTCACTATTGTAGGTTTGCGGTATAGCTTTTTCAATTTGTGGTTGTGGAGTTTCTCCATTGTCCTGCCTCCTCGTCATATTTACCTCGAAAGATACCCCATAAAAATGTATTCTCGAATACGCGAAATTTGTTTTCTTCCCGTTTTGTGAGAGCCTATGTTTCGCATCCGTATAGAGCAATCGGCATGATTATGGTTCTATAGACACGGAGCTTTATGTTACGTGACAGCAGATTACTGACTGCGTGCCACCTAGCGTTGCCGGAATGCAGTCTTTTGTTAATTTCCTTCGACATTTCGTTACTGGCCGTCAGTATCGTTCCCAGATATTTAAATTCTTTAACTGTTTTAAATGTCTTCCCTCTGACCTTTATGTGTGTTCTCTGAGACCCACCTGCTCTCGCCGTAATCATGTATTTTGTTTTGTCTTCATTTATTTCTAAGCCCACCTCTTCTGCCGCTTGCATGATGATTTCACAGTTTTTACTAACAGTTTCTAGAATATCGCCCAGAAGGCGATGTCATCCGCATATGCGAGCACTTGTGTGACCCCGTTCAGGGATGATCCGGCCATGTTGTCGTATTGTACCTTTCTGATGACATACTTGAGCACAAGGTTAAAAAGACATGGTGAGAGGGCATCCCCCTGTTTTAGTACGACCTGATTACTCTCACTATTGTAGGTTTGCGGTATAGCTTTTTCAATTTGTGGTTGTGGAGTTTCTCCATTGTCCTGCCTCCTCGTCATATTTACCTCGAAAGATACCCCATAAAAATGTATTCTCGAATACGCGAAATTTGTTTTCTTCCCGTTTTGTGAGAGCCTATGTTTCGCATCCGTATAGAGCAATCGGCATGATTATGGTTCTATAGACACGGAGCTTTATGTTACGTGACAGCAGATTACTGACTGCGTGCCACCTAGCGTTGCCGGAATGCAGTCTTTTGTTAATTTCCTTCGACATTTCGTTACTGGCCGTCAGTATCGTTCCCAGATATTTAAATTCTTTAACTGTTTTAAATGTCTTCCCTCTGACCTTTATGTGTGTTCCCTGAGTTCCACCTACTCTCGCCGTAATCATGTATTTTGTTTTGTCTTCATTTATTTCTAGGCCCGCCTCTTCTGCCGCTTGCATGATGATTTCACAGTTTTTACTAACAGTTTCTAGAATATCGCCCAGAAGGCGATGTCATCCGCATATGCGAGCACTTGTGTGACCCCGTTCAGGGATGATCCGGCCATGTTGTCGTATTGTACCTTTCTGATGACACACTCGAGCACGAGGTTAAAAAGACATGGTGAGAGGCCATCCCTCTGTTTTAGTACGACCTGATTACTCTCACTATTGTAGGTTTGCGGTATAGCTTTTTCAATTTGTGGTTGTGGAGTTTCTCCATTGTCCTGCCTCTTCATCATATTTACCGCCAAAGATACTCCTTAAAACTTTAATCTCAACGCGGAATTTGTTTTATTTCCGGTTTTTGAAAGCCCATGTTTCGCATCCGTATCGAGGACAAGGTTAAAGAGATATGGTGAGAGGCCATCGCCCTGTTTTAGTCCGTCCCGGATTTCAAATGGTTCTGAGAGGTGGTTTTCTATTCTAACTCGCCCTTTGTTTTCGTTCATGCAGATTTGAATGAGAGCGGCATATTTTTTCGGGGTTCCCAGCTCAACTACAATATGGTAGTCTTTGCCTTGCGACTGAGTCGTAGGCTTTTTTGAAGTCAACGAACAGTTGGTGAGCCGTCTCTCGGTATTCCCACTTCTTTTCCAGTAGTTGCGTTATTGTGAACTTTAAGTATTTTAATAGCAAAGATAATTCTGTCGTTATTATATTTTGCTGTTCCTATTTTGATGGATCGTGATTTGTCGAAATCTATATTGTACTTAATTATTACTGCCTTACTAAGCATACTACTGATTATCCCTAATCGACTTGAAGCAATATTAGCCTGAATATGTTCTACATTTTCTTTTATAATTCCTATCTTTAATAGAGTTTCTAGGTATATAAGCTTGTTAAATAGTTTACTAATTCTACCATCTGTCGTGTTTAACTTACTTAAATTCTTTCTCTGTCTTCTTCGATTGTTTGTTTGAGCATTAAACATGTTCTATTAAAGTGGTCATTAATTATAATTTGATGGTTAAGTTGCGTAATGAGATTGTGATTGTTTTCGTCAGTAATTTTTAGGTGTTCTTTAATGTTTCATCTGTCGTCATCGTCCATTGTACCGTATAACCATTTCATGCCAGAGCCTATGATGTTTACAAGACCTCTTCTGTGTTTATGGGGAATGATAGTATGTATTTTGTGTTTTAGTGATTCTAATTCGTCTGTTAGTAAGTCTTTTCCTTTTTCAAATTGTATGTTTGACAGGTTTTCTTCTAAGTTTTGTATAATGTGTTGAGAGCTTCGTCATCGCATAACCGGGCTCGGCTGGTGACGGCATTTTGTAAAATCAGGGGCATCGGTTTCACCAATACGAATGTAAACGTCGTCCACCAATATTTGCAAACAACGAAACCTGATGTCCTAGCCCTAACTGAGACCCAGGTCGATTCGTCAACTGATTCGACATATCTTCGTTGCTCAGGATACAACTTACATTCGAGATACCGTTTTAAGGGCGGAGTCTGCGTCTTCGAGCGGTCCAATCATGGTTTGCCAGAGGATGGAGGCGTTGGAACCCAATAATATGGACATCATATGGTTGCGGATCGTGCTGAGGAATTCCGTTAAATTTCTTTGTTGTCTTTACCGCACCCCGAATGACGATCGACCAGCGACATTCTTCGAACATCTTTCACATGCCGTCGACTGGATACAGATCAACCACCCAGCTTCAGAAATTGTTGTCCTTGGCGATTTTAATGTGCACAATTCCGGCTGGTTGTTACATTCTAACAGAACCGACGAGGCTGGGAGGCTGGCGGAGATGTTTGCTGTAAGCCACAACTTGACTGAACTCGTGGGGGAGCCAACGCGAGTGCCGGATGGCCGAGGCGATTATGCGAACATCTGTTTTTAACATCCGAACCGAGTATTTATACCGTAGAGGTTTCTGCGCCACTGGGAAACTCAGATCACTGCTTGGTATCTGTCGCACAAGCACGTGCATATCAAGCGTTTAACCGGCCTAGGCAGCTTCGCCATGTATGGAAGTATGGAGCTGCTAACTGGGACGATTCGCGAGATTTCTTCCCCTCCTTTCCATGGTCCGAGGTGTGCTTCGGAAACTCCGATGTTCACGCTTGCGCGGAGTCGGTATCAGAGATTCTTCTTCTCGGGATGGAGATGTATATTCCACATTCCATCAAACGAAATTCGTCTGATAAACCTTGGTTTGATAAAAAATGCGAGCAAATTACAGCGGCAAAAAATAGAGCTTTTAAGCAATGACGATCCAATCCCACCGATGTTAAGAGAACGAATTTTGTTAAAATCAGAAACGCGTGCAACCAGGCGATTGATACCGCGAAGAAGGCTCACAACGACAGGGTGATCAATAAGCTCCTTCGGTGCCCAACTGGTTCGCGCTCCTTCTGGTCAATGGCAAAAGCTGTCAGCGGTAACTTCGCATCCTCCTCTTTCCCTCCGTTGGTGACAAACAGCGGGACGTTAGTCACGAATTCAAAGGATAAAGCTAATGTGTTCGCGAATTTATTTTCCGCGATTTCAAACCTCGATCCCGGCCTTTTGGAGCCACCTGTGATCTCGCCGGTACGGTCTTCGATGCGGGATGTGAGATTTCGTCCGCGCACTATTCAACACATTCTACGTGAACTGGATTGTAGGAAGGCAACCGGCCGGGACGGAATACCACCAATAGTCCTTAAGAACTGTGCTCCAGAACTATCGCCGGTTCTTGGCAGACTCTTCCGCTTATCTTATGCACGGAGGAGCTTTCCTGCTTACTGGAAAATCGCTCGAGTTCAGCCAATCCCAAAGACGGGAAAAAAGTGTCTCCCACAAAATTATCGTCCGACAGCATTACTGTCTATTTTATCTAAGGTAATGGAAAAAGTTATCAATACATAGTTAGTTAAGTATTTGGAGTGCAACGGACTTCTGAATGATCGTCAGTACGGATTCCTTGACAGGCGGTCCACGGGAGACCTTTTGACACTTATAACCGATATATGGACATCTGCGATTGAACGGCATGGTGAGTCAAGGGCGGTCGCATTGGATATCTCCAAGGCTTTTGACCGCGTCTGGCACGGGGCATTGCTGAGCAAACTTCGTTCATATGGACTTTCCCAACAGCTTTGCGACTGGACGAGGAGCTTCCTCGAGAATCGATCGATCCGGGTTGTTGTGGACGGCGACTGTTCGGATATGTATCCTGTTAATTCGGGGGTGCCCCAGGGTTCTATTTTGGCTCCAACCTTGTTCTTGCTTCACATAAATGATTTAATTAAATGACGGTGGATGCGGAAGCGATTCGAAGCCCAATTCACGGATTTTTGCCATCGTTTTCACTGACTTGTGACACGGTGCATTGTCTTGGTGAAGCAGCACTTTCTTTTTCTTCAAATGCGGTCGTTTTTCGGCGATTTCGTCCTTCAAACGGCCCAATAACGCTGTGTAATAGTCGCTGTTGATGGTCCTTCCTTTTTCAAGATAGTCAATGAAAATTATTCCGCGCGCATCCCAAAATACAGACGCCATAACCTTGCCAGCCGACTGTTGCGTTTTTCCACGCTTTGGGGCGGGTTCATCGTGTGCAGTCCACTCGGATGACTGTCGATTGGACTTCGGAGTGAAATGATGGAGCCATGTTTCATCCATTGTCACATATCGACGCAAAAACTCTGGTTTATTACGCTTGATCATTTCCAAACACTGCTCCGAATCATCAACTCGTCGTTGTTTTTGGTCAAAAGTGAGCTCGCGCGGCACCCACTTTGCACAGAGCTTTCTCATACCCAAATATTCGTGAATGATATGATGTACACGTTCAGTTGATATCTTTAGAGTGCCTGCTATTTCATTCAATTTCAATTTACGGTCATTCAAAATCATTTTGTGGATTTTTCTAATGTTTTCGTCGGTAACAACCTCTTTTGGACGTCCACTGCGTTCACCGTCTTCGGTGCTCATTTCACCACGTCTAAACTTAGCATACCAATCCTTGATGGTTGATTTTCCTGGGGCGGCGTCTGGAAACTCGTCATCAAGCCAAGTTTTTGCTTCAACTGTATTTTTTCCCTTCAAAAAGCAATATTTTATCAACACGCGAAATTCCTTTTTATCCATTTTTTTCACAATAACAGAAGGTGCTTCACTCAAAATACTATAATTCACAAACTAATGATCCGAAATCTGTCAAATTTATACACGCGTCTTTTGACGGTTAGGGCTAACTAAAAATCATATGGATTTAATTCTAGTGCCACAATTTATCTGTCAGGCCGGGGACTTTTCAATTGACCCGTTAATGCGAAGGAATTTATTCTGGCTTCGTTGAATTATATCTCTATTGGATTGCTTTGTAAAGCCCCATAATTGGATTTCATATATCCAGATCGGCTTGATGATAGATTGATAGATCAATCCTTTACAATAGAGATTGAGTTGAGAGTGATTCTCGATTAACCAATACACCTGTCTACGTTTCAGGATTATTTGTTCAGCTTTTTGTTTCACATGATGTCTCCAGTTTAGTCTGCTATCCAAATGTATACCGAGATATTTCGCTGAATCTGCTTTGGGAACTGGAATTCCATTGAGATATGTAGAAATATTGTTATCTGATCGTCGCAATGTAAATGCATCATCTCATTGAGTTTAATTTTCCAATCAGTGGTCCATTGGCTAATTTCGTTGAGTGCCTGTTGTAATTGTTGTGTAGCTTTTTTTTTTATTATCGCCAGCTGATATTACAACTGTATCATCTGCAAAGGTGTCTATGAATGTGTTCTTGGTTGTTGGGATGTCTGCTGTGTATAGTAAGTAGAGGAAAGGTTCCAGGACACTTCCTTGTGGTATGCCTGCTTCTATTGGATAGAAACTAGAGTGAGCTCCTTCGTGTGTTACTTTGAACGTTCTATCAGACAAGTATGATTCGGGTAGATGGCAATCGTTTGCTGGAAACAGTTTACTCATTTTATATATAAGACCTTCATGCCGTACTCTGTCGAATGATTGGGAGACATCAAGAAAGACAGCTGGTCACACGGTGAACCTGTTCAATGGTTGAGTGTTTATTCTTAAAGCCAAATTGAAAGTCTGGAATATTGATGAATCTGATTTGTTGATTATTGATGTGTTGATTTGTTCAACCATCAATGTAGAGTCAATATTACTTGTGCCCATTTGACCTATAAATTTGTAAGGACATTTTATATTAGACGGGTGTACGTTGGAAAGTTCGAGTTTTCGATACCTTGGTTGTTCTTTATTCTTTATTAGCCTCTGGCGCAAGACTAATGACCTTGCCCGGAAAAGATAAATCATTATGGAAAATTTAACAGGCCTCAGTGCTTGCTAAATAAGGTCAATACCGGTTTCCGGTTGTAGTGCCGATGATGATGATGATGGTTGTTTTTTATGCCTAAGCGCTTTATAATGTTTTACATAGCCTGTTTCACTTCTTTCTTTGTAATCTTCCCTAGTTTTGTTTCGTTTCTATTCTACCTTCCTGTATTTGTAATGATTTAAAGTTAGTTGTGGAATGCACAGATTTGTTGTACCATTCTACACATTTATACATTTTTTTCCAAAGTTGTCAACCGTGATTTCTCTGGTGAAAGTATTCTCATTTTCTCGCCTTTAGTGCTATAGAATCTCTCAATATGCGAGTTTCCTGTGTGACTATTAGGCCTAGTAAGTGTATTTTAACTTTTTCTTCTCTCAAAAAATTTTATTTTTTATATTGGTACTGCTGAATTCATTGTCGAAGATCATTAATTTTGGTTTACCTCTGATTGAAAAATATAGTCTTAATTTTTCCCTGACTGTTATGCTGCTTCTATCTTCCAAATGAAATATTACCGCGTGTTTAGAGAACTTATCGATAAATGTGATAAAATAGTTTTTGCTCTATTAGTGTAAATGCCTAGGTGTATTGTTTGGTTAATATCTGATGGTGTATCGGTGATTTTAAATTTGTTTTGATAGGTTTTCTCTCATATTTAGCCTTGGTACAAGTGTCGCAGTTATTTATGTATTTTTGAATAAGTTCCTTAAGGTTACTGAAGTATATGAGTTTCTTAAGCCCTGCGTAATTTTCAGCCACACCTGCATGCCCTGTTTCGTTTTTGTGATATCTAGCTATTTGTTTGCCAGCTTCATCTTCGTTGCTTACGTCTCTCGCTTGATATGCACATTTATACAATTTAATGTTTCTATTAGCACCGAACAGTTCAATAAGCTTTTGTTGAACTATGTTATATTCGTGTTCTGTGAGGTCTGAGTATATTCCCATTTTTCCTCTGTCTTTAATGAATCTTCTAAATATATCGTTTAGCTTCTTTTGGTCAATGTCACTAGAATTTACATAAATTTTCCTTTTATTGTTAATTACTTCAATTTCTCTTGATTTGTTATTGGAAAGGATTATTTGCGTATAGAATCTGTTTATGACTGTGTCTAAGATTGAAAAGTGGTTATTTTCTTCCTCTACTTGTGAGTGTATGGTATTTACTAAACTCACATTATCGTTTTGTGGATTATTTTCCCCTACGTCTTCTAAGGGTGCTTCAATGACATTAATTTCTCCAGTATCTGCATTTATTCGGCTTAAAAAGTAGGCCGCTGCATTTTCTTTACCTTAAATACATGGGTGGTCTGAAAAGTTTCCTCAACGTGAAGATAGCAGCACTCGTCAATAAAAGCTAGTTAATGTAGTTGCGCATATTTTGACAGTTACTCACCACCATTTCAGCCATTTTGGGCGCGTAGTTTTTTATTTGACAGTGAAAATGGACAAAATTGAATATCGAGCTATTATTAAATTTTTGTTTTTGAAAGGCAATACGCCTACGCGAATCAAAGATGAGTTGGACTCTGTGTATGGGGACTCTGCACCATCATTTACCACAGTGAACTTTTGGGCAGGTGAATTTAAACGTGACCGTGAGAGCTTGGGAGACGATGAACGTTCGGGACGTCCAAAAACTGCAACAACTGTCGATAACATAGCTAAAGTTCGCCAAATGGTGCTATGAAAATATCCAAAGAACGTTATTGTCACATATTAAATCAAGATTTTGGCATAAGAAATTTGTCCGCGCATTGGGTGCCGCGTTTGCTCATGTTAGACCAAAAACGTGTTCGAATGAACATTTCCAACGCTCTGTTGAGGCAGTTTAGGCCCAATAAATCCGAGTTTTGGCGCCGATTAATTACTATCGATGAAACTTGAATACACCACTATACGCCCGAAACAAAAATAGAGTCAAAACAGGGCACTGCAAAGGGGGAATCGGCTCCAAATAAAGCAAAAACTGTTTTTTCGGCTGGGAAAGTGATGTCGACTGTTTTTTGGGATAGTCATGGAGTTATCTTAATCAATTATCTTCAAAAAGGAAAAACCATTACAGGAGCATACTACGTGTCATTACTTGACCAACTGAAGGCAGAAATTGGGGGAAAACAGCCACCTTTGCGGAAAAGAAAATCCTGTCACCAACACAACGCGCCGTCTCACACCTCAGCGGTTGCCATGGCGAAAATCCACGAATTACGGTTTGAACTGCTTGATCATCCGCCTTACTCACCAGATCTAGCCCCAAGCGACTTCTTTTTGTTCCCTAATATAAACAATCAACATTTTACGAAAAAACTTCTATAACGTGTGTACTGCACTAACAAAACTCATGTAGTTTATGAAAAAAAATGTATGCTTCCTTCTACTGCGTGCCGCGGAGATACTTTTTTATGTTGTTTTTAGTTTATTGACCAACAGCCGCAATTTTGCAAATTTATGCCAATAAAAAATTTATTTCGTATATTTTCCTATACCTGAAGAGTTGCTTAATGGATTGATATATTATTTGTTTATGATTATTTAAAAACGGGCTCATAAATAAAATTGAAAAAGGCCCTTTTTTGACTCCAAACAGATATACACCTTCAACCGACACACTGTTTCGTATAATATCGACCCAATACCAGAGGCCTGGTCCTCGAAGCAATACAACCGATCGCAATTAGAATCCAATGCTCTCATTTGCAAAAATTTTTCATTTTTTTCGCGTTGACGTTTTCCTTTCCGCGGAACTTGCAATTAATGTCGTAAATAAGTTTGTCAATCGAAATACAAATGCGGTTTTGACAACTTGCATGCAGCCTTTCCTTGTTTTATTTTTTCTGCAATCCAGTCGTCAAAGGCGCAAACAAATACATACATGTTGTTGTTACGCTGTTAACGCACCACCTGTCAGACCTCATTTCAAACTCAGACGATAAGAATGCAAACAATGTATAGATAGCAATCGGTGCTGTGTGTCCTTTATCGGACTGACGGCCACACAGGCACCTACGCGGGTCGGAGTATTAGCGGTGTAAACACCCTATGGCGGCGATAGAATTATGGGGACAAGTTTTCTTCGGTCGCGGGAGCACACAAGAAAAAAAATCAGTCTAGTGTTGTCCTTTGAAAAAGTCTATTGTTATCCTCGTCAAGGGGTATCCTTTGGAGGTATTGGTGTTTGCTAGTGTACAATGTTGGTGCGCGTTTCTCGTACAACACAAATTTGTACTTTTTAGTTTTTTTTATTTAATTTGGTGAAGGAGAATAATTTAATGTAATATGAAGATTATGGTCATCACCCCTGATCATTGGCTCGCCAATCTCATTGCTTTGTTCCTACGTCAACCCAGATCGCTAAAGATGGTCACATTTTGTTTTATTTTGCAGTCTGAAAAGCCCCTAGTAGTTGAAATGAACAATGAGCGTAATAAGAGACGATTGTAATTTTTTTGTTAGATATTCAATTTGATGTCATCTGTCGTATACTAAGTGAGGTTGGCTCGATTGAGCGCTCACAGTATCCGGATAACATGTATCGCGGTCGACCAAAGCTATCTTCATGTTTCGTAGAATACACGTAAAATTTGAAAAAAAAACTTGCGGAAGATAATCCTTCGTATTGCTTTTATAAAAAATGCTCAGCCTGATCCATTTCGTCGTCATCCGGTCATTCAGGACCAATTCACATCGGTATCACTTTTACTTATTTATTTCTCTTCTTCTTTCGCTTGCATTATATTTTGACTTAAAGGGCACTCCGAAATCTCCCTTTTCGCTGGCTTTTGAGTAAAAAGGAATTCTGTGGTATTTGATTTTAAAGTTGGGTTCTGTCCACTTGCTCTATATGCACAGTTTGAGTTGTGCTGAAAAAGATACACAGCTAACAAATGTAACTGCAACAGTTTCCACGCTGTTGGAGCGTCTGCGTTATCCCTATTCATACCATTTAGTGATCTGAGTTTATATTGTACCCTCAGAAAGTTCGGACGCCTCAGTTATTTGAGGAGTATTTACCGCGGACCGTGATCTGACCGATTTGGTTGATGGTTTTTTGTATGCTTTATATCAGCCTTTGTTTATATAGACGTGCCCGTATCATGTACAATCTATAGTGACATTATACCTTACAAAAACGTCCGTTGTTGAATTTACTGTTTTACAAGCTGGGTTTCCCTTTGCATTGTCAGAACTATTCTTCCTCGCAAGTTGCATTTGATGATTTTAAGCCAAATTTAACTCATAGTTAGGTGTGGTGGGGCATTCGAATACACACTCGGTTAAGGTAGCTTGTCGTAGAAGGCCACTAGAGGCCAAGTGTCAATCGCTGCCAAAACATCGAAGTCTCTAAACCGCCTCATGGACATTATCGGTCCACTTTGTAATTATGCATGTTTATGTTTTATTGCCTTTTTTTCTTTTTATTAGACTTCTTCCGGGAGAGGCGAACCTATAGCGCCGAATGGGCGCCCCGAGATGTCATCAAATAACTGTTGCAGTTCTTTTTGAACAGTTACAGGTTGTAACGCTCCGGGAACACTCGCGTGGGAAGGGAGTTCCACAGCTTCCCCGCTCTGTAACGGAACGAGTTCTGATGCAGGGATGATCGCGCCGTCGGGAGATGAACCACAAACGGGTGTGATCCGTCGGATTGTCTTGTGGAGCGCATATAAGCCGAATTGCGTGGAACAATAATACGAATCTCCGAAGAACAGTACCCGTGATAATATCTCCAAAACAGACAGAGGTCGGGTACGCGCCTTCGATGTGATAGCGACTGTAGTCCCGACGTCAGCGCCGAGTCCCCGATCAGGCGGATCGCTCGTCTCTGTACGCTAGTAGGTCGAGGGTATGTTTAGGAGCCGAGCTCCAAACATGAGAGCAATATTCGAGCGCGGGTTTAATTTGGGATTTATATAGGAGAAGAAGTTGCGCCAGAGTAAAATATTTCTTGGCTCTAAAAATATAGCTCAGTTTTCCTGAGCCTGACCTGGCGATACTCGACACGTGTTTATGCCATGATACATTCCCACAGACCGTAACGCCGAATAATTTCAAGCTTTCCCCAGCCTCGAGCGCCTGGACATTCATCATCAGCTGTGGGACCGATGATCCACTTTTCTTTGTGAATGTAGTATATTGTGTCTTCGCTGCATTGAAGTCGACGACATTGGCCCTTCCCCACTGCAGGACCCTATCCAGATCCTGATTCAGAGAGTCAATCTGTCAACATCTCAGCTGATGCGACGCAGATGCACCAATCGGCCGAACACTCGAACAGGAGGAAACAAGAGTACTATCATCCGCGAAACAGAACACTTTGTTATCCGTTGTCTCCAACAATTCATTTATGTGAAGCAAGAACAAGGTTGGAGCCAAAATAGAACCCTGGGGCACCCCCGAATTAACAGGATACAGGTCCGAACATTCGCCGTCCACAACAACCCGGATCGATCGATTCTCGAGGAAGCTCCTCGTCCAGTCGGAAAGCTGTTGGGAAAGTCCGTATGAACGAAGTTTGCTCAGCAATGCCCCGTGCCAGACGCGGTCAAAAGCCTTGGAGATATCCAATGCGACCGCCTTTGACTCACCATGCCGTTCAATCGCAGATATCCATATATCAGTTATAAGTGTCAAAAGGTCTCCCGTGGACCGCCTGCCAAGGAATCCGTACTGACGATCATTCAGAAGTCCGTTGCACTCCCAATACTTAACTAACTATGTATTGATTACTTTTTCCATTACCTTAGATAAAATAGACAGTAATGCTAACGGACGGTAATTTTGTGGGAGACACTTTTTTCCCGTCTTTGGGATTGGCTGAACTCGAGCGATTTTCCAGCAGGCAGGAAAGCTCCTCCGTGCATAAGATAAGCGGAAGAGTCTGCCAAGAACCGGCGATAGTTCTGGAGCACAGTTCTTAAGGACTATTGGTGGTATTCCGTCCCGGCCGGTTGCCTTCCTACAATCCAATTCACGTAGAATGTGTTGAATAGTGCGCGGACGAAATCTCACATCCCGCATCGAAGACCGTACCGACGAGATCACAGGTGGCTCCAAAAGGCCGGGATCGAGGTTTGAATTCGCGAAAAATAAATTCGCGAACACATTAGCTTTATCCTTTGAATTCGTGACTAACGTCCCGCTGTTTGTCACCAACGGAGGGAAAGAGGAGGATGCGAAGTTACCGCTGACAGCTTTTGCCATTGACCAGAAGGAGCGCGAACCAGTTGCGCACCGAAGGAGCTTATTGATCACCCTGTCGTTGTGAGCCTTCTTCGCGGTATCAATCGCCTGGTTGCACGCGTTTCTGATTTTAACAAAATTCGTTCTCTTAACATCGGTGGGATTGGATCGTCATTGCTTAAAAGCTCTATTTTTTGCCGCTGTAATTTGCTCGCATTTTTTATCAAACCAAGGTTTATCAGACGAACTTCGTTTGATGGAATGTGGAATATACATCTCCATCCCGAGAAGAAGAATCTCTGATACCGACTCCGCGCAAGCGTTAACATCGGAGTTTCCTAAGCACACCTCGGACCATGGAAAGGAGGGGAAGAAATCTCGCGAATCGTCCCAGTTAGCAGCTCCATACTTCCATACATGGCGAAGCTGCCTAGGCCGGTTAAACGCTTGATATGCACGTGCTTGTGCGACAGATACCAAGCAGTGATCTGAGTTTCCCAGTGGCGCAGAAACCTCTACGGTATAAATACTCGGTTCGGATGTTAAAAACAGATGTTCGCATAATCGCCTCGGCCATCCGGCACTCGCGTTGGCTCCCCCACCAGTTCAGTCAAGTTGTGGCTTACAGCAAACATCTCCGCCAGCCTCCCAGCCTCGTCGGTTCTGTTAGAATGTAACAACCAGACGGAATTGTGCACATTAAAATCGCCAAGGACAACAATTTCTGAAGCTGGGTGGTTGATCTGTATCCAGTCGACGGCATGTGAAAGATGTTCGAAGAATGTCGCTGGTCGATCGTCATTCGGGGAGCGGTAAAGACAACAAAGAAATTAAACGGAATTCCTCAGCACGATTCGCAATCATATGATGTCCTTATTATTGGGTTCCAACGCCTCCATCCTCTGGCAAGCCAGATTGGACCGCGCGAAGACGCAGACTCCGCCCTTAAAACGGAATCTCGAATGTAAGTCGTATCCTGAGCAACGAAGATATGTCGAATCAGTCGACGAATCGACCTGGGTCTCAGTTAGGGCAAGGATATCCCACTGACCAGGACGCAGACTCACGTTCTTTTTACACGATCTGACTGTTCATCATAAGTTGTGGAGCCGACGATCCGAGATTAGTCTTTCCTGATTGCAGGATTATGTCCAGATTTCGATTTAGGAAGTCGAGCTGAGTGTAGCTCAGCTCGGCCGATCATTCCAAAGTGAAGAAATTAGCGTAATATTGCTGGCAAAACAGAATATGCGGCTACTCGTTGACAGTACCAAATCACAAATATGATGCAGAAATGGGGTTGACACCAGGATGGAACCCTGAGAAATGCTAGAATTTATTGAAACGAGATTCGAAGACACGCTGTTTACAACAACCCGAATCGATCAATTTCCGAGGAAATTCTGCATCCAGTCGGAAAGTTTTATAAAAACTCCATATGAAGGGAACTGAGTAAAGCTCTGTTAGATTCCAAATATTTAACTCGGTTTCGACGACTTTCTCCATCACCTTAGACAATGCGGCGGCACGCAACTGTGTGTGAGACATTTTTTCCCTTTCTTCGGAATTGGTTGGACTTGAGCGATTTTCCAGCAAGTAGGAAAAGTTGTGCGAAAGACTTTGCGCAGAAGTGGCGACAGCTCTGGGGCACAGTTGTAAGGATCTTTGATGGTATTCCGTCCAGTCCGGTTACTTTTCTGCCGTCCAATCCGCGGAGAATTCGTTGCACAGCATGTGGGAGTAATTTCACATCTGACATTGAAGACTGTACCAGCGACTCTATAAGACCAACATCCAGGGTTGTTCTGCTCGCCGTCACTAACAGAGGAAAATAAGACGAATACGATGAAAGTTATTGCCAATAGCTTTTGTTTTTAATCACTGTATCGCTGTTAACCTGTGGCGTTTCTAACAGATACACACACAATATGCAAGCAAATAGTGAAGAACGCCGAAAGGAAATTTGAATAAGCAAATGTATTAGAGCCATATACCATAGCGATAACATAACAATTCTATATCAGTTGAGTGTACTTGAGTTTAGAAATCGAATTCGTACACGCGGCAGTGGCCTGATGTGTTAAGCATTGGTTCAATTTTTAGTGATTCTAACCGCCATAGCGTCAGTTCGATCCACACGTACCTCACTATTGTCGCAAACGCTATAAACCTGCTTCACGTTCTCAACTGTTTGGTTGCATGCGTTTCTGATTTTAACAAAATTCGCTCTATCGAACCTCCGTGGGCATCACAGTGCCACTGTTTAAAAGTTGGTTTATGGCAGCTGCACTCCGTTTGAATTTTCTATCAAACCAAAGTTTTAACGGATGAATTTCTGAGCATGGTCTTTCAGACAAGCGTTTATTCCGTTCAAAATACTATGCCTTCGGGAAACTGGGTCTAGTATCTTTTATGAGTCTCAAACGACTAACCATCCTATAAGTATGGGAAATCGGAGCTACCATCTGAGAGAGTTGCAGAATTACTTAGCAACCTTTCCATGATCAGCAGTTTGCTGTAGAAACTTCGAAGTTAACGCTTTCGCAGAATACATCCCGGCAATACTGACGTGACCAGAAAATAGAGATTTTAAACTATCACGCCGCATTCTAAAGGGTAGCCAACAGAATGAATTTTGTTAACATCAGAAATGCTTGCACAATCAAATGATTGAGATCCCGAAGAACGTTCACAGCGGCAATGTAACTAGCAAACTACTCAAGCGCTAAAGTGGCTTAGGTCCGATCCGAACGTGCTATAAGCAACAACTTCAATTCTTCTTTCTACCACCCTACTACCCATTTTATTCAAAATAAAAGAGGACTCTATCTGAATTAATAAAATATTTAGAATATAACGGACGTTTAATTGATCGCCAATGCGCTTCCTTAGCAAACGTTCCTCGGGAAGATTTTTAAGCTTTATGATAAACATTTGAACATCAGCAATCGAATAACTTGGTGAAACAAGAGGAATCGCATTGTAGACGGTATGTCTTCTATAATTCCCAGGATCTACATTAGCACCAACTATGTTTCTGCTTCGTTTTAATGATTTGCTAGTATCAATGCGTAACAGGGTATCCAAGTTTGTTTGCGACACTACACTCATCTCTCCATTTTCGAACGATCGACCAGTTAATGCAACAATGTCACATCAGTTAAGATGCAATCAGATTGACATCTTAATCAAGATCTGGACAAAAATTCCATTGATTTCAATGTGAACGTTTTTCGAGCGTGGGTTTGGTTAAAAAGAAGTAGAAGTTGTGTGGAAGTAAAATATCTTTGAAGTCAAAAAAAAAAATAACTTAGTCTTTTGACATGGCTCCGACCAAATTACATTTACGTGGTCTGTGAGACCGAAAGAAATCATTAGGTGCAATGATTTTAGAGATCCATGAGAACACTCCAGGAAATTACTTTATTTGCGGCCCACATGGCAATCCGATAAATCCCATCATTTTAGAATTCACCTCTCAACAACGGACGTCTTTGCCGAAGGGAATACTTTAGATCTCCCTTGTAACACAATTATTTCCAAAAAACAACTGCAGTTACTTATTCATGCCTTAATGCTATATTCTTACCTCTCCTGAGAAAAACACGTAAAAAATCTAAAGTGCGATTGTCAAACAAAACTAATATGCTGGTTTCCATTTTCTATGTTTACGAAGGTCTGAAATATTTTGATTTTGTTTTTTAAATTATTGCGAAATAAATTGCGTGAAGTATATGCAAATAAGATGAGCCCAATTGTAAATAATATCTCATCACAAATGCACTACACTAGGGCATGAGAAACAAGCATTATTATTAAATATTTTAATATTTAAACCACAGGAAATTCACATAGTAAACAAATTCTACCACAAGATCTCCAAAAAGATCAACATTCCATATACCATATGCGTTAAAGATACTTTTATAAATGTTTACATATATACACTGAAATTTTGCTCTAACACAATTTACATATATATACAGTGAAATTGTGTTCTAAGAAGTTTATATTATTTTATATTATACTTTACTGAAATGAGCAAACTTAGTTGTAGTTCTTAGTATCACATGCTCCGCAGTATCTTAGATTATAAACACTAGTAAGGTTTACAAATCATTTTTAATATTAGAGTCTAGAGGAAAGTCTTACAAAGATTTTGGATAAAAGAAATATGGGGAACGTGTAGTTGGAGAGAAAGGGGGGGGAATATATGGAAAAAGAAAAACATCTTTTACTACACAAAACTTGCGCTCAAAAGGCAGTTTGGGGTACCCTTATATGTCAAAGCATTTGGGAACGGAGGAGGAGCGAGAGGTTGAGAAAACGAAATTGAGACTTTTGAGATAAATCTATTTATTTATAAACTTATCACGTTCAATGTAGTCACCTCACAATGCAACGCACTTGTTCTGGCGTGTCTGCCACTTCTTAAAGATGTGTTCAAAATTATCATTAGAGAGCACACTCAAAACCACCTCCAAAGATTTACAACCGCGTTTGCACTAGGAAAAAGGCGACCTTCGAGCGCTTTTTTTACGTAGACATATAAAAAAAACTCATTCGGAGGTAGATCTGGAATATATATAAGGCGGATGCGGTACTCTGGTAATATTCTTTTGTTTTGTTAGATATTCATTGACATAGTGGGCCACATGTGGCCTGGTGTTATCGTGATGTTATTTCCAACAGTTACCAACATCTAGTCGCTTTTTCGGGATGTGATCCTTTCAATATGGTGATGTAATGCAAAACAATGAACTGTCTTACCCTTAAATGCGGGTCAGTGCGTATTGTCACGTTTTGGTGGTTTTCCCGGTAAAAGCGGAGACAGATTTTACGTAATCTTTCTCCAATTTCCACGATTCTCTGCCCATTTGAAATACCTAATGCCATCGAAAATACGCTGTTCTATTCGTCGTAACATTGTTTAATGCCATAACCCAACTCTTCATAAGTGTTGGTAGATGTTAACCCACGGCAAACACAATACTTCATCGCATTTCATTGCCAGGGTAACACAGACATTACTGAATTTTAGAAATGAAATTTTACACGAGTACGTTTTATTGCGGAGTTCGCGCAAAACTGTCCGTGGTATCGCCGTTAAAACATAGTATGTTTGCAGAATATTCTTCCCTTTTTCGGATGCATGTCACAAGATGGCGCTAATGATACGCATTTGCGTACAGCGACAGTGATATCAGTCTTCATTGGACACTCCTCATACATTGGTCTTGGATGCTGGGTTATTAAAATGGCGAGGAATGATTAGACAGAGGATGCCAGACATTCCGCCAAAGTACAGTTATCCATCCTTATTCATGCGCCTGAAGGTAATTTTTACTTATGCACACTCTCTGATTGGCGGGTTTTGCTCTATTTATAGTAATAGTATGAAACAATATACAGTTTAAAATGTGTTTTATGGAAATACAAATCATTATCGTAGTGAGTGCCAATGCGACTATAAACATTATTCTCGGAACATTAACCAAAATTATATAAAATTGAATATATCGGGTTTTCCAATAGGGACTTAACAACTTTGAATTTAATTTGTGAACGCACCCTTTCACTAATCATCGAACTGTCACCGTCAATTTATTCAGTAAACTCATTTTCATCATGGTTAAGTACACGAACAACGTCTGCAAATTATTAAAATTTACTACCGAAAAAAAGTTGTCAAGTCCCTATTGGAGAACCCATTAGTACATTATATGGTTGCTAAGAAGAAGGATTCTAAAAACATAAACATCATTACATTAAATGAATTAAATATATAGGAGCAGTGCAAAAACAAATTATTACAATCAGAATACATTTACAAAGTTAAAATTTTAGCACAATCAGTTTTCTTAGCAAGATATGATGAAGTCAACGCAAAAACCGCGAATGGGAGAAGACTCGGAGCGAAAAGATCCTAAAAAATTCCAGAGCAAAGAACATCAGAGGTATGTATGCCGGCATAAATTCAATTAGAAATGGCTACCGAGGGCGAGCTAAATTAATTCGAGACGCAAATGGCTGTCCGGTTACAGAAATAAACAATATCGTCACAAGATGGAAGCAGTACTTTGAAAACCTGTTCAATGCACGCACCCATCAACCACTAATAAAAGCACCAGACGTACATACAGCCAAGCCTCAGATCTCAGAGCCATCTTTCAACGAAGTTGTAGACGCAATAAATCGATTGAAAAACAACAAAGCTCCCGCAGTCGACTACATACCGGCAGAGCTTGTGAAGCATGGAGGGGGGACAACCGCTCAAATGATCTAGCAGTTGTGGCGTTTCTAACAGATGCACACACAATACACAAGCAAATAGTGAAGAACACCGAACGGAAATCGAATAAGAAAATGCGTCAGAGCCATGTAACATAGCGATAACATAACAATTCCCCATCAGTTGAGGGTACTTGAGTTTAGAAATCGAATTCGTACACGCGGCCAGTAGCCTGATGTGTTAAGCATTGGTTCAATTTTTTGTGATTCTAACTGTCATAGTGTCAGATCGAATCACCCGTTCTTCACTATCATCGCAAACGCGATAATTGGTGACCCCGAGGTGATCTGTACACACAGCATAGTAAACAGAACTTCACGACACGATCACGACTTCCGCAGAGAGCTCCGGCACACTCGCCTGCTCCGACGTTATCTCGTTCCTCGCTCCGACGTTCGCACACGAAGCTGATTGCAACAAAGTTACTGAGGAGGGAGTGGCGTGGCGTTTCTAACAGATACACACACAATACACGAGCAAATAGTGAAGAACACCGAACGAAAATCGAATAAGAAAATGCATCAGAGCCGTATACCATAGCGATAACATAGCAATTCCCCATCAGTTGAATTTACTTGAGTTTAGAAATCGAATTCGTACAGGCGGCCAGTAGCCTGATGTGTTAAGCATTGGTTACATTTTTAGTGATTCTAACTGTCATAGTGTCAGTTCGAATCACACGTTCTTCATTATCATCGCAAACGCGATAAAGTCACTCCGGAAGAATGGAAAACCTCAATAGTCGTCCCCATCTTCAAAAAAGGCGACAGATCTGACTGCGAAAACTACAGAGGAATATCATTGCTCCCAACCAGATATAAAATATTAACAAATGTCATACTGGTGAGAATCACACCGTACGCAGAAGAAATACTGGGAGACTACCAATGTGGATTCCGTAGGAACCAGTCAACAAGCGACCAAATGTTCACACTAAGGGTGGAAAAGAAGTGGGAATACGGAGAGACGGTTCACCAACTGTTCGTTGACTTCAAAAAGCCTACGACTCAGTCGCAAGGTAAAGACTATTACATATTGTAGTTGAGCAGGGAATCCCGAAAAAATATGCCGCCCTCATTCAGATTTGCATGAACGAAAACAAAGGGCGAGTCAGAATAGAAAACCACCTCTCAGAATCATTTGAAATCCGAGATGAACTAAAACAGGGAGATGACCTATCACCGTGTCTTTTTAACCTTGTGCTCGAGTATGTCATCAGAAAGGTACAAGACGACAACATGGCCGGATCATCCCTGAACGGGGTCACACAAGTGCTCGCATATGCGGATGACATCGCCGTTTTGGGCGATAATCGAGAAACTGTAAGTAAAAACTGTGAAATCATCATGCAAGCGGCAGAAGAGATGGGCTTAGAAATAAATGAAGACAAAACAAAATATATGATTACGGCGAGAGCAAGTGGACCAAAGGAAACACATAAACGTCAGAGGCAAGACATTTAAAAAAGTTAAAGAATTTAAATACCTGAGAAAAATACTGACGGCTAGTAACGAAATGTCGAAGGAAATTAACAAAAGACTGCATTCTGGCAACGCTAGTTGGCACGCAGTCAGTAAACTGCTGAAATCCAAACTGCTATCACGTAACATAAAGCTCCGTGTTTATAGAACCATAATCATTCCGATTGTTCTATACGGATGCGAAACATGGGCTCTCAAAAAACGGGAAGAAAACAAATTCCGCGTTGAGAATAAACTTTTAAGGAGTATCTTTGGCGGTAAATATGATGAAGAGGCACGACAATGGAGGAATCTCCACAACCACGAATTGGAAGAGTTATACGGCAAACGTACAATAGTGAGAGTAATCAGGTAGCGAAGATTAAGATGGGCTGGACATGTGGCGAGAATGGGCAACGATAGGACCGCGCGAAGAATTTTTGACGGGAGACCAACGGGAAAGAGACAGCGACGGAGATGGGAAGATAATGTAAGGTTTGATGTTGAGGAGATCGGATCAGATCCTCAAGCGTAGAAGGAGAGTGCACAGAACAGGGAACGATGGCGCAGCCGAGTCATTGAGGTCATGAACTTCCGGGTTCCTATAGGCCAAGAAATAATAATAATAGCGTATACGATGTCTGAATATTTTCAATATCACCGGTCATTATGTTCCTGGAATATCCTGCAATGAATTCCATCTGTTTCAATTGCTGTACGAGATTTCGAGTGCATGGTGTAAAAGACCCAACAGTGAACACCAAACTTTGAAAGAAAGTTTTTAGAACAAAATACCTCTAAAAACTCGGTCGGGTAGTCCGAAGACTTGTAAGTGAAATCTTCCAATGAGACGTATAAATGAACATAATATTCGGTCTTGAAATATTTCTAATTTTATCTTCTGGAAGTAATTATTTTGCCCGCATCGGTACTCGGAACTTTTTTTTTCTTGTTAAATTTTCCATAATGATTTGTTTTTTCCGGGCAAGGTCATTAGCCTTGCGCCAGAGCCTCCCCGACGGGGAATCGAACCCCGGTCTCCCGCGTGACAGAAGGGTATACTAACCAATATACTATCGAGGAGGCAATTGTGTATGCAATGCATAATATCATGTATATGAGAGAAGGAACTGCTATTTTTTAAATTCCTTTTGATCGAACTTATTGTTTTGGTGCCAGGTAAATTTATCCAACGGTCATAATTCTCTATGGTGAGAGCAGTCAGATGTATATTAACAAATCGTCCTTCGTTAGCAAACTTGATTGAGTGCAGAATTAATTGTAACATTCAAATGTTATATTGTTCTGTTGAAGTTCAAGTATATGTGAATAGCAGACTCAATGTCTCACTGAATTCTAATGATTTCTGAATGGCTGATTGAATCACACCTCTTGAAAGGGATCCGTATTTGCTTCAGTTTTTGCGAAAGGGATTATTACAACTATCTTGTAATTCACTTCTTTTAGCTCGCGCAGGTTAGTTTAAAAAGTTAATCATCTGTTACAAACAAACAAAAAACAGATTACTGAAGAACTTTCAAATTTAAAATAAATAATTACATATTGAAAACCCTCCCGATAAATCTTAAAAAGAAATACACATTTTGCACGTTTAATTTCATTAGCAAACGTAATCGTGAAAGTTACTTCATCACGACCAAAAAGATACCGTGGAGAATGGTATTGTGCTTCAGGACTATTTCTTTAAAGATGAACATGGTCAAACAACAGCTGTTACTCAAATACGTTGTCAGGCTATCATCATCATCATCAGCACTACAACCGGGCACCGGTCTTGGCTTTTTTTAGGAAGTCCTGAGGCTTGTTAAATTTTCCATAATGATTTGTTTGTTCCGATGGGGAATCGAACCCCGGTCTCCCGCGTGACAGGCGGGTATACTAACCGTCAGGCTATGATAACCGTTTTTTTATGATGGCTTTTGATTTTAACAAGACGGTGTTCCATCATACACAACTATAGCTACACTCGATTGATTGAAGCCATTGTTTTCCGGTCGCTTGATATAAAAAAAAATTGTGATGTTGCTTGGCCTCCGCGTTCACCCGATTTGACGACTTGACGCCGTCAGACTTCTTGCTGTAGGGATACTTGAAGTCAAAAGGCTTATGTCAACAAGCTAAAGAGCGTAGGCGGACTTAAGGTCAACATCCACAAGGATATTCCCATATCGTCCAAAACACTGGCTAATATGAGGGAAAATGGCGAAAAATAAACACATTACGCCATTCGAACTTAGGGTGACCACTTGCGGGGTATTGTATTGAAAACGTGATATAAACAAATCATCCTGAATTGAATTAACTGATTTTTACTTGATCAGCGAGAAAAAAATGTTTTTTTTTTTTTTTTTTGTTTTTAAACAAGTGCGGTCTAGGAAGTTTGGCCACGCTATATATCCTATATATTATTATCACATGTGAAGTACATGTATTAATTTATTTATTTATATACGCTTTTATTTTGGCTATGAAAACGCACACGCATATATATATCCCCTTTGTGCGCGCATATCATAAAAACATAAATAAGTAAAAAAATGTTCGACCCTTTTACCGATTTTTCAATACTAGTCCCTTTAAATTGCCATGTCCACGCTTCCTATCTACCGGCTCATCGCACTTCTTATGGCTCCAACGAAATAATTTTCCGAATGAACCGTAAGGTTAATTCAAACTCAAACTTATGAGGCACCCGTAATACTTCCCGGATGAAAATCTATCCCCTTCACCGACACCTTTTCATAGTTTTCAAATCTTAAGTTCAGTTCTAAGTAGCTTTACTTTAATTGAGTTGAACGAAAGGGGACTTTGAAATCAAAATCAAATCAAAGTGTTTCGTGTGTTCAATGCACAGTCAACGTCGCCGGCGAACCTTCACCTTATCCTGTTTTTACCTTTGTCAGTGTTGGTAAATTACCAGCTGTATTCCTTACTATATTACCTCTTCAACGGCATTGCTACAGAACCAAAAGGATCTATTTCCTTTTCTTACTTGACATCTGTCTACCTATATTGCTACGGGATAAACGGCTAGAAGACTATTATAATTGTGCACTCGCGCCTAATTTCTTACATCTGCTGCTAATGCATTTCTTTATACTGCATCCGTTGTATGGTTAAAACAAAAAAGGAAAAGAAACCTAGGCAATCTTATTTAAGGGTGAGTTAAAAACGTGTGGTAGAATGTTTTTTTAGCGAACATTTGTGCTTTCACTACATACTTATGCTATTTCCCCCTTTGCAGTTATTTGTTGTGCTGGTACAGCTAGTACTTGTGATGGCACTACACTACCTCGAACACATAACAACGAATACTATTGCAATAGCACCAAACAAAATATTTCACTTTAGTATAGACAATTTTTATATCGGAAGTAAATTATTAGATGATAAAGATATCTTTGGTATAACGTACAGTGGTCGGCGTCCTCCTCCGATGACATCAGAAACCGCACTTTATTGGGCTACCGAACACCTGTTTCTGGGGAGTGGGGATGACGACCCTATCTGCCTCTCTGTCATTTTTTCTCGTCTGGACTTTCCTTTCCGGGGGTGATTCTCGTATTCCTTTTTATAATTTTGTTTTAATTTGTGTATATATATTTTTTAAATTCCGTTTTTAATATTTTTCAAATACTTTTTTAGAAAACTTTTAAATAATTTTATGTTAAACCAAACAAAAATAACAGTGAGAATATTGAGAAAACGCTAACGTTGAGAACGGAAAAAAAAACTGATAGACCGGTTACAAATATATTTTAACTTATACAGCGGAAGTGCGCACCCTCTGACTGCCAGGAAAAATGTTATAAGTCCACTGGCTTGGTTATCTTTTCATTTCCCCTGTTCAGCTTTCATCAACTACCCGTGATAAGTAACGTTGCGATTCTGGGGCTGGCCTCAGTGGACGCATACAAGAAAACCGAAAACAAAAGCCAAAAAAAGAAAAAACTAAAAAACAAAAAGTCAACTCGGAACGAGGTTTGAGGAATTGAACTTCATTAATGAAAGCGTGGTAAGAGGGGCGGGAATAATATGTCCCGCCAGACAATAGACTGTCGATGTATTGTTAATTTACTACAAAGGCCTTATTTTATAACGATTCTTAGAGTACGAGCCTTTGCGTATGACGAAGCGGTGTAGTTTTTTTTTTTTAATTAAATGTAATGCATTTGTAAGTGTGTATCGTAACTTTCGCCGGGAAATTACATCACTTCTCAGGGGGAAGATGCAGAATTATATTCGAACGAGTTTTTTCCCCCTAACGCAATAACAGTGAAGTTTGCGTTGTTGCCGATGTATCGTCTCGCCGATGTCCGATTGCATCAAAAGTACACTTTACGTCTTTCCTTTCATTTTTCTACGAATAAAACTGATATTGCATTTTCATTCTTTCTCTTTTCCATTATAAGTTGCTTCATTTTGATTGCCTTTTTTTGTATGCCGTTTAGGGTTGAATAATTTCAACCACCAGAAGAACAATTTGGAATTAAAGCGATATGGAAAGACCAAAACCAAAAACAAAAAAAACAACACATCAATAATCAGTAGTTGTATAAATTAAACACTCACAGTTTTAAATGATCATCTCATTTTTCTTATATTGAAATGCACTTTAGTTTATTAACATTTAAATTATAGGAACACTGAAATGGGGGAGGAAAAGCGAGATGCGCCACCTTAATAACACCGATCTCTTGGAGTTCATTTTTCTATACTAACTGTTTTTAATTTTATTTTTTAATAAAACTCCTATAAAACCAAACGAAATGTACAGCAAATTGCGCAGATTGTATAGGCGGAAAAACATTTTTGTAAAAATAAAATTGTAAACAAAAAAAAATAACGCCATAAAATTGTCCGTAATCTCGGACAACTACCCTCGCTTTACAGTACCGTTTTCTTATGCAGATAGCTTATTTAGTTAATGTACACACAAGGCACCACTTACGCATACACATGCTGTAAAGTTAAACACAAACACACACACAGTACAATATTTTATATTACAGAATAAACTCCCCTATAACGCGGATATCCGCAAAAGCAGAGAATTACTTTAACGGAACGAAATTTGTTGCGGATATATATTGCTTTATAACAATAGATTTAATATACCGGAATTAACTATTTAAATAATTAATTTACCTTCAAAATCAGTTCACAGTGACGATTAAAAATCTTAACATTCTCGCGTTTAAACAAATTTATTTAAAACAAACAAAAAAGAAAAAAGAAAAATAAGTCCCGGCTAAATAGCAATTGTCCACTATGCCGCAACGGCATGCATGTGACTGTTTATCCTGTTTGGAATATTTCGTTATGCGCTCTGTCATTTTCGTGTACACTCGTTGGGGTGAAAAATCATCGTTGTAGTGAGGAGAAAGGACTCGGATCATTGTATGGTGAAGGGTGAGATGCTTCGGTTTTCTAAACCTCTCAAACAGCATCTTTTGTTTGAAAGCTATGCTGGTATTGGCACTGGCGTAGTTAGTTACATGTATGTGTAATATTATTTTTTTTCTTCTTGGGTTTGTTGATATCGAAAGCAAATTTTTTGTTTTTTTGGAAAATCAAATAACCATAAGAGTGAGGAGATAGGGGAATAATCCGTAGCAAAGGATGGGATCATGGTGCTTGGAAGAGGACAAGGATAGGATATGGAAAGCTTCAACCCTTTCTCTTATCACTCGAATGCGTACGCGTGCGTGAGTTAGGATATTCCGATACGAATGATAAAGCCACCGATGCTGTTTCTTTTTTTTTACCAATTTTTTACTTGTTCTTTATTTACAGATTAAAGGAAATTCGACGCCGATCTAAATGTTTGAATTCTATTTCCCCGATTTGATTTAATTTGAGGACTTGTAGCACAGGGGTTAAAGCACTAAATAACGGCGTTACGGCTGCCATCGTTCTACTGCCAGCAGGTATTTTTCATAAGCCTTTCACTACTTTTGGCCGTTTGCAACAAGGCTAGGCTTTCAGTTCGCTATTCCTCTTATTTATTTCTTTTTCTTTTTTAGTGCTTGTCACTGTAGTTGTTAACGAACGCGCACTGCAAGGATTGCGTATGAAGTTCTTTAGTTTAGAATCAGAGAAAAAGCTTTTGAGGCCTCATAAAAGTCAGTAAAGAAAGTAACGAATAATTTTATATTGCATCTTGTATCGCCATTGTTATTAGAAACGTAGGACAAATGTTCGCCACTAACTCTGGTGACCAACTAATGACGTTTTCATATGAATAATAAATGGAACCAATTTCGCCATTGCAATTTCTTATTCCAACTCTATTTTTTATTGTATTATACTTTCTATAACATCAACCCTCGTAGATATTAATTTTCTTTAGTAAAAGATGTCTTTTCACTAAAATAAATTTAGAGGCGGGAATCGCATTTTCTTTTCTTGTAGTAAATGTCCTGAACAGAGTTCATAATCTAAATATACAATAATTGACGTCAATCAATAATTTTTAATATGAAACATCCACAAAAAGATTTTTGAACACTTCTAAATATTTAAGCACAGTCAGAGCGAAAAAAAGAGGCAGGGAGACGGAGAGGAAGTTTAATTTTGTTCTTTTTGATTTTATTTCGGCGAAAAATAAACCAATTCTATTACAATGTTTTCCACTTCAAAACGCACTTACGAGTACTTATTTCTCTCTTTCATTGGTCCTGGTCTCATGCTGATGTTATCCAAGTATGCATTCCAATGTTTTTTAAACATTAATCAATGCCATCCTTGCAGTCAAGGTGTTATACGAGGGTTGCCTTTTATATTTCGGGATTAGAGAACAAAAACAAATATTGATCATCGAAAATCACTTTATTGTTTTTCAAAATATTCCCCATGAAGATCTATACACTTTTGCATGCGTTTGAACCAATTGTCGAAGCACTTTTGCCACTCTGATTGAGGTATCTCCAACACATGCATTCTGAATGCAGCAACCGCTTCTTCAGGTGTCGAAAAACGTTGACCTCTCAGTTTGTTTTTTACGTACGGGAATAAAAAGAAGTCATTCGGTGCCAAGTCAGGACTATACGGCGGATGACCCATCAAATCGATGTTTTGGGTGCTCAAAAATGCAGTTGTCGCAACCGATGTGTGAGAGCTCGCATTGTCGTGGTGAAGAGTGATCCGTCTTCGGCGGTTGGTTTTCCTGATTTCTTGGAAGACAACCGGCAAACAAATGGTTGTGTACCACTCAGAATTGACTGTTCTGCGTTGTTCTAGTGATACGGTTGCGACATGTCCAGTTTTTCCGAAAAAACAGGCGACCATTTGCTTGGAAGTGCTTCGTGCGCGAACAACTTTTGTTGGATTTGGCTCATCTTGAAACACCCAGACAGTCGACTGCTGTTTACTTTCGGGCTCATACGCGTAAATCCACGATTCATCACCTGTCACGATGTCATAGACGTGTTTCGAAGCACCGCGACCGTATTTTTTGAGCATTTCTTTCGACCAATTGACACGAGCCTTTTTTTGGGCGATTGACAAATTGTGTGGGATCCAACGCGAACAAATTTTTTTGACAGTCAAATGTTTATGCAATATTGAATGTATGCTGGTCCTACTAACGCCTAAGGTTGTCTCAATCTCACGATATGTCACATGACGATCTTCGAATATCAGTTCGCGCACAGCATCAATGGTTTTCGGAACAACAACTGATTTTGGACGACCTTCACGAAATTCATCTTGGAGTGAACTACGACCACGATTGAATTCACCATACCATCGATAAACACTGGTCCTTGATGGAGCTTCATCGCCAAAAATTGAATTAAGTTCATCCATGCACTGTTGCTGAGTTAATCCACGCCGAAAGTTGTAAAAAATAATCGCACGAAAATGTTGACGATTTGATTCCATTTTTGGGCCGAGATGAATCTTTTAAGTTACTGTAAACAACACAAATAGCGCTCGTATGTCAAAACGTTCTGAGTGCGTATAACCTCAAAAATGTCCAACTTTACGACAGAGCTGTCAATTGCCGGATTGCAACACTAGGGTTGCCAAATCCCGAAACATAAGAGGCAACCCTCGTAGTCTTTGATATCATTTTTATTATGAATCCAACAAGCCGTAACAAAAAAGCTGATGTACACCTGAAATCTCTTCAATGGGATGGATCAGTCTCCAGTCACACTAACTAGGTACGTCGTCCATAAAAGATTGAATTTAATAGTTAATACAATTTTTTTTACATAAAAGGCTCGCACAGACACGGATTTTGAGTTTTTCTAAAATTTCAAAGCGCAGTGCGAATCGACAGAAAGAGACAAGATAAGGAGAGGAGGTATCAAAGTACATTGGTTTTGAATGCTTTTACCAGGTGTACCGGCATGAAGTGAGTTTTTTTTTTAAAATAAAACACAAATTTTAAATGGGAAAGTAAAAAACATTTTATTCGAGGTTTTGGCCATTGCTTTCTACACATTTCGACCACCTTTCTGGCAATTTGTGGATACCACGCCAATAAAACCGGTCGTCTTTTGAGGCGAACCATTCGGAGACCCAATTTTCGACTTCTTAGTAGGAATTGAAATGCTGCTCAGCCAATGCGTGTCCCATCGATGAAAAAAAATGGTAGCCGGAAGGAGCCAAGTCTGGTGAATACGGCGGGTGGGGTAACACTTCCCAGCCGAGATCTTTTATTGTTTCTTTGGAGAGGTTTGCTGTATGACTCGAAGCATTATCATGCAAGAAAATTACCTTTTCGTGTCTTGTGGCCCATTTTGGTCGTTTTTCGATCAATACATGGTTCAAATTGATCATTTGCTGTCGGTAGCGTTGCGCATCAACAGTTTCGCCAGGTTTTAGAAGTTCATGGTACACCACACCCTTCTGGTCCCACCAAACACAGAGCATTGTCTTTTTTTCCGAACCGATCATGCTTTGCAGTCGATGTTGACGCTTCTCCTGGATGTACCCATGATTTTTTGCGTTTAGGATTTTTAAAATAAATCCATTTTGCATCATCAGTCACAATTCGATGCAATACCGACTTTCTTTCGTGTCGTAGAAGCAACGTTTCACATGTGGTTTCGCTTTTCCATCTGCCTGTCATTCAATTCATGTGGCACCCACTTTACACACTTTTGGATCTTTACCATAGCTTTTAAACGGCCAGAAACTGTTTGTTGTGCAACATTTAACATTTGTGCCATTTGTTTTTGACTTAAGGTGTCATCTTGATCCAATATTGCTTGCAATTCGGCGGCTCCAAACTTTGTTGGTGGTCTTCCACGTTCTTCATTTCGCACATCAAAATCATTATCTCTGAACCGCTTAAACCATCTTTTGCATGTTGCTTCCCATAGAGCATGATCACCATACGCCTCGACGAGCATTCGATGCGACTCTGCAGCACTTTTCTTCAAATGAAAACAAAAAATTAATGCTTTCCATAAATCATTATTTTCTGGTACAAAATTCGACATTTTTAACAGGATTAAAAAGAAGGGATGTTTGTACAATGACTTGATGCATACTAAATATGTTTGACAAATGTCATAGCAACCAAATAAAAAAAATATAAGGGCTCATTCACAACAAACGTTCCCTATCGATACATTTGTATCTTGACGCTCACTTCACACCGGTATACCTGATAAATTACGAGAACTCACTTCATTAGCCACAGCCGCGTGGTTCGGCTGAAGGATGATTCTCTGTATTTAGTTTTACGTCTGAAGCTTTAACGTAAACGGATGTGCATTTCCTGACAATTAGGTATCGCACGAAATATATATTCATCAAGATCAGGTGTGTAGCGACTGTGGTAATGGGAGTGTTCTCCAATAAGTCCTTAGGAGATGGTCCTTGTAATATCGAAAATGGTTAGTTTTAAGTAAGCATCATTACTTACTAGACAGCTCACTAGTAGACATAATTATTTACTATACAACTGCACGAGGAATTGGGTACGAAGAAAATCCCGGCAAGATAGGTGTCGCGTTTACTATAAGTGAAGAATAAACGCAATCGAGTAGTCACGGCTTTATTTTTTCCACAAACGCGCCCACAAAAGGGGCTTTGAGGCTTACTTGAATCTTTTCCGTCGCAATACTGATGAGACACTACTCTCCCCCACAAACAAAGGAACGATTAAAACAGTGGGTTTTTTAAGATGAACGGGTTCCGAAGTAGGCGGAGACTGATGAAATTGGCCGGCACGGTATTTTCGGATCCACTTGGAAAAAGAAAAAGTGATGAATGGAAAGTATTATGCATCGTTATTCCACCGGTTAATGGCCTTAATGACTAATGACCTTGCCCGGAAAAAACAAATCATTATGGAAAATTTAAAAAGCCTCGGGACTTGGTAAATAAGGCCAAGACCGGTTCCCGGTTGTAGTGCCGATGATGATGATGATTCCACCGGTTAATCGAAGAAATCCGGAAAAAAGCCTTGATCTGAAGATATTTTTCTAACGATTTATTGAACGACCCTCGTTCCCATAGAAAAGAGATAAGTATGAAGAACCTG
Organism: Microdon myrmicae; assembly: GCA_963931805.1. NCBI lineage: Eukaryota > Metazoa > Arthropoda > Insecta > Diptera > Syrphidae > Microdon > Microdon myrmicae. The sequence goes on along the minus strand of OZ007500.1, from coordinate 30,846,875 downwards.
TATTCCTATAATAGAATTGCGTCTAAGGCTTCAATAAGCTTGTATCGACTCCAATAGATAAACACGAATATACGAACTACAGTAAAGTACAGCGTCAAAAATAAAATCGCATCCCACGGCAGCAAATAGTAGTCGAGAATAGTAACTCATCTCGTACACGCTGCCGTGGTCTGACGTGTTGAGGCTTTATCTGCTGTGATTCGAACTGTCATAGTGTAGTGCTCCAAGAAGCCCTACCAATTTCGTTCCACATTTCGTTTTCCCCCACATCCATAATGGATACTAATCGAATTGCCATTCAATATTATACATATATTCATATCCCCAAATCTACGTTGAATTCAACGTCAAATAAATTGAACCAAACGTTCAATTGTCGGACATTGAATTCAATTCCAAAAATCCAAACATCACAATGCATATTTTCATATGAATTGTATGCACAATCAAACACGTGTCCAAACAAACCCATGTCCATTTGATCCACAGACACACAATTCCAGCAGCCTGGTAGTATCCCGAGCTTCGCCTGTACATGGACGGCGCTTCCCATAGTGGGACCAGGACTCAACAACAAACAACAAGCATCCATTCAGGATCCATCATTTGCTACAATTATTTAATCTTTAATATAATTCTTCTAATTGTGTCTTTATAATTGTCTCTTTGCTGTCAAGTGTTGTCTCTTTAAAATGGTCTCGTCAAGACCGATTGGTTTAGGAGTTCCTGTGACGACTCCTGCTGTTTCATCGTTGCGCTTGCCTTATATAGCTAGCAGCTGTCTTCCCGTTCGCTTGTTTTTCTGGCTGGTCTTCTCTTTCACTCGTTTTCTCCTGAGTGATTTTTCGCAATCGGCATACAGCTGATCGTCGTTTTCTGAGTGCTTTTCCCTCTTGAGTGGTTTTCTGCATCGGTGTACAGCTGATCGTTGGGCTTCCGAGAAACTTGTTTGCTGGTGCTTGCCCTGTGAAATCGCATCGCCAACAGTCTCCCCCGCAGTGCGAAGCTCTCCCTCGTGTCGCGGCGATGTCGTCGGTGGAATCAGCACTACGACGCGGCGGGTTGGTCTTCGCAGTGTCCCCCATGTCGTCCTCACATCCAGGACTCTGATCCTTCCTTTGTCCTGGCATAGTTGACAAATTTCACTGGCGCGCTGTTCCTGGCCTCCCACCCGTGCAAGACCTATCCACCTAGCGGTCCACATGTCTGCCTCTAGTCTTACGAAGTCGCTGAAAACCTTCAGCTCTGGCAGGCCCTCTCCTCGATGGCTGTGGTGGTACATGAACCACATGTACCTCATGGATGACGGCATCTTGGCAGTCAGTTCTTTTGCCATCTCAGGTGAATTCTGGTACTGCTGCTTGCCCAGCGCTGTGATGGTGGCCACGGAGTTCGTCACCCGGCCTGCAAAGATTCCCGAGGCAGTCCTTTCAATTTTGTTAACTCCACCAGGGCCAACGCTCCCGGTCTTCCAAAGCGAGCCTCCAGTCCTTCCATTACCTCCTGTGGGTCCTCGGCAATAAACAGGAGGCTTCTAACGGCCTCTCTCGCTCTTCCCTGGAGAGCTCTCCGGAGACGCGCCAAGTTTTGCGCGTGTGTGAATCCGTCGGCGGTATCTGCAAACGATCTCCTGAAAGCCAGCTACTCTTCGCTGGCACCATTGAAGTGAGGTAGTTCTACCATTTGCCTCGAGGCCCTTGCTACGGGGGGCGGTCGCGAGAATCTGGCTATGGCCTGGGCCAGATCCTGGATGTCGCTCCTTCCTTCTTCGCGATGTGCCGAACTGTCCCCGTGGTTTGGCTCCTCTTGCTTTTCACCGGGAGGCCTCGGTAGATCCTCCCATGGATTGAGGGGCTTCTGCTCGTACTCGTCCTCGTCAGCCTTCCCCTGGCTCGCCTCGCCCTCGGAGCCCGTTCTCAGCAATTCGAGTTCCGCTCGGGCCACCTTCGCCTTCGCCTTGGCGACTTCCAGCTCTCGCCTGGCGACTTCCAAACTCGCTTCGACCTCGGCTCGCCTCGACGACTTTACCGAGCTTCCTCTCGAGACTGTGCCTCGTGTTCCGCACCGCGCCTCGATCTTGGCACGGTTGTCCCAGTCTCCGTCCTCCCCGGTGACGCTGGTCCTCTGGCCTACCCCTTGGTACGTCGGGTCGGTCCTCTGCCTTGGGGTGTGGGGTTTAGAGTGGGTCCCCTTTGCTTCCGCAACGTGTGCCGCTCTTCCTCATCTGTCAAGCGCCCCAACAGGTCCGTCGTCATCTCCTCCAATTCGTGTGGGAGATTTTTCTCCTGTGGCGCTTACTCCTGGTCCGGTGCTGCCCACTCTAGGTTGAGTGGACGGTCCTCCCGTAGGGAATGGCAGCGTCCTTCTGGCTTTAGCCGATCTTGTTATCGGCATCCTCGTTTTATCGCCGAGATCTGGCTCAAAGGACCAAAAATGTTACTGCTCTGCGGACGGCGCCTTCTCCGGCGACGTCTTAGCTTCCTCACCTCCTTTGTGGACTGTATTCCGGCGCTGGTCGGCTAAACGATTTACTCGGGGGGGTATCTAAGGATAGTGTGGACAGGATTAGTTCAGGTGTTCTCTAACTACTTGGATGGAGGGATGGTGGGAAAGAAGTCGTACAAGACCGGTACGTCTTGAGTGCGGTAGTGAACGCAGATCACGTCTTTGGCGTCTGATGATCTGCGCTTTGGTCGGTGTGTGTGTATGTTTGTGCTGTCTTGTACTGTGCGTGCGTGTGTGCGTGTGGTATGTTAGCAGTATACCCTATGGGATGAGTCCAGGAATCCTCTAGTAAAGAGGGGAATGTTGTTGGCAAGGGTGCTTACATCAGTTTTGTACTGAAGAAGAAATTGTGGTGGTCTGATCCGAAGAGATCGTGAGAAAGAAGCGTCAAGAACGCAAGACCCCCGTGCAAGTAGGTTCTTGCTGTTCTGAATGCTTTCGAGGTACTTGTATGCTAATTGTTGACGTATTCGTCGATAGGGGTAATGGAGGCACCTTCGTATAGGTGAGAGTTCGGGTAATGGCGACCGTTAAGCCTTCTAAAGTGGTTGATGCATCTTCTGAGGAGGTTTCTTTCGAAAACTTGAAGTCTTCCCATTTGAGCCGAAGATATGGAGGACTATATGGGAAAGGCGTACGATATTCCAGTTCGGATTAGCTGCTTATAGCAGAAAAGCTTAATTTTGGTGTCAACTTTGTTGCTCCACTTCAAGATGTTGTGCAGTTGCTTAGACCGACCGAGGCCCCTTTGAAGAATGTGGGTCACACGTTTGGTGAAATTCATTTTTGGGGTATAGATGACCCCAAGATATTTCATCCTGTCCTGTGGTCTAATCGTAGTACCTCCTATTTGTATTCGAATATTCTATGAATATCGAGAAGTAGCTTGGGAGTGTTTACTACTCAGAATGATAGCTACTGCATTGGATGAGTTTTCCCATCGACTGTAATACTAATACAGTTCGTCTAGGTGACGGTTGAGTCGGTTTGTTGCGAGTTTAGGACTTTTGGATGACGTGTATACTAGGACGTCGTCCGCATATCATATCTGGTTTACTCTCCCGTCCACAGGGCGAGGAATATCTGAGGTGTAGATATTCGATAAGTGCCCCTCGATAGTATAGTGGTTAGTATACCCGCCTGTCACGCGGGAGACCGCGGTTCGATTCCCCGTCGCGGAGCCTCTGGCGCAAGAAATGACCTTGCCCGGAAAAAACAAATCATTATGGAAAATTTAACAAGCCTCAGGACTTGCTAAATAATGTCAAGACCGGCTCCCGGTTGTAGTGCCGATGATGATGATGATATTAGATAAGATGGGGCCTAGAATGGAGCCCTGTGGTAGGCCTACAGCGGCGTTGAAAGTTCAGGAAAGCTTTCCATTAACTCGAACTTGGAAGGTTCTGTTTAGATCGAACTGGTAGATGATACTACACAGCGTTCTACTGAGGCCAGTATTCAGTAATTTAAAAATGAAACCTTCGATTCACGTCGTGTCAAAAGCCTGTTCGATGTCCAAGCTCATCGCAATGGTGGGTTCCTTATCAAAGAGGCGCACGCAGACGTGGTTTTGAAATATGTTATATGTTATATGAATTGAGAGCCATAGTGGTGTTGTCGGGGAGCTCGGGGAGCCCCTGGCGCAAGACTAATGACCTTGCCCAGACAAAATAAATCATTATGGAAAATTTAACAAGCCTCAGGACTTGCTAAATAAGGCCAAGACCGGTTCCCGGTTGTAGTGCCGATGATGATGATGATGATCATAGTGGTGCTGTGCGCTCTTCTGAATCCAAATGGAAATCAGGTATTAGATTCCTGGCATTGATAAAGTTATTTAGCTTCTCGTATATGAATTTTTCGTATATTTTACTGATGCAAGTGAGTAGTGAAATAGGAAGAAGCTCCTGCTGTTTCATCGTTACGCTCGCCTTATATAGCCAGCAGCTGTCTTTGTGTTCGCTTGTTTTTCTGGCTGATCTTCTTTTTCACCCGTTTTCTCCTGAGTGGTTTTCTGCATCGGTGTACAGCTGATCGTTGGACTTCCGAGGAACTTGTTTGCTGTTGCTTGCCCCGGGAAATCGCATCGCCAACAAAACGAGTAAATTGGATTGTGAGTAATGGAGAAGAGATTTTGGCGAGGTAATGTAGCCACTTCGGTGATGCGATTAATTGTCTATGAAAATCCCGAGGAAGTACGTCACACGGTGAATATGATGCACCAGAGCGAATGCCGTCACAAATAAAACATCGGAAATCGCCTTCTACTTTAACTTTACTTTTATTATATATTTTGCACAAATCGTTAAACATACAATAAGGTGTCTTAGGGACATATTAGCGATGACACACACGTTCTAACGCTCTACGTTTTAACACCGGTGTAACGCGATTCAATTCCTCCTATTCGTTCCCTCCTATCCGACCGTCTGTTCTCCCCGCTCGGAAGTCCTATATCGACACTTTGACGATTCGAATCTAACTAACCATCTCCATCCAAAAACCAAAACCTGATACAGATCGTATCTACGTCTGCCAGAAGAAATCTTTCATTTCATCCGCTAACAGAATTTTCCACAGTATCTGTTAGCGGCATGTTATTAATGCCCATGGGTAATTTAGGTGCCTGAAAAGGAGAAAGTCCCTCGACGCATACATCCTTATATCATCATCACCATCCGTGGTGGTGATCGAAGTTCGGATCGACGGTTGTCGATCGTGTGCCGCTTCTATTTGCATAGCACATCTGGCGCGCGGAACGGAGATGATTGTTCGGGCGTACAGCTCGTGGTTGTTGGCCTTTTGTAAACACAACCGAAATCCATTAGATCCTTCTAATGGGTGTGAAATTCTTACAAAGGAATCGTGGGACCGGAGTATTTCCTTTGTTGGCGTTGGTCTTGTAAATCTTCCGAATTATCTTGTTGCGGTAATTACGGTTGTTTACCATTTTTGGCAGCGGATAGGCGATATGCTTTCTTGCATTTAACTGCCAGCGTATGCATCCGTTGTTATCTATCTACCGAAAATGGTAATTCCTGGTAAACATCGTGCAGATGTTTAAGATGGGAGATCTGTATGCGATGCTTTAGCTGTTGGATTTTTGGGATCTTGCCCGGAATTAGAGGTGCTAATTGCCTTTAGCTACCCGAGTATGCCTCCCTGGTTCGGTTAATTTACCGAAAATATAATTCCTTGGAAACATCGTGCAGATGTTTCGGATGGAAGATTTATGGCCTGTAATCTGGGATTGTTTTTGCATACTATGAATGGATGCGTTGACCTTGCCCGGAAAAAACAAATCATTATGGAAAATTTAACAAGCCTCAGGACTTGCTAAATAATGTCAAGACCGGCTCCCGGTTGTAGTGCCGATGATGATGATGATATTAGATAAGATGGGGCCTAGAATGGAGCCCTGTGGTAGGCCTACAGCGGCGTTGAAAGTTCAGGAAAGCTTTCCATTAACTCGAACTTGGAAGGTTCTGTTTAGATCGAACTGGTAGATGATACTACACAGCGTTCTACTGAGGCCAGTATTCAGTAATTTAAAAATGAAACCTTCGATTCACGTCGTGTCAAAAGCCTGTTCGATGTCCAAGCTCATCGCAATGGTGGGTTCCTTATCAAAGAGGCGCACGCAGACGTGGTTTTGAAATATGTTATATGTTATATGAATTGAGAGCCATAGTGGTGTTGTCGGGGAGCTCGGGGAGCCCCTGGCGCAAGACTAATGACCTTGCCCAGACAAAATAAATCATTATGGAAAATTTAACAAGCCTCAGGACTTGCTAAATAAGGCCAAGACCGGTTCCCGGTTGTAGTGCCGATGATGATGATGATGATCATAGTGGTGCTGTGCGCTCTTCTGAATCCAAATGGAAATCAGGTATTAGATTCCTGGCATTGATAAAGTTATTTAGCTTCTCGTATATGAATTTTTCGTATATTTTACTGATGCAAGTGAGTAGTGAAATAGGAAGAAGCTCCTGCTGTTTCATCGTTACGCTCGCCTTATATAGCCAGCAGCTGTCTTTGTGTTCGCTTGTTTTTCTGGCTGATCTTCTTTTTCACCCGTTTTCTCCTGAGTGGTTTTCTGCATCGGTGTACAGCTGATCGTTGGACTTCCGAGGAACTTGTTTGCTGTTGCTTGCCCCGGGAAATCGCATCGCCAACAAAACGAGTAAATTGGATTGTGAGTAATGGAGAAGAGATTTTGGCGAGGTAATGTAGCCACTTCGGTGATGCGATTAATTGTCTATGAAAATCCCGAGGAAGTACGTCACACGGTGAATATGATGCACCAGAGCGAATGCCGTCACAAATAAAACATCGGAAATCGCCTTCTACTTTAACTTTACTTTTATTATATATTTTGCACAAATCGTTAAACATACAATAAGGTGTCTTAGGGACATATTAGCGATGACACACACGTTCTAACGCTCTACGTTTTAACACCGGTGTAACGCGATTCAATTCCTCCTATTCGTTCCCTCCTATCCGACCGTCTGTTCTCCCCGCTCGGAAGTCCTATATCGACACTTTGACGATTCGAATCTAACTAACCATCTCCATCCAAAAACCAAAACCTGATACAGATCGTATCTACGTCTGCCAGAAGAAATCTTTCATTTCATCCGCTAACAGAATTTTCCACAGTATCTGTTAGCGGCATGTTATTAATGCCCATGGGTAATTTAGGTGCCTGAAAAGGAGAAAGTCCCTCGACGCATACATCCTTATATCATCATCACCATCCGTGGTGGTGATCGAAGTTCGGATCGACGGTTGTCGATCGTGTGCCGCTTCTATTTGCATAGCACATCTGGCGCGCGGAACGGAGATGATTGTTCGGGCGTACAGCTCGTGGTTGTTGGCCTTTTGTAAACACAACCGAAATCCATTAGATCCTTCTAATGGGTGTGAAATTCTTACAAAGGAATCGTGGGACCGGAGTATTTCCTTTGTTGGCGTTGGTCTTGTAAATCTTCCGAATTATCTTGTTGCGGTAATTACGGTTGTTTACCATTTTTGGCAGCGGATAGGCGATATGCTTTCTTGCATTTAACTGCCAGCGTATGCATCCGTTGTTATCTATCTACCGAAAATGGTAATTCCTGGTAAACATCGTGCAGATGTTTAAGATGGGAGATCTGTATGCGATGCTTTAGCTGTTGGATTTTTGGGATCTTGCCCGGAATTAGAGGTGCTAATTGCCTTTAGCTACCCGAGTATGCCTCCCTGGTTCGGTTAATTTACCGAAAATATAATTCCTTGGAAACATCGTGCAGATGTTTCGGATGGAAGATTTATGGCCTGTAATCTGGGATTGTTTTTGCATACTATGAATGGATGCGTTGACTCGATACTGAAAGTTTTTGGACGTTAAGTTCCTTGTTTTTTTTAAAGTCGGGTTCAACATTGTTGCAGCTTCCTATGCTCTTGTTACAGGTCTGATTAGGAGCTTTGGGGATACGTGTCTGTGGGCACGTGTAATGGACAAGGTAAGTAAGTTCCTTGAAGGTTTGGAACCTTACCTGGGCGGAATTGTGCGTTCGTAGGACGCTACAAGATCGTTTATAAAAATTATGTATAGAGTGGGCGAGAGTATGGAGCCCCGGGGAATACCCGCAATAATTTGGTGGGAGGCAAATTTTACTTGGATTGCGCGGCCAGAAAAAAATTCTTCGTGCAATTTTAAGAACAAGGTTGGATGCCAAACTCTGTCGATCGCTTTTGAGAAATTCACTCTGGGAACTGTTTTCACTGAGCAGTGAATGAAATGGTTCCGTTTTTCGTTAAGGCACACCATTAGATCTCCAATTCATCTGTTGCTATAAAACCCTTATTCACACACCGGTTGAGCAAGAAATTCAAAGAAAATAGGTCCTCATCTGATGATATTTTTCTAAGGACTGATTGAGTGACCCTCGTTCCTATAGAAAACAGATAAGTATGGTGAGTTTGTTTCTAAGTTACGAAGGCCGACGGTTAATCACTGACTCTGTTCCGATTCTACGAATACCCTTCAATTTTCGAAAACTCAGTCTTTCAGGCCATACTCCCTCTGTCCCCTGCTTGCAGGACTCCTTTGTGAGATATGGTTGTAAAATTGAAATTGTGTGGCTACCCAAATTCTGGTTAAACTCAATCGGCTAAAAGCCCACCGCTATCTTCAACAATCACCGACAATAACAACAAACTAAACAACAGATTACTTCCCACATGGTTCAATGAGGAGATTTTTTTTTATTTTTGCAACATTATTTATTGCATTTCTTCTTAGATTCTAAATTACGTGCTAGACAAAATTGCTTGAATTCTAGCTTAATGATTTTATATTTTAACTTAAATATTGCATACATATCGTTGTAAAGTTTTGCTTTTTTTGGAAATAGAGCTTAAATTTAATCTAATTCTACCCCAACCCCAGAAAAGCTAAATATGTGTAAGCTGGTTGTTATTCTATCGACTGTGGTACACATGTCCTTATTCGCTATAAAACCATCAAAACAGTTGTTGATGTTTAGGAATGTCTTCCCGATTTGTATGGGAAATATCCCTACTGAACCGTAGGCGGTCTGCTTCGTTGTGCGTGACTTCTCGATGGTAACACAATCGCCCGTCTACGGAAAATCTACTTACATGATAAATCAGCGGAATTCCGCATCAATTCATTCGACGAACGTCTCTGGTGGAACAAAAGCCGTTGCGACGCACCCTCCCATAAAACAAAGAATTTGGGTAACAAGCTCCAACATTCGGTCATTGGGTGAGATTATTTCTCTCGCAATATGCCCTCCGATTAATTTGATCGTACATACATTTGAACATACAGGGCAAAGTCTCTGCTTTTAATCCTATCCTTGTCCCTGTTCAATCCAAGTTGACATGCAGTCCGCACGTGACACCCCTGGATAGCTACTTTGGCACCCGCCAAGTAGTGAACCAATGCATGCATCGACATCCTGAGAAAAGTTGGCGCAAGGCTAATAACCTTGCCCGGCAAAACAAATTAGTATGCGCAATTTAACAAGTCTCGGATATGAACTGGATACCGGTGGAGAGACTTGCTAATAAGGCCAAGACCGGATCCCGGTTCTAGTACCGATGATTATGATGATGTTGGAGAGTTGTCTGGATTTCAGTGATATTAATTCCTGGTCGTGTCTGTCAGTGAACTGTTTGTATAATAGTTTTTATTTTGATAGCAGTCTACTTTTTTTTCTGTGAATTGAAGACATTTTAAGGACAATCATTCTATTCTTTAGGTACTTACACTTTTTATCCGTCACATTTAGGCAAATCAATGATTTGTGTATTCATTCATTTTTTCCTTGCGCCCCATACGCTAAAGCCATCATTGGTCAATATCAGTGTGGTTTCATCCCAGGCAAATCAGCGATTGATCAGATATTCACCTTTAGGCAGGCGATGGAAAAATGTCAGGTATTTAAGATTCCATTATATCATCTATTTATAGGCTTTAAGGCCGCCTACGACAGCAAAGCCAGAGTAGAACTATATAATGCCATGAGAGAGTTCGGCATTCCAAACAAATTGATACGACTTTGTAGGTTGACCATGACCAACGTAACTAGTCAAGTAAAAATAGCGGGATTGCTGTCCAAACCAATAAACATCTTTAATGGACTCCGACAAGGGGACGGTCTGGCCTGCCTCCTCTTCAACCTGGCGTTGGAGAAAGCAATCCGTGACTCTGGCGTCACAACTAGAGGGACTATTACCACCAAGTCCAGCCAGATACTTGCCTACGCAGATGACATCGACATCATCGGTAGAACCGAATCGGCTGTACAGGATTCCTTCACCCAGATCGAGCAGGCGGCACAAAAACTGGGATTGCACATTAATGAGGGGAAAACTAAGTACATGGTGGCATCTTCTGCGAAGAGGAGACCTAACGTTGGTCAAATTATCAGGGTAGTGGAGCACGAATTTGAAGTAGTGCAATCCTTTAACTACCTTGGGTCAATGGTATCAGCCGATAACAATATGGAAGAAGAAATACGCCAACAGCTGATCAAATCCAACAAAGCCTACTATGGTCTTTAAGGCTCTTTAAATCCCGAAATTTATCCAGAACATCCAAGCTACTACTGTACAAGGCCATTTTCTTACCAGTATTCATGTATGGATCAGAGACCTGGGTAGTCAATAAAAGGCATTCTGAACTCTTAGCCGCGTTCGAGAGGAAGGTCTTAAGGAGAATTGTTGGCCCCGTATGTGAGAGAGGACGATTCCGGAAACCCTACAACCATGAGTTGTACGCGATCTACCTTGAAGGTAATGTTGTAAGAAAAATCAAGCTCGATAGACTCCGTTGGACGGGACACCTAGCTCGAATGAGCGAAGAGGAGCCTGCCTGGAAAGTCCTTTGTGGCAGGATGTATGGAAGGAGACAGCGCGGCAAACCTTGTCTGCGATGGAGAGATGGTGTATACCAGGACGCCCAGAGCCTGGGCGTGCCAAACTGGATGACATCAGCTCGAAATCGGGACCGGTGGAGAGATTTGTTAAATAAGGCCAAGACCGGATCCCGGTTGTAGTGCCGATGATGATGATTAAGATTTGTTAATGGAAATGCGTGTTGACAATCTTCATGATCCGGAATTTACAATGGTGTAGGATATTTCACAATCGTACCTTAAATAACTGCTTTCAAAGCTATGAATAATGTCGTTGATTATTATTTCACTTTGGGTAAAGTTGGCCCTTCAGTTGACACATAAATAACTGAATTAAATATTATCTTAAAGAGCGATGGTGACAGCATTAATAGGTGTGCAAGTAGAAACTGGTTTTTTTTTTGTTGTTAAATTCAACTTTATTGAAAAAGATACTTCTACAAAGAATAATAATCGAAATATTCGTCATTGCTATTTATAGTCTTTGCCATTTATCGGGTAAATAATGAATACATTCATAATAGAAACTTGGTGGTTTCGAAGCAAAATAGTCATCAAGCCGTTTTTGCACATCTTCAACTTTCATAAACCGCCGGTCTTTCAAATAAGAACGATATAGATCTGAATATATGGTAATCAGAAGGAGCCAAGTCTGGAGAATATGCCGCATGGTGGACAATTTCCCAGCCTAAGGAGAAGATTAATTCGTGGGTTGGTTTTGCTGTATGTGGACGAGCATTGTCATGCAAATCACTTCATCACTTTGTACATTCCTTGGTCTCTTTCTACTATCATCATCATCATCGGCACTACAACCGAGAACCGGTCTTGGCCTTATTTAGCAAGTCCTGACGCTTGTTAAATTTTTCCATAATGATTTGTTTTTTCCGGGCGAGGTCATTAGTCTTGCGCCAGAGGCTCCCCGACGGGGAATCGAACCCCGGTCTTCCCCGTGACAGGCGGGTATACTAACCACTATACTATCGAGGAGCCTCTTTCTTCTATAGTATCACTTAATTCGATCAACTGAAACTGCCAACGTTTAGCTGTAACTGTTACACCAGGATCCAGAAGCTCGTAGTAATTAACTCCTTTCCAATCCCACCAGACACAGAGTAACACTTTCTTGGCATGAATATTCGGTTTTGCAACTGGTGTTGATGGCTGGCCTAGATCAAGCTATTCTCTTCTCCGTAACGATTTTGTGAAAAAATTCTCTCCTTTGTATCGAGAAAGTAAATTCATGCAGATTGCTTGGTCAGAAAATCCTAACTGTTCTGCAAGCTCGTCTTGAGTTTGACATGAATTTTCATCCAATAAAACTTGAAGTTCTTCGTTGTTGACTTTTTTTACGCCACCTAGACGTGGAGTGTCCTCAAGATTAAAATTTTCTTCACGAAATTCTGCAAACCACTTTTTTGAATGACTTACAAAATGTACATTCGAATTAATCAATTCCATAGCTTGAGCAGCAATATTTCATTTGAAAACAGAACAGAATGCAATGGCGTAAATGTTACATATCGACATCCACCTCTTATACTAAAACTTAGTCATAAAAATAGCAATGACCAAGCTACATACATCCAAAATGGCAAGCGAATTGGACGTGTTCTAGTATATTTTTAATCCAACCAACTTCAGAGCAGAGTTTCTACTTGCACACCTACTAAAACCTCCTATTATATAGTACTTGCACATTTTAGAGAGAGTTTGGAATATACCGATGATAACAATGCCCTACGATTTTGGTCTGAGCAAAGTGGAGAGTCAGTTTTTCGCGAGGTTTCGCATTTCTGGGCAATTTATAACATGAATTCAATTGGCGATGAATCGGATTCAACAAAGCTACTGAAGGTACTCACTCCATAGGAGCCATTAAAATATCGATATACGTCGTTTTTCCACGAACAGAATCAGCTAAGTCCTTTCACTTTTTGACTATATTAATCATGTAGTATTTGTCCGTAAATTTCACTGTATGAATCATATAGAATCTGTCTGCAAAATTTGATATTGAAGCGATTTTTTTTCAAACCTCTTCCTACTTCAAAACTAGAGACACAGTAATGGATTCAAGATTCAAATTAATTTCCGTCACAAAAAAATTGACGCAACTCATTCTGCCCATTGGTGTTTTGTGGATATTAACACAAATATTGTTCAAGTGATCTTGTGTGTACAAAAACCATGTTTACTTAAACCAGAAAAAATATAAACACAGTAGCAGTAGTGATTTTTATTGAGTAATTGTTGTTGTTTGCGAGTGCCCTATTTTTATTTAATCCTATACCAATAAACTTTTTTTAATTTACAATTATTATTACTACGTTTTTTTTTGTTTTTATTAATGTTTTTTTCTTAACTAATTTTACATCTGCCTATATTTATAAAATTGTAATTATTAATATTACTGAATAATTCTCAAATACCTCCCGTCAAAGGGTTCTTGACTCTGATGACGTTGCTAGCCAATGATCACCCCTATTGTACATTGCAGTTAGCTGTCATGTCCCAGGACGATACTCTAATGCTCCTTGTCCGTGTGCATGTCCTTAATGTCATCGTCAGGGGTTGTGAAATATGATTGATCCAAACAGTTGTGTTGATTACCAGTAGATGGCAGTAAAATTCGGTTTTGCGATCATCAATTTTTCTCCTTACGTTGCGTTCAGCTCCATAACAACAGCACTCATTGACTTTCTGTGTTCATTATTTTGCATGATATCCTTCTGCTCTCTCCGATGTCTGGTGCCCGGTTATTTTCTCTATGACGGGTTTCGATGTATGCGTGTTGTTGATTGCATTATAAAAATAATATAGAAAAGGGTGAGGGTTTTGTCTGTTGATTTCGCCTTCAACCACGTTCATAGGATCTTCATTCCTATCAACCGCCAGCATCGCAGCGGGTTAATTGATGTGTGGACTTATTGACGTCATACAGGAGTTGTCTTAGCAGGCGAAAAATATAAAGGTAGGATTAGTGTCTAAGGATTAACTATAAAATGTATACCTTCAGCGAAGAATGTGTATGTGAGTCTTTTATAAGTGCATTTTCTGTTCGGTAATGTTCGTTGCAGGATTACCTTGATTTGTTCGTACGATGGCCTGCTTTGTGGTAAAGTTTTTGTCTCCTTTTAAAGAAAAAAAAAATAGAGGAAGAAACCGCGACCAAGACAGCTCTCTGGCATTTCCTTACTAGAATCTTGTGAACACCGGAATTACATGGGGCCTTGTCCTGGAGTGTTAGGATTCGAGAGGGAAAAAAAATGAAGGATATGTTATTACGTGATTAGTACACATGATTTATCTGACTACAAAGTTTATATATTACCTAAAATGTGTGTCCGGTGAAACTTGGATGGGATAATTGAAGCGGGTTATGCTCCCTGATAGTAATTAGCCCCAATTGCTGAGTTGGTGAGAATGTGTGTCGTGGGTTTGATTGCATACATGTATGGCTAACTGACGACTCTTGCTATTGTGGCAATTCGGCACAATTACTGAATGGCAAGCCCCAATGCCCAGCAGTTCGGTGAAAAATCACTCCATTATATTATAGTCTCCGTGAAATGGTTGGGAAAATATTCTTGACCATTTTTCGGAGTTTGGCTGATGTACCCGGTCTAGAAAAAACAGCATCTCAGGGAGCTGGCTCAGCGCTGTAGGTTTCGAATTTCCTGCTTTTCTTTTTAACATACTGTATTTAATTGACCAATAATCAATTTTTACATTAAGTACTGCAGCTAACTTCTGGTGATACAATTGCTTACATGCATACATTACACATTTTTAAACATACTTGTATGTGTAAAAAACTATTTGAGTATTATAGTTTTTATTATTGTTAGTCTTCCTGGAAAAGGTCAGAAACCAGGATTTTTATTTTTTAATTTAATCTAACTTAATATAGCTTAACCTAATTAATATTATAATAAGTTAAATATGTAATGTGAATTGGGGAATATATGGATTGATGGTTAAGGAGGTAGGTTGTCGTGGGGTACGGTTTGTTCGTTAAAACGCAGAATGTTGGAGAATGGTTGTATGTTACAGTATTTGAACTGATTAAGTATCAGCTCGGTGTTATGGTACACTACCTCGTTGGAGTCATTAACCAATCTTCCAGAGGTGAAGAGAGCTCTGGTGTGGAGACAATTCAGGTAGTGAGTCCTGTTATCTAGAGGAGTTGGTAGTAGTGAATTTATTATGGGGTTGGGATAATTTGGGAGGTTTTCAATAAATTTGATAGACAGCTCTAGAAAGCGTCTATCGAGACGGTCAATATCAGCGGCATTGTATAGTAAGCTGTTATTGTAATATTTGTAAGAGTTGGGTTATCGGTTGAGGCCAGTGACCAGCCTGAAGCATTTCTTTTCGAAAGTGCGTAGCTTTTCCATTTAGGTGGGTGTTATATGATACCACAGTGGACATTCATATGTGAGTGCGGGTCTGATTATTTGTTTATAGCTGAGCAGTTTGGCTTTGTGGAAGAGACAGAGATTCTGTTGTATTGTGGCTTTACGTAAAGTATTTGTAATGTGAGTGGAGAATGAAAGGTCATTGGAAAAGGTTATTCCCAGATATTTTAAAGTTTTAGAAGGTTTTATCTGAGTGTTATTTAGTTTGAGTCTAATTTGTTTGTGGGTGCGCCTGACATTGTTTGTGCAGTGCTCATTTTTACCTTAAGCACTATAAGTTGGGTTTTATCAGGATTTAGGTGAATTTTCCATTTATTAAAGTATGTTGATAAATTTGGGAGGAAGTTATTAATGCGGATTCTTGCCTCTTTTACAAACTTGCTGGTGGAATAGAGTATGGTGACATCAGCGTAATTCAACAATACGGTATTGGGTGATTGAGACTGTTTTTTTTTTTTTACACTAACGTGCGCACAAAAGGGGATTTTGAAGTACCCTTAAATGTCAGAGCACAGTGCGAGCGGATGGAGAGGAAGTGGATAAGGAAAGGAGGTGTCGATGTATATTGGTCTTGAACGTCGGGACATCACAACGGCCAGGAAACACTGGATCAAGCATCACATTCCACATTCGTGTGGTTCGGCTAAAGAATGACTCTCTATGTTTATTTGTGCGCCCAAAGTCCACTTTCAACGTGAACTGATGCGCACTCACAGATTGACGGGTATCGCGGGAAAATGTCTGAAGGAGCGGAACACATTCAGCAAGTTCTATTGGGCAACGACCGCGGTAATACCTATAGAAAAGAGATAGGCATGAAACGTTGCGCCTGTGTTCTAAGGGCGGAATTGATCGACTTACGGCTGGGTCCCCAATAAGTTTCACTGCTCGTTTTTGCATCCTGTCAAGCACGTGTAGTGCAGTTTTGGATGCGCCTGACCAAATATGGGAGTTGAATTCCATTTTTGGACGAATATACGCCTTGTAAATAGTGGCCAGGTTGGATGGAGTGAAGTATCTTTTGCATCTCTTAAGGAATCCCATACATTTGGCTGCACTTCTCGCAGCTTCAAATATGTGGTCATTCCCAGTTAAGTGTCGAATTAATTCGAGTGACGAGGATTGATAATTCCTTGGCTTCGTCGATGCAAGTGCCGTTCATAGACAGTATATTTACTTTGCGGTTTACCTTTGACGACAAGAGGCAGCACTGAGTTTTTAGGGCATTGAACTCTACTCGGTTAGATAATCCCCACTGATACATCTTGTTGAGGTCTGAATTCATTGTATCAAGCATAAGTTGCTGGTTGATAGTGACGTTCGAAGAGTTTGGACGGGAGTGTTCGTATGAGTATGAGAAACTCAACGTGCTATCATCAGCAAACGAGTGAATTCGGTTGTAAGTAATTGACAAGAGATCATTTATAAAGATGAGGAAGAGAGTGGGTGAGAGTACCGAATCCTGGGGAATACCTACATTCATTTGATAGGAGACAGATTTGACACTATCAAGAACCACTTGGATTAAAAGGCCAGAAAGCTAGTCTCCTATCCATTGGATCAGGGAATTGTCCACTCCATATGAATGCAATTTTGACAAAAGGGCTGGATGCCAAACTATGCCAAGTATGTCTGAAGTATAGCGGGGTTATATTATACGATTGGGAGAGAGAAGAATTTATGTTGTCCATAAATTTCCTACCAGAGAGGTAGGAAGCGATAAATTTGGTGGTGCGGGTGTTTAATCCAAATATGTAATGCAGCTTGTAAAGCAGTCCTGAGATCCAAACACAGTCGAATGCTTTAGATATGTCGAGCGAGATACAAACCGTGGGTCTTTGGTTTCGAAGATTAGTTGTGATATCGTGCGTTGGTTTTAACAGATCATGACAGGTGGAATGTTGCGAGCGAAATCCAAACTGGGAATTTGCGATAATATCGTTGTCACTAACAAATAAAAGGTGATTTCAATATAACTTACATTCCAGTATCTTGCTTAATGTGTTTAATAACGATATCGGACGATAGTTCCTGGGGTTGTTGGAGGGACTGGACTTATTGATAAGAACTATAACCGTGGTTTTCCAGTTGTCTGGGAAATTTGATGCGTTAATTATGTGGTTGAGTAGAACGAGAATAGGGACTAGACAGAAGGTTTGGAATTCCATCTAAGTCTGTTGACTTTTTGTTGTTGCGTGATGTTATAAATTCTGATAGTTCGCCTGCTGTTAGGAATGGCGTATTATCCAAAGGATGAGACGCTTTTTTTGTTTCGTTGAATTTCGCGATGAAAGAGGTGAAGGATGGGATCATTGTTCGTAGTCGTTTATGGTGACTTGGAAATTGGATACTGAGAGGGAATCGGTTTGTTGATGGATTTTATAAAAGTGATTAGCTAGACAGTTTGCTGTATCAAAATCTGATTGGACTAGATGATTGTTAGTAGGGTTGACAATATAATCGATTCGTGGTTTGTTACTATTTAGTTTGTTGGTTTGTTGGCTGATGTTTTTGAATAAATCACGATTGGGTTTTATACTGTTAAGTATGGACTTAATCTGGTCGGCTAATTGTTTTAGTTGTCCATTTATCATGTTAGTTAAGAGTTGGATTTGATTTTTAATAAAAGGGGAGTAACTGCTATGTAGTTTTTTTCTAAGCTGTTTTTTACGTGTAACCTTTTTGTAAGGATGTTGGGTAAATGGTTTCCTAAGTGATTATGAGGGATGGTCATAGGTGTGTGTCTGAAGAGGGCATTTTTCAGTATTTGCTCTATTCTTAAGGCTGCTTGATCAATTCAAGCAGGGAGTAGCTTTGAAGACTCTGGCAATGTATAGTCTGTAAAACTGGCAGCAATGTTCCTATTAAGTCTTCTTCAGTTTGTCCTGGAGAAATTCGGGATCGGATTGAATGTGTAGTGTGGTTCGAGGGCAGGGATTTGGACAGTGGTATGGACGGGCCTATGATGGGATGGGAATTCGAAGGATACTGTAGGAGGTTAGCTGAGTAGATGTTTACGGATTTTAGGAAAAAATCGATTGTTGATTTAGTTGAATTGGAGATTTGTATTGGCTGTAATGGACAGTCCCCGTAAATATATGGAAGGAGTTCTAGAAGTTGGAAACCATATTATTGCACTTAGTCTCCTGCTATTATGAAAGTTGCAGGTAGAGATAGTTGGATTATTTCAGTGATGTCGGAACTAGGGAAGTTTGGTTCCCGAGAGGGGTGAATGTATACGGACGACAGTACGAGCACTTTGTTACTTCTGCAGAATATCTTACCTGCCATGTAATCAATATTATTTATATTGCTGAACCTAATTTTGGAAAATTGAAATTTATGTATTAGAATTCCAGTAGTCCGCGAGGTCCAGTGATTCGCGGATTAGAAACAAGAGTATAATTAGAGATAGATATGCGGGAGTTTGGTTTAAGCCAAGTTTCCGAGGGGAGGATTATATCTGGAGAAAACTTGACAACGAACAACTGGAGGAATATTGGCCTATTGGAATATATGGACTCTGCATTGAGGGATATGGTTAAATAACGGAAAAGATATGTGAAATTATAAGAGATAAAATCTGACCTTTTTTTCTATTTCTTAGCTGTGTTTCAGCGGGGGCAGCATCTTCTGTAAGCTAGTTGTGTATCCTGTGATGTCCAGATTAAGATCGTTACAGTTGAATTGGTGATGTTTTGTCAAGTTATGGGAATCGTTGACAACCTTAGCGTATGGCATTCCCTGGCTTTGTAGGATCGAGGTGATGTTGTTTTGGTTGGTGAAGGTTTGTTCGTTGCTATGTGTGTTGTTCGCCTTTAGAGAATCCTCAGCTTATGAGGAAATTGCGAGAAGTTAACAGGGTGCGGTCTTCCGCTGTTACAGCATGTCACTGTGATTTATTTCGTTACAATTTATCTATCGGGGTTTGTTGTTTGAATTGTTCCTGGTTCCATTCCAGACGAGCTGACCTTGCATTCTCCATGTTGGTGTTGCTCTGTACACTTTATGCATCGCATGATTAGTTGACATGCGGCCGCCAAGTGTCCTGAACCTAAGTATTTTTTTGCAATGAAGGACGTCATGTTTATGTGGTTCCTCAATCGCAATTTCATGTGTAAATAAATAATTTATTTGTTTAAGCCGGCGAATTGCCTGCGGAAATATATTACTATAAAGAAAAAGTTGCCGAGACCTTCCCCAGGCTTTTGTATGATTTTCATTTTCATTTTTGCAACATTTTTTATTTCGTTTTATATTCTTAGTTTCTAATTTATATGCTATCTTATATTATAACTTACTGATCCTACGCAGACGCTCTAAACTAAACATAATAAGACTATTGGCAAATTTCGGCGAAAGGACTTTATTTGTGGCTTTATTATGATTTATTGTTTAACAAAGGAAAATTCGAAGAACTTTGTGCCAAATTTTTTTTTCTGTTTTTACTTAAAATTTAACTTAATTCAATTTTTTTAATTTTATTTACTTTTTTTAATTCTTTTTTTTTATTTTTTATTTTTTATTTATTTAAAAGAACTGGCATCTTGTATAATGTGAGTCCCATATGTGATGAAAGTCATTTTTCGGGTAAAAATGATCCCAAGACACTTAATCTAGTCCCAGTGACTAATTCTGGTCGCTCTCATTTGTGTTCGAATGTGTGGGGAATTGTGAATTGAGGTAGACATATTTTTTAATCAGAATTGTAACAGCGTCGTTTGTACCTACCCAATGGACCCGCCCCTTAAAATTGTGGAATTCATTTAACGTGAGTACCAATGTATTTGTTGCTTTTTAGTTGACCGCCTATCAACAGATGTATGCGTTGACCTGTGAAAATGTATAAATCCTGAAATATATAAATAGTAAATAAAGTCCATATGTTACAAATTATTATGTAACATTTTATCACACACTCAATTAAGTAAGTCAATGAAAACACACTTTGTTTTAGTTTTAATGGAAACAAACTTCACTGGTTGACAAAATAACGCCCCACACACTCGACTCTAAGTATTTATTAAAATATAACCGCACTACATGACACACTCATTTCTTCCGTCTTCGATGACAACGGGTAATTCCCGCGACTCTAGTTTTGAACCGCGGTAGGTTTTTTTGAGACGTCCGCTTAGGGCGCTAGTTTGACTTAGACTCTATTATAATATGTCCGATCAGGACAACGGTTGCGCATAGACTCTTTCCATCTCTCCTTCGATCCTGCAAACCGATGGATGCATCCATTGTTTACACGCACATTAGATGTTTTTCACACACAACAGATGTATGCCTCGCAGTAAATTTTTTTGTTTATATAACATTGAAAATTTTTACGATCTGCGAGACCTGATTGTGTGGATGCGTGTGATACAATTCTTAGAACTTTGTATTTACACAAGTGTTCATTTATGGTCAACCATGGCAAAGATATTTTGTATATCTTATTGCTTCACTACCATGGAACTGTTATCTGTTTTGAGTAGCACATTATTTCTTTGTGCCGTCATAGATTTTTTTTCCAGATGTGGTATCTTTGTATGCATTTAGTATTTAATGCACTTTTCCAAGTACTCATTGCATTGGATATGTTGATTAGGATTAATCAGCATATGGGGGTTCACACGATGGTGAATCCTATTAATTGTGGCGGGTGGCCCCAAAAGGGTAAGTATTAGGGGATGGTAGGCGTTGCGTGTAACACGTATATCTGAATAAATTTTATGATGGCGCAACAGATAATGAGTGCACCCGTATGAGGATGACAATCATGGTAAAAAGCAATACAACAATATCTTTGGTATCGTTGACCACGAAAGGAGGTCTTGTATAAACACAAGCTATATACACATCCCAAAGTAGTAAACGATTGCCGGCGATCAATGAGGAATCAAATGCAAACAATAATCTGAAAACCAAGGGTCAAAAAAGAAAGTTGCACATGCATGCAACTTAAAGAGCGTGTGTCTGCTGATAGGGGGACCATATCTGACTAGCATATTCGAGCAGTGGGGGGACAAATAAAAAGTGGAGAGACAGGGTGTCATTGGGGTTGGAGAATTCTTTTGAGCACCGTGTAACAAGTCCAAGGGTTGAGTTGGCTCTAAGAATCATATCGTCAGTTAATTAAATTCTTTACCGCATAAAATTCCAAGGTCGCGGATCGATTGGGCGATGGTTAAGGTATGGTAATGAAGAGAGTAGGGGCGGGGAGGAGAAGATACGCGTTTTCGTGAAAAGGTTATAGACTGACATTTAGCGATATTGAGCTCTAAACAGTTTTTGCGACACCAAACCGAGAAGTTGTCGAGATCTGATTGAAGTAATCCAGAGTCAAGTGGAGACATAATAGTCTTATAGAATTTTGTATCGTCAACATAGAGAGACACACAGGAGTACTTGATGACTCTATCGATATCGTTTATAGTTAGAATGAAAAGTAGGGAACCTCAGTGACTGCCTTGGGATACCCCGGAGGTACCAAGGAAGGGATTAGATGTCGCGAATCTGAAACGAACACTGTAGATACGATTTTCCAAATAGGAAGAAATTCATTTTAGTAGAATGGGTTTAAAACCGTAGGTGGACAATTTAAAAGCTATGAGTTTATAAGAAATCGAAAGCCTTACTGAGATCGGTTGTAACCACGTCGACGACTCTCTAGGGCGATCGGTTTAAAAGGGAAAGGAGGTAATGGTACAAATTGGCTCTAAATCTAAGAAGACTGTAAGGATGAGGAAATACAGGAAAAGGCTTAGCGTTTCACGCTCGTGTTGTTCGGTTGAAGAATGTTAACCTATCTGTAAGTCTGGTTAAAATTGGTGCACAGTGATATAACATTTGGAGAGGTGAGATGAATTGACTAAGCATGGTTGAGTAGCGACTAAGCTAATACATTTAGAGAAGAGATTGATAGGATACGTTATGTCCGTGTTCAAATGAGGCCTTGAACTGTGTGTTTTCTTAGTTACATTTGTGACGTCCCTTCGAATATTAGTTAAATTCCGATAGTCTAGATTGAGAGCTCCTACAATCTAATACAGGGCTCATCATAAATGGCAAAAGGGGATTTAATTTTATTCACTACTCCTAAATGGCTAACGAGTGTGTCTACATTCTGTACGTTTTGAGGTTCGAGTATTAGTTGCATGGCAATAAAAAGAATAAACATTTAAATAGTCGATAACTTAGGCTTAAGACCTGAACATATTTGTACTATACTCTGTAAGAAAGTAAATAAGGTACACAAACATCCTGATATGAAAATGAATGATTTTTCCGATCGTAACAGTTTTTGAAATAATCAAGACTAGTCTTTTTTATTCACCGATACGCTGCATTTTGTTGTAATGTAATAACGAAGTAAAAACACACTTCGTTCTCGAAAGCTGATGTTGAAAGGAGCAAGTGTGCAAGTTTTAAAATGAAAATGATAATATGGATGTAGGCAAATGATTGGAGTTTGAGACACCCTTCTTGGAAAGATGCACTTGTTCCTCGATACCCTATGAATAGAATTTAAATTGCGCGTACGCACAAAAACCAGCTTCCAGAAAGAAAGAGTAGAAAAACACAAAACAGATACATCTTTGTACTAGCTCGACCACAAAAAAAAACTTTTGCATTACAGCGGAGGAGAAATCGTAGTTTTTTCCTCTTTTTACTTTGAAAATATAAAGCACAGCCATGAAAGTGTGGGTGAAATACTATTTGTCTGTATTGAAGAGCATTTCAACCCTCAAAATTCTATCTTCTCCCTGGTGCTATATGTGTGTAAGTGCTTTCAAAAAATCAAACGATGCATGACGCGCCCCAAGAAGCTTTTGCATTTCTATTATAATTTTGAAAAACGACGGAAAACGAACATTTTTATTATTATGGTGTTAGCCGGAAGTGCGCAGGCAAGTGTGCTAGGTCATGTCTTGTGTGGAGTAGCTTCTACCGTAGCAAGGCTATATAGCTATTTGAAGGGGTTTTATGCACTAGTGAGAAAGAACAAGCGACGGGGGATATGTGGTAGGTGTATACAATTCAAATTTTCCTATTTAGAATTTGAATGCATATTGTCACATAGTAGACGTAATTAAGCAGAGTTATCGTGGCGGTAGGGGTTAAGGGGAAACGACAAGATAAAATGGGATAAGAAGGTGAAGAGGTTAATGCGGAGACAGGAAGTTGGACAATAGTAGTCACAGGGAAGTAAAGGCACAGTATAAATTCTTCAAAAACGTAATTACTAGATAAAGTATTTGTAATATGCTTTTACATATAGAAGTATGTATAGGTGCTAACTAGGTTCGTCAGTAAGGTATTGAAGCAGAAAAGTCACCGCACCTTCTAGTATCACGCGAAATTTTATTTATACTAGCCGTTGTATGTATGCATTTATTATTTGAATTATTGTGTTCTATCTTTAACACCAACAAATACTTTTATCTGGTGACTTTAACATTGTTTAATGAAAGGCACGAATTAATGGTGGCTCTAATAACCCCACAATATGGCAATATAAAACGTGGATAGGTAGAAAAAAAAGTAGGAAGGGAAAAAACGCTAATCACCGAGAACGAAACAACTCTCCTGGTTGACTGGCATGGGACTTCCATTACATTTCATCTTGATCGATTGTATTTGCAAATTATATTCTATACCAAACAACTTGGATTCTCCAGTTTTACGTTTGGTGGATTTTGCACCCCATTTATTAGCTTATTACATGGCTGGAAAATAAATCTTGTTAAATTTAAGAACTAACGTAACCAGACTAAAGTTAATCTATGAGGACGAAAGACGGTGTATTAGATTGGTTTTTGGGCAGGAGCTTGATAAATTGAAGTTAAAAAAGTCAGGGTTTAAGTTAACTTTGCTCATCATGAGGGTACTGGGTTCTTTAAGAAAATGGATGGCATGCTACTCGTATTGTTGTTGTTTATCTTGCTATGGTAAGGTTGCTGCTTTCTGTTGATGTAAATTTGTTGTTGTTGATATTATTGTTGTTGCTGTTGAGGCAGTGGTTTCTGTTTTCGTTGTTGTTGATGGTTAGTTGCCTTTTTTTATTCAATATCAGCTTTTTTTTCTTCTTCTTGCGTCTTTCTCCTTTTATCGTGCCCTTATATTCCTTCTAACTTTTGTGTTGCTATCCGTTGCGGTTACTTCTGGCCTTCTTCTATCTTGAGGAGAGAGTGGCTGCCTGAATCCAGGCTATAAATAAGGAAAACACAAAGGTTGCTCTTTCTAACAAAAATTCTTTTGTTGTGTTTTATTTTTTCGGCTTTATTGTGGAGTCTCTCAACGTGTAATTTATGTTACAGTTTGTTGGGCCCTCCACGTCTAATTTTATTACAATTCAAGACTGACTTTCAAAATCAATATTAATCAGTGGGCTTTTCCACCGATTCCCTTAGCGGATGTTCTTCTACCGTGGCGTCGATGCTTATGATGATGCAATCATACGATAATTACGTGTGTCCTTGGATGATTCATGTAGCATTGTAATGTTTGGAGCATATGTTACGAGGATGATCGTAAGAATCGTTTATTGATCGCTTCATGCTCCTGGATTTTAACATCCTCCCCGCGTTGAACAGGGTAGTTCAAAATAAAATTGTTTCCTCTAAGTTGTTGGCGTTTGATTCCCTCTGGACTCTCTGCATGTGAACTTCATGAATCCGCCATTCGATGCCGCTGGTCTGTCTTCGTGGGTGACGGGTTCGTGCTTTGGCATGGAGTAGTTGACATTGGATAGCAGTGCTAATCTGTAGGTGGATCTCTGAAATGCGTTATTGGCCACCTGTACCCTTGGCCACCCTTGTGACGCCGTCTTCGAGGGTAATAACGTCCCTTCACACCAGTGTTAAACTGGGGGTTTTGTCATAGAATTTTTCGAATTTAGAGAATTAATACATTACGACTTCATCATAGGATCAGACGGTTTAAATACTTGAGGCGCTAGGATAAATATGAAAGAAATGAAATTAGAGAGAGGAGACCAAGTGAAAACCCAAAATTTAAACTACATAGTAGGCAATCGAAAGTACACACAACAAATAGATGAGCTTGTGGCGATTATCATAGTTATGTGCCGGCACGGCGCAGGTCCACTAAGATTCCACTATGTAACACCGAAAATTGCTCACCAAAAACCAAAGTTCCAAAATACGGAGCGGACACAGAACCAACACAAATAAACGCAGGAATTGTTTGTAAATTTTTTATTGTTGCATAGGGTTACTTTGATTTTATTTTATTTGTCTTTTGGTTTGGGAAATCTACACTTTACATTTATTTTGATTTATAGAAAAAAATTTTATTTCAATCTACATGCGATCCTTGTTCTGATGTAGACTATTTTTTAATATTGGTATATTCACGATACTGTTCATTGATTTATTCATAGTTCTATTTGATGTACTCTAATGAGTTTTATTTTATTTGTTAATTAAGATCACGCCATTTAACATAGATATTGGTAATGGGTTACACCGGGCCAAGAACTATAAGTTTCCGACTCCGACTCCGACGGTGGTTACATTTCGACTCTGGGGTGTGCGCATCCCCGTACGCACGCTACGAAGGATGGTAACGAACTCAGCGATCTGCACTCGTTGGTGGCTGAAATCCGACTCGTCAGGTACTCAGCGATTAACCACGAGAGACTCTGGTGAGCCCTCTCTCAGCTAAGGGTGAGTTTTCTTATCTTTGAGAGAAACGTGAAGTTTCTCTTTGTGGTGGTGTGGTGGAGAGTTGGAGAGGATCTCTCCAGATCGATCTTAGCTAGTGTGCTAATGATCCATTGTTTACTCATGCACGAAGATCATGGGAAACGAAACTGGAACAGAAGGATAGAACAAAGGACATCGTACTGGTCATGGATGCAGCTGTATAAATAGTCTGCATCGCAATTAGGCAACTGATGCTAAGAGCATTTTAGGTACCCAATGGTGATGGTTTACTATATCTTACCGTACGTAAAGGTTCGAATTTTTTGTATGCATGTTTATATGCTGAAGAATGCGATTCATGGCGACTAGTCGGTAGATGCGTGCATTGCTTGGTTGCCGCGGCCATGGAGTTGCCAGGAAAATGTGTTGTGCACGTGGTGGCAGGGAACGCTGGCTAACAAGGGCGCCGATAAGTTTTCCTAATTAAGGATGATGCTTTACCTGTAAATAATTCTTTTCAGGGAATTTTGAAGGTGCATTGGATGCATGAATGGTAAGAATTATTTACAGGGAATTTTAGGTAATGCATTATGTGCATTAAATATCCTTGATGGAGGAAACGTTTGCAGATTTTCAAAGGGAGTTGGGGTGGAACAGTGGGTGGTTCTTGCGTAAGGTTAGAGAACCCCCACAAGCTCATTAGAAATAACAAACAAATAGACAGATCCCGAAACCACGAATGGTTAATGATTAGAGAAAATTGAACAAAAACACGATTCGTGAAAAATATCCTATGCCAAACATTACTCATACGATACAGAATCTTGCCGAAGCCAAATTGTGCTCCACCATAGACCTTGAATCAGGATTTCACCAAATACCAATTCAAGAGCAAGACAAGGAAAAAACAGCCTTCGCTGTGAATGGAGGATTATACGGGTATAACAGGATGCCATTCGGTCTCAAGAATGCACCGGGAATATTTCAAACGACGTAGACGACATTCTAAGACCCTACATTACAAAATTCGCGTATGTCTATATAGACGACGTAATAGTATTTTCAAAAAACGAGAAGGAACATATGAAACACTTGACACAGATAATTGAGGCACTCACAAACGCGAATCTCACAATTTCCGAAGAAAAATCCCATTTTTTTCAAACCATACGTAAGATTTCTGGGCTCTATTATCAGCCGCAAAACAATCAAAACAGATCCAGAGAAAATAGAAACTATAAGGAATTAGCCCAAACCACCTAATTTAAAGGAGCTACGAACATTTTTCGGCTTAGAAGGATTTTATAGGAAATTTGTAAAAGGCTATGCTGCCATTGCAAAACCCGTCACCAATTTGTTAAAAACGGATGAGGCAGTTTCAAAATACAATTGTAGTAAATACGAAATTAAACTCAAGCTTGAAGAAGAAGAAGCTTTTAAAAAAATTAAACATTTAGAAGACTGCTAATGAACCATTCGAACTTACGACAGACGCATCCAACATAGCGATTGGAGCAGTCCTATCTTAGGAAAAGAAACCTATTACATTTGTATTTAGAGCACTATCCAGCACGGAACAGAAGTGCGCTACAAATGAAAAGGAATTAGTAGCAATCATATACTCGATAAATTCCAACTATACATACAAGTTGTATCAGACGTAACAATTTATACAGACCACCAATCACTAACATACGCACTTTCTGAGAAAGATGCGAGTTCAAAGATCCAACGATGGAAAAACAAAATTGAAGAATATGGTGCAAAAATTGACTAAACCAGGCAAAGAAAACGTAGTAGCGGAGGCACTCAGTCGACAAAAACTAAACAATTTCTCTGCAGAATCGGTCCACCCCACGGAAAGGTCACCAGCATACATTTTTAAAACCATTAACAAACCAGTTAACCATTTTAGAACTCAGATATTCACCGAGTTTTCTGACAAAAACGGAATACAACCACGACACACTTTGTGCGATATAAAACACCTGTTCAGATTAAATAACCTTAACGAATTAATACCTGAGCTTAAAAAATTGCTAAAACCTGAAAGGATGAATGCAATACATTGCGACGAAGTTGTGTTATACTGTGGGGGGTTTCTCTATTCTACATGAGAAACAACCCACAATTCCAACGAAAATTTCCTACCTAATTTCGACCGCCTTTCAGCGCGTCATATCAACCCCATTTCCCCCTACTTACTTGTTCACCTGCAAATCATGTTTCCACCAAGGACACATAGCTAAACTCATTGTACCACGCAGACAATGCATAAATGAGTTTAGCTTACCTTTTTTGCCATACGGCAACTCGTGTCCATGTAGATTAGCGACAACCAAATCCAGCCGGACGAAGTTGTCGTATCATTGCAGATTCGCTTGGGAAATTTATTACCACATTCGATTGAATCACGTGATAATATTTCCCTAGCGTTACTTCGGCTTTTCTCCAGACACTTCATTCGCTGGGGATCAATGTTCTCTTTTTGCAGGTGAATATCATCAGCTCAATTCTCCTCTCTTTCTCAGTTCTGCCTTCGTATGGATCAATGTACACTGAACTCACCATACTACCGAATCAGGTCAACGGGTTCCGCTCAGAACTACATTGATTCATGCACATACAACCAAATCCACCCCTAGGTGATCGTACATCGTGTTTCTGTTCTCTTATTGTCCCGCTCTCTTCGATCATCAGATTACCGATGTAACCTACCACACATCGAAGGACGTGGCAATGAGATAGCAGAAGTATGTTCTCTTTTGGTTGTATCCAATTTCTTCCCTTTTCAAGTCAGTCGATTAACGTGTTTAATCAAGGGAGGTGGTGCCGCCAATTGCCACCGCGTGTGCATGCTCATGCACACGCTCGTCCGCGGACATCCTACACTGTGAAATAAGTCGTGTCAACCAGTACGTTGTAATTGTAATTATTAGAAATATTATCTGAGTTATGTGTTGTGTGACCGCATCGGAATTTTGTCTCTAGTGAATATTTTCAATAAATTAAAACGCTTGCTGGCAGTGCTATCTGTTATCTTTTTTATTGATTACTTTGGTGTCTTAACTCACTTATTCGAATTAGACTTCAATCGTTTATTTATCTATCCACTCGAAGGAGATGTCGTCCAATATGCGCATCGGATTCGGTACAACCAGGAAGTGGACGTGCGTCCCATAAATGTTTACAATTACACATTCTTCAATAAAGATGAACAATTTCCACGGATCGATAGGAGGTATAAGGAATTCGTGCCGTACGTCGGCACATCTACCATCAACTTATACCCCCACAATACAACATACGAAGAAAAATAGGAACCGAGGTAGATTGTGAGAAAATAGTACACACACCCAATTCAGTGAAAGACATTCGGCGGATTTTGCGGTCTATGTCCGTCGGTCAGTGGAGGTGTTCCGCCGAACACTGTTCCAAAGAAATCGAAACACGGATTTTTTTTTGTTTTAAATTTTCTTTATTATAATATACACAATTCGTTTCGAGGTTTTGCAATATAATGTTTCATTATCATGTAACACAAATCGTTTCGAGGTTTCGCAATACAATGATTTATTATAATATAACACAATCGTTTTGGTGTTTCTCACTATATAATGTTCCGTGATAGGTGTATGTATCAAAACAATTCAATAGACACTTGAAGACACACGGCTCACAGTCTTGAATAATACTTGTCTTTTTCTTTTAGGATTTAACACCACAGGTCCTTGCTAATTCACATCAAACAAAACACAAGTTATGGCGCTAACGTTTTGGAACATACACGGCGCGACCTTTTCGGTTAACACTTCCTGTATACTTCCTCCTTCGTTCGGAATCTATGTTTCGACTGAGGTTACTTTCTCCGGGGATGATTCCATTCAACCCCATAGTTTCTTTTTCCTTTCGCTGGTGGTGACTTGCCTCTCAATCGATAATCTCTCCACCAGGGACAATCGTGCTCACACATACAGACGCGGGGGTTATTGCCTGGTTGCTGTGGATCATTCTGTGATCGTCAGAATTTCACACCTCTGATGCATCGGTTATGCACACAATCGAATGTGTGATTTAAATTAATTGATCATGGGATAATGTTTACTTTGCCCTATGGGAACAGCATTTTCGTTTATTGTTGTTGCTCCGCAATGGCCTTTGTTTAGGCGAAGTACATTGCGGCGGGGACAAAGGTTTTGTCGACGGATTGGTTTTCCGGCAATTCGCTTATCGCCGACGACGTGATGTTTGTCGACATCTGGCGCACCTGTGCCAACCGTTTGTGTATATCCAGTTGATGGATCGATACACAATTTCTATGCTGGGTCATGTCCTTCGATCGCCGTGCAGGCGTAGGAAAATTGGCCGGACTTGTGGCCCATGTATCTGTGGATACGTGGAGTTGTTGACTCCAGGATGAATGTTACCTTTTATTTCAGGTGGAAAGGAAGACTTTTGAGGACACGTGTCTGTGGGCACGTGTAGTTTGGATATAGGTGAGTATGTTCCTTGGTGGAACGACGACATCCCCAAATTTAGAACGCATATCAGATGCAGCGCTTCCCTATCCCGTTGCCCTTTTGTTTGTTCTTATCCTTCCCCTTTCTCTTAATCCCCGTATTGTTTTATTGGTTTTTCGTTTGGTTTTAATTCGTTAACTTCTCTATATTAAAAAAAAACAAAAAAAAACCTTTCTTTACGTAATAGATATACTTACAACTCAAAATGTAAGAGGACCTTCTCTTATACACAGCTAGGTTATATAATTTAAGTTAATTATAAACATATTCACAAACAAACAAACAAAAGCTGAAAGGCTATCACTTGAAGGCAAAAAACTTGTATAACTTAGAGTGCTCGCGAAGAGGCAGTAAGCTAATTTATAATATTAAAAATAATACAAAATGTAATCTAAACAAAGAAATAAATGCGTTTTTAAAGTAAAGTAAAAGTAAAAGATCGCATTGGATATCTCAAACTTCGTTCATATGGACTTTCACAGCAGCTTTGCGACTGGACGAAGAGCTTCCTCTAAATTGATCCGGGTTGTTGTGGACAGTGAGTGTTCGGATCTATATCCTGTTAATTGTGGGGTGCCTCAACGTTCAATTTTGGCTCCAACCAAATTTTTGCTTCACATAAATGATCTGTTGGAGACAACGGATAACAAAGTGTTCAGTTTCGTGAATGATAGTGCTCTTGTTTCCTCTTTTTCGAGTGATCGACCGATTAGTGCATCAATGTTGCATCAGCTGAGATGTAACCAGATCGACTCTCTGAATCGGGATTCTGGAGAAGGTCCTGCAGTGGGGAAAGGCCAATCTAGTCGACTTCAATGCAGCGAAGACACAATACACAACATTCACAATGAAAAGTGGATCATCAGTTCCAGAACTGATGACGAATGGCCAGGCCCTATAGTCTGGGGAAAGCATGAAATTGCTCGGGGTCACGGTCTGTGGGAATGTATTGTGGCATAAACACGTGTCGAACATAGCCAGGTCCATATCAGGAAAACAGAGTTATCTTTTTAGAGCCGAGAAATATTTTACTCTGGCGCAACTTTTTCTCCTTTATAAATCCCAAATTAGACCCGCGCTCGAATATTGCTCAACTGCGCTGAAGTCGGGGCTACAGTCGCTATCACATCAAAGGAGCGTAGCTAATCTCTGTCTGTTTTACAGATATTATCACGGGTACTGTTCTTCGGAGATTCGTGGTATTGTTTCGCGCAATTCGGTTTATATGCGCTGCACGAGACAATTCGACGCATCCCACCACTTTGCGGTTCATCTCCCGACGGCGCGAACATCTTTGTATCAGAACTCGTACCCTTACAGAGCGTGAAACCTGTGGAATTCCCTCCCCGCGCGAGTGTTTCCGGAGCGTTACAATCTGCAACTGTTCAAGAAGAACTACAAGAGTTATTTGGTGGCATCTCGGGCCACTATAGGTTCGCCTCTCCTAAGAGAAGTATATTAACCCTTATGTCAATGACCAACTTTACCGACAGTAATCATTTCGTCGCAATTTCACGATTGCTCGGCCTAGTAGACGAATTTCGGTCCCATGTCTTAGATCATCTCCATTCAAACGTTTCTGAATGATAATTACGAAATGTCAATGAAAAAAAAATTTTTTTTTACTTTCAAATTGACATTTTAAAAAATCGAAATGGGTACCCGGGTACCCGGTCATTGACATAAGGGTTGAAAAAAAACCATTTTTGATCCTTTTTTTGCAAAAAATTCAGCTTGTTACGACGCGTCTCATCTCTAAAATATCGATCAAAATCTTACGAACCGATTCGTGTAAAAAAATAGCACTTGAGCTCTCTTAAGCTATAGCGACAATTTTCAAGCACCAATTCCTTTACTTTAGCGATATTGTCCTTAGTCACAGCCATTATTGGAACGCTCGCGGGACGCAAATCATTAACGTCTTGACGACCACTTTTGAATGCTTTGTACCATTCATACACTTGTGTATTCGATAAAACTGAGTCGCCATAGTTCTTAGCCAACAATTTCAACGATTCAGCACAAGAAATTCCGCTGGAAGTACAACATTTAATGCAAACTTTTTGCTCAACCAAATCATCTACAATAAAAATCGAAAAACGTACTTGAGGTGAACCAACAAGATCAGCAGTTGTAAAATCTGACAGATAACACTCAAACTTGACATCAAATCGTCTCACGGTGCCAATTTCATGGCCAAAAGAAATTTGAAAACCGGCTTACTCGGGAATATTACATTCGAAATTTCGGGAAGGCATAAACTTCAAGGATATAATCATTTCCAGGATTTTGGGGATTTTTTTCGAAGTGCAAAAAAATATATGCCTAAATATTTCGTTTAAAAAAGCTTTTTTCGAATGGTTTATAGTAAATACCCTGATAATTAAACTTGAATCTGCAATCTTCATATATATTTTTAGTAGCATAGCAAAAATCAATCACTGAGGCGTACAACATTTTGCATGGCAATTTTGAGTTATCAATGTATATGTTTATCTGTTTTGGAATTTGTTGTCTGTACATAAAGAATAGGCCCATTAGTACACGCTAATGATTCAC
The DNA here is from genome assembly GCA_963931805.1 of Microdon myrmicae. Classification (NCBI taxonomy): domain Eukaryota; kingdom Metazoa; phylum Arthropoda; class Insecta; order Diptera; family Syrphidae; genus Microdon; species Microdon myrmicae. The sequence continues at coordinate 30,813,777 of OZ007500.1, read as the reverse complement.
CCATAGCCATCAACATTTCAACAATGTACTAATAATAAGAACATTGTTCTCCCTAATTGATGACTGTTGTATAGGATCATTCTTTTACAAAAATCTCTTCTTTTACGAAATATATTTCCTAAATTTTTATTAGGAGGCAAAAATGCTACTCGCAGTCTGACATAAAATCTGGTCCTCTAGAAAACATTTATGAAGGGTTCTTGTTTTTATTGCCTTATTGTTTCGTTTACTTAAGAACGTTTTAATTATATTTTTGTTGCCGGGTTGCTGTTCGGTTTGACCTGTGAATGGTCTCGTTTTATTGTTTCTTTCCATTCGACCATGGCCTAATTAACTTGTGGAAAACCCAAGTCGTTGTGCAAAATTGTTCGGGTTAAACATGTGATGTTGTGAATTTACATCGTGGGTGTGATATCCTTTAGAAGTGGTTGTCTGCGATGATAAATTAAATTGCGTATCTTTCCTGCCAACGTAGTTCTGCGATGCAATTTTATAAATTGCTGTTATAAGATGATACTTGAAATCTGCCCTACAGCTAATTGATACTTCGTATTATTGGGCTGTACGTAGCCCTGCAAAGTTATTTCCACAACTATCTTATAATTGGTGAGCAAGTAGGATCTCGGCTCTGAAGTTGGCTGCATTCAAAACATACTTGGACGTATCCAATTCGCTCGCAATTTTGGGTATGTGACTATGTGACTAAGTTTTAGTCATTTACAAGCTTTCATTCTGGGTGCATCAATTGTGTAAGAGATGGATGTCGATAAGCTACATTTACCCCATTGCATTGTATTCTGTTTTCAAATGAAAAAAAAAAAGCTGCTCAAGCTATGGAATTGATTAATTCGACTCTCGGCGAACATTCCGTGAGTCATTAAACAGTAAAAGAGTGATTTGCAAGATTTCGTGAAGGGAATTTTAGTCCGGAGGACGCTCCACGTCCAGGTGCAGTAAAAGAATTTGACGATGAAGAACTTCAAGTTTTACTGCATGAAAATCTACGTCAAACTCAAGAAGACCTATTAAAAACGTCAGGGTCGGGTCTAGACTCATCACCGTGTCAGAAGATGTTGACTTTTCTTTTTAATTATTTTTATTGTATATCAGTTATAAAGGAGAAGCCTCCACACAATTTACAATTCAAAGATATGATATATATTAAAGCATAATATCTTTCGACTGAAATAAAGGGTGGTTAAATTTTAAGGGCAGATGTTGAATGTGAACCACACCGAAACGTCAAGTTTTTTTGTGCATTTCATTTGACATTTCTCAATTTCAGACTAACTCAATTTGAACCATGGAAAGATACACAATCGAGCAACGCGTTAAAGTTATTCAGGCTTATTATGAAAATGGGCGTTCAAATCAAAATGCATATCGTGCACTTCGTGATTTTTTCGGTCAATTTAATCGTCCAAATGTGCGTACAATCGGAAAAATCGTGCAAAAATTTGAGCAAACCGGGTCTGTAGGAGATGTGAAAACACCAGTGCATGCTCGTACAGCTCGTACTGCAGAAAATATTGCTGCTGTTCGCGATAGTGTGGCTGAAGAGCCGTCCACCTCAACTCGTCGTCGTGCCCAACAATTGCACCTCTCACGCTCGTCGTTGATGAACATTATGCATAAAGACTTGCATTTACACGCTTACAAGGTGCAATTGACTCAAGAACTAAAGCCTCTTGACCATTTCAAGTGTCGTCAATGGTCAGAATGGTGGCAAGAAATGGCAACAGCGGATGATCAATTTTCGAAGAAAATCATCTTCAGTGATGAGGCACATTTTTACCTCAGTGGATTCGTCAATAAGCAGAATTGCCGCATTTGGGCGAATGATAATCCAAGAGTGATTGTCGAAAAACCAATGCACCCACAAAGTGTGACTGTTTGGTGCGGTTTATGGGCTGGCGGCAGCATCGGGCCGTATTTTTTCCAAAATGAGGCCGGTCAGGCAGTTACTGTGAATGGTGTTCGCTATCGTGAGATGATAACGAATTTTTTATGGCCCGAATTGGAAGATATGGATGCGGACGATATGTGGTTTCAACAGGACGGTGCCACTTGCCACACAGCTAACGAAACAATAGCTCTTTTGCGCGACAAATTCAATGGCCGTGTTATCTCACGTGGTGGCGATGTCAATTGGGGTTATTTAAAAGAAAAGTTGTACGTCGATAAGCCAGCAACAATTCAAGAGCTAAAGGATGAGATAATTCGGCACATTAACGGCATAGAACCTCAATTATGCCTCAGCGTCATCGAAAATTTGTACCATCGGATGGAGGTGTGCCACCGAGGTCGCCGCGGCCATATGGCCGATCTTTTGTTCCACGCATAATTGAACCATACCAATATTATCATAATAAAAAGAAATGACAATAATTTCCTAAATAATTTGTGTTTTATTCAAAATCAACACCGGCCCTTAAAATTTAACCACCCTTTATATAATATTTTAAAATTAACAAAATTGAGGAAATAATTTCATTAAAGGGAAATATACAACAAAACCCATTACATACATTTTACTTAAAATCTAAAATAAATTAAAAGACAGATTGGATTGCAATACCATGATTTAGAAGCATATATATATATATGTTGTGCATTCCGAACGGTATCCGAAGATGCTATAAATTTTTTGGGCGGGAGAACGCCACCTGACATTGCAGCTAAAGAAAACGCTGCAATGCATGAACTCTCCCAACAGAATCGTCGGAGAATGCGGTCACAATTAGAGCGCTCAAGCCTAAGAGAATGGCAACGAAGGTGGGATTCTTCCACCAAAGGAAGATGGACCCACACCATCATCGTATAGAAACATGGGTGAAAAGAAACATGGCGAGCTGAATTACCATTTGACTCAGCTAATATCAGGACATGGATGCTTTCGGCACTACTTGCACAATTAGAAGCATGTGAATCACCCATACTGCTTGTATTGCGAAGGCAAAATAGAAAATGCGGAACACGTACTCACAGAGTGCGTGAGATTCGACACCGCGCGAACGATTTTGGAGAGACATATGAGACGGACAGTTACTCCGGGAGGAGTAATAGAATACATGCTTAGTTCAAAACAGGCGTGGTCCGGAGCAAATGGTATTCTCTGTGAAATGATGCAGCAGTTGCGACGTGACGAGCGGAGTAACACGTAAACTCCGTCCCGCCCCGCGATGGAATATCTAAAAGAAAGTTTCGTGGGGATCAACGGGAATATGAGCCTGGCGGGAGGTGGTTTTAGTCGGTAAAAACCCGGCATGCCCCTGGGTCGGTCTATAGGTATCTTTTGAAGATTTCCACCTTCCTACCGAAATCAAAAAATAAAAACGCATATATATATATATATATATATATATATATATATATATATATATATATATACATATGCATATATACACATACATATGTTAAGGAGTTAACAATTAAACACTATGTTCATTTATCAGAGAAGTTACATTTAATTAAGAAAATTTTGTTGAGCTTGCGTATTCTATCAGAGACCATTTCAACATTAGCCTTTTTATGTAAGTCGCAGGTAGAATGATGCCAAGGCAGGTTGAGCACCATTTTGAGGAGCTTGTTTTGCATCGTTTGCAATCTTTTTATATGGCATTTAGCACAGGAGGCCCATACCTGAGACCCATATAGCAAAAGTACTTGGAAGATGACTTTATGTATAACCATTTTATTTTCATTTGATAATAAGGACTTCCGATTAATAAATGGGTATAGCAACTTAATTGCAATATTTGTTTTATGTAAAGTCCCTCCAATGTGTTCCTTAAATGTAAGTTTATTGTCAAAATACACCCCCAGGTTTTTCATAAATGTGGTATCCATTTACTGAAAGCTAGTTGGAAGGTAGGAAAATTGACTTTCTTTTTCTTGTGAAGAAGATAGCTTCCAATTTCTCAGCATTTACTTTTAGTCGCTATTTCTTAAAATAATTAATTAGCATTTCTGCCGCAAATTGTAAGTTTGTCTTGATGTTGAGACCAAGTGCGTGCGAAGAAAATATTGCGGAATCATCAGCATATAGAGCAAGTTCACAATACGCTAATTGAGGGATATCAGAGATAAGGAACACCTGATGATACATTTAATACTCGTGAGGCAGTATTGTTGACATGGACTTTGTAACGACGGTCTGCCAAAAAACTTTGAACAATTTTACAAAGAAATGTAGGAAAAGTTGAATCATTTTAAATAAAAGACAATTGTGCAATATAGTATCAAATGCTTTTTCGATATCCAGAAGTAACATTCCACTCGACTTGTAGATGACCCGATTTGCTTTGATACTGTGACGTTTCTAACAGATACACCCACAATTCACAAGCAAATAGTGAAGAACACCGAACGAAAATCGAATGAGAAAATGTATCAGAGCCGTATACCATAGCGGTAACATAACAATTCCACATCAGTTGAGTGTACTTGAGTTTAGAAATCGAATTCGTACAAGCGGCAGTGGCCTGATGTGTTGAGCATTGGTTATATTTTTAGTGGTTCTAACTGTCATAGCGTCAGTTCGAATCACACGTTCTTCACTATCGTCGCAATACGCTATAATACCACTACAAATTCTTAAAATTTGATGGCTAGTGTTATGGTAACGTCTAAAAACAAATTGTTCATTTGGGAGGATATCTCGTCCCACAATAATTTTTAACATCTTACTCTTCAATACCTTTTCATAAATTTTGCTTAAACTGCTCAGTAGACTTATGGGTCTGTAACTGTTTGGTTCGTTAACAGATTTGCCTGCTTTTGGTATGGGTACAATTTTTTTTCCTTCCAGGTGGTAGGGAAATATTGCATTGTTATACAAGCATTAATAAGAATGTTAGAGCTTTGGTAACAATTTCGGGTAATTTTCTTAGAAAAATATTTTTAATGTCATCTACACCGCCAGCTTTCTTTGTGTTTAGATCAGGCGTGAGTATTTTAATTTCTGCCTCACTCACAAAAGCACTTGCTGGTGTTTCAGTTGTTGTGACGTTTAATGTCTGTATCGAACTTTAAACAACACGTTGCACAATCAGTGTTAAAGTCCCCTAGATGTTGCGCAACAGAATAGTTTTGCGAAAAGTTCAGACAGAGGATATTGGCTTTATCAATATCCATGTAGTACATGTTGCCACCGTCTTCAAGGCAAGGAATTTGTCTATTTTTCTTTTTAATAACTTTCACAATATTCCAAAAAGGTTTAGATGCTTTATCTAAAGACCTAAATGTGATTTTCCATTCCTCGTTGCGTTTTTCTTGGACGATCTTCGTTATTAGTTTGCTCAGATGCTTAACCATCGCCTATTTCTTCGGTGCATATTTCGCACTCTTATGAGTTCTAGGAGATGAGTTGGAAGTTTCATGCAATAGTTTTTTTTAATTTTGGAATGCTTCTATCCCCAGAACTGAGTATATGGTATGTTCAGTAAAATTTTTAACAACGTTACCAACATCATCTTTGCTATTTACACTTTCTATGTCAGTGGAAACATTTCTAAGTTTGCTTTTAATTTCAGAACGGAAAACATTCCAATTGGTTTTACTGACGTCCTGAATATATTGCGGGCGTTTTTCACCTGACCAAGCAAATTGACAGATGACTGGATTATGATCTTCGGACAGGTCATTTATAGAAATTGGCTGGGAGATATGACCGGATAAGTTGGTAAGGAATGAATCAAGAACAGACGGATGACCATGAGAACCAGGCGGATACTAAGTGGGACTGGTCCGAAACAAACCACGAACAGACGTCGTAGCAAAAACATCAGACAAAACATTGCCACAACAGTTTTCTCGAATGCAACACCAATCCCTATGTCTGGCACTGAGATCACCTCCAATTAAGAATCTCCATTGATACTAAATAGTTTCCTTAAGTCAGTTTTTAGCTGCTGCCTCTTTTCAAATTTTGTATTCCCACCAGGAAAAAAAACACAAAAAATCTTTAGTGTATCCTCATTACTTAAAGTGAGCTCTATACCCAAATTTTCGACAAGCTGCGTTCGAAGGTTTTCTAAAAGCCTATGTTGAATTAATCTCTTTACTAAGATCGCTACACCACCACCCTTTCTATTTACTCTATCGATAACATTTAAAATTCGGTGTTGAGAATATTGTAGCTGAATTTAACCACGTTTCCGTGATTAGTACAACGTCAATATTATTATTATATAGAAAGTTAATAAATCCAAATCATCATCATCATCATCATCATCGGCACTACAACCGGGAACCGGCCTTGGCCTTATTTAGCAAGCCCTGAGGCTTGTTAAATTTTCCATAATGATTTATTTTTTCTGGGCAAGGTCATTAGTCTTGCGCCAGAATAAATCCAAATGCCTTCTATGAATACCTCTTGCGTTCCACGTCACAATACTTAAGTTACTATTTGTCATATTACTGAAGGTTACTATATAAAAACTTAGTTGCCAATTGTGCAATGGCATTAAATTGTTCTAGTTTACTTTTACAAGTATTTAATTTAGTGATCATTTCCATGACAAGAGCATTTAATACTTCCATAGAGAAGAGTTCAAGAAGGTAAACGCCTCAGACTGATCCACTTAGAAAGATATGATGAAGTCAACGCAGAACGATACGCGACGATTCGGAGAAAGACAATGAGACTCTTCAAACGCAAAAAAACGCGAATGGGAGAAGACTCGGATCGAAAAAAGCTTACAAAATGCCAGAGCAAAAAACATCAAAGCTATGTATGCCGGCATAAATTTAATTAGAAATGGCTACCGAGGGCGGCCAAAATAATTCGAGACGCAAACGGCTGTCTGGTCACAGAAACAAACATTATCGTGACAAGATGGAAGCAGTGTTTTGAAAACCTGCTCAATGTGCGCACGCATCAACCACAAATTAACACACCAGGCGTAAATACAGCCGAGCCTCAGATCCCAGAGTCCTCTTTCAACAAAGTTGTAGACGCAATAAATCGATTGAAAAACAACAAATCTCCCGAAGTCGACTGCATACCGGCAGAGCTTGTGAAGCATGGAGGAGAGGCAACCGCTCGATAGATCCACCAGCTCATCCAAATAATATGGGATAAGGAAGCCACTCCGGAAAAATGGAAAACCTCAATAGTCGTCCCCATTTTCAAAAACGGCGACAGATCTGACTGCGAAAACTACAGAGGAATATCATTGCTTCCAACTGCATACAAAATATTAACAAATGTCACACTGGCGAGAATCACACCGTACGCAGAAGAAATACTGGGAGACTACCAATGAGGATTCCGTAGGAACATGTCAGCAAGCGACCAAATGTCCACAATATGGCCACTGCTGGAAAAGAAGTGGAAATACGGAGAGACGGTTCACCAACTGTTCGTTGACTTTAAAGACTCTACCATATTGTAGTTGAGCTGGGAATCCCGAAAACATATGCCGCCCTCATTCAAATTTGCATGAACGAAAACAGAGGGCGAGTTAGAATAGAAAACCACCTCTTAGAACCATTTGAAATCCGGGACGGACTAAAACAGGGAGATGGTCTATTACCGTGTCTTTTTAACCTCGTGCTCGAGTATGTCATCAGAAAGGTACAAGACAACAACATGGCCGGTCATCCCTGAACGGGGTCACACAAGTGCTCGCATATGCGGATGACATCGCCGTTTTGGGCGATAATCTAGAAACTGTAAGTAAAAACTGTGAAATCATCATGCAAGCGGCAGAAGAGCTGGGCCTAGAAATAAATGAAGACAAAACAAAATACATTATTACGGCGAGAGCAGGTGGAACTCAGGGAATACATATAAACGTCAGAGGCAAGATATTTGAAAAAGTTAGAGAATTTAAATATCTGGGAATGATACTGACGGCCAGTAACGAAATGTCGAAGGAAATTAACAAAAGACTACCGGCAACGCTAGTTGGCACGCAGTCAGTAAACTGCTGAAATCCAAACTGCTATCACGTAACATAAAGCTCCGTGTCTATGGAACCATAATCATGCCGATTGTTCTATACGGATGCGAAACATGGGCTCTCACAAAACGGGAAGAAAACGATTTCCGCGTATTTGAGAATAAAGTCCTAAGCGGTATCTTTGGGGGTAAATATGACGAGGAGGCAGGATAATGGAGGAAACTCAATAACCACGAATTGGAAGAGCTATACCGCAAACCCACAATAGTGAGAGTAATCAAGTCGCGAAGATTAAGATGGGCCGGACACGTGGCGCGAATGGGTAGACCAACGGGAAAGAGACCGATGGGACGGCCGCGACGGAGATGGGAGGACAATGTTAACTTTGACCTTGAGGAGATCGGAACGAGAACGGTCGGGCGTGGAACGAGATTGCACAGGACAGGGACCGATGGCGGAGTCGGGTCGGTGAGGTCATGAACTTCCGGGTTCCTACAGACCAATAAATAAAAATAAAAAGAACAGTTCACTTTGGTTAATATTTAAATTGTTGCCGCCAGTAGACATCACTGATGGGACAATGTGTTTCCGTGGATTAGGGATGATATTGCTGCACCTTGCCTCTGCCGTCCGACTTCCAGTCACTCGATTTCGTAGGCCCGGGAATTCAATTATTGAGTGAATTGATATCTTTGCGTTGTCACTTCTGCTGCTTCATTCGATTGCTGCTGTTGCTTGGTGCCGCATTATTTGGTTTCGCCACAAGTTTCTGCTTTATTTTCAAATAATGCAGTCTACTTTCGTATCCATTGGCTGTAGACTTATGATTCCCTTTAGAGCTTGCACACTTTAAGATATTTGAATTGCATTGTTGAGCTTTGTGAGAGCCGGCGCAATTTTAGCAGTACGTCTTGTCGTTATAATTTCTCTCACCATGACCAAGCATCTGGCTGTTTTTACAATGTGTTAATTTATTTTTTTGTTTACGATAAAAGTTTCATTTCACTTACGTGTGAAATATCGCACGAATATTTTTTCTCAACTGGTCTTAACCAGGCTAACACTAACATTTTTTAAAAAACACAATGTAGAACCTATCTGTGTAGTGTCCGTAATTTTTGTTCACACTTTTAACTTCCTTACATTTCAGTCCGAGTCGTATTAGTTCGGTTTTTAACATTCCAGTGTCAACTGATCCTAAGCCCTATAACACGGCTTTAAAAACTCATTCATTCATCCATTTTTATATCATTTTTTATTTCTTCTAATTATTATAATTTACTTACTCGCTAGACAAAAATGATTAAAATCTAGCTTATGGTATCTTATTTCCTAACTTACTGGTCCCTGGCGGACTCTCTAAGTTACATGCATACGCTTAAAGCATGCAAATTTGTTTTCGACATTATGATTATTTTGTTGACATGAATTTTAAAGAACTTAATTAGATACAAAGAAAATGAAGAACAGAAAAAAACGGCTTTAAAAACTTTTTCACTTCTAATGTCATGTGTAAAATATTGACATTTGCCTTCTTTTAGTTTAAGTTAAGTGTTAAATTATATGACTCCACTGAGTCACACAGACTTTTAATTCCAATCGACATTTTTTTAATTGAATAGTCTACCACGTGTAGAGCAGTCATTTTTTAATGCCCGTAATCGCATGATTTTTGTAATAGCTTTATAGGCGGAGGTAAAATTTTCCGCGGATTGTCAACGGATATGATTTCACCCATGACGTAACTATCATTATCGCTATCCTGCAAACACTGTAAAGGGCTCCAACAATTGGTCGGGGAATTTTTTTTTATTTAAGACCATTTCCAATGGCGCATTGACTCATTTTTTAGAGGACAATGAAATGGTCTTAGTATTGGGGGACCGAGAACGTTTACTTATTTTGTTTAAGTTTTCAGGAAAAGAGTGAAGAAGAAGGAACAAAACTGTACAACACGAGAGCAATTATCACTGGGTAATACACTATTTATTTATTTTCCGCGTTCGCGAGTACGTGCGCACTATCCGATGTTACTTCGATTACTGATGTTGACTTCTTTTTGTTATTAACCATTTTCTACATAATTTGATTAGTGAAATCGGCAATACATGACTTAACTGAAAAAAAAAATATTCGTTCGGAAAATTAAGAACTTACATGTTCGTATTCATGCTTGTGGTGGCATTTCCATTCATCAGCTCCATTGAACTTTATTGAAGCTTGTCGAATTCTCCCTAGAACATTAGACAAATATTGCAAACCCTAAGATCACAAACGATATTTGTTAAGTTCTTTACACTGACTTTTTATAAATTTTTATCAACCGTCAAAAAAAGTGCCTAATACAAGGTGTCCCGAAAGTTTTTTTAAAACAAACATTTTTAGTAAAATAATAAGCAGATACGTTTAGTGAATCAAGATTTACATTTTTAAAATTCAATTCACAAAAATCATATCGACTATATGTGCTCCATTATTTTCCTGGCACCACTTTACACGTAATATAAAACATCTGAGAACTACTGGTTGCATGTTTATGCTTGAGTATTTGCTTTTAATTTATTGAGTATTTGCTTTTAGTTAATTGAGTATTTCAATTGTTCAGGAAAAATTTCACTAACAACTGGTAAAAACATGTCAGAGGTATGAGATATCCCTTCATCTGAAAGCTGGAACTACCTGTAACGATTGAAAATCATGTAAAGCTGGAGTGAAAAGTTGTTAATCATCGCCACATATCGCTCTCAACTTATAACAACTCTGCAGCTTTTTTTTTCGAAAAAATATGGGGTCGAATATCTTTTGCGCCGATATTGCGACCCAAACGGTAACTGTTGGTGAATGAAGTGGCTTCGCGTCTACGCTTTGGAAACGTTTCACCCCACATCGACTGTTCTGATTATTATAGTGGCCATTAATATGAGTGCTTCACCTTCATCTGAAAAGCAATTGTTGTCGATAAAGTTAAATTGATCTATCAACCGGTTACCGAATTCGACCCTTAGACATCAGTTGGTTTCAATTGTCAGACCAACTATATCTCACGTTGTTGAAGACGCAAATGTTTATTCTTTATGGGATATCTAGAACGTTTAGTAATATTTAAGGCACGTACAGTCGTGTAAACAGAGAGATCGGAAGTCTGTCGAACTGACTGACGCACGTTCTCAACGTTTTCCTCATTTCTTGACATCCTAGGTCAACCCTTCTATGTCAGTTTCTTCAAGTTTTTGTAACCATGTTTTGATAAGATGAGGAGCTTCTCTAATGTGACGAATTTGGTATAGAATGTAAAATCGTTTTGTATAACGTGCACATACATCACTTATGGTACCCTTTTGTGAAACCCTTCATATCAACTGAATTCCTAGTGACGGGGCTAATTATCAGCATACATATATCCAGCGTTTCTCTTAGCATTCATACATGGAGTGATATGAATTAAAAACGATTCCTGGGACGCGATGTATTAATGGTTCAAACTGAGTTAAGCAATGCCTTGGGCAGAACTTTATAGTCTTCTTATGTATGGGCTGAATTGTCTTTAAAGGTAACTAAATGCTCTGTGGCGACCGCTCGAAACATATTATCTCCTGTTATTTTCCCAATATTTTCCTCATTTATAAAAACGATCTTTTATCCATTATCCATTATCCATTACTCATTCGCTGTTCGATTCTCATTATCAAATATTAACCAAGTGGAATTCAATGGCTCTAACACGCCGTCTTGATACTAGTGTCTAATACGAATCCTAATATAGATACAGGGGCGATAAGTGTCATGTGCTTTGTCAAAGCTAAGGAACGAATTAAAACAATGAAATTGAAATAGCCACGTATCTGAAGCGGTGAAAAGTACAACCAAATGTATGGAGTTTCTTAAGAGATGCACGGCATACTTCACTGCATCTAATCCGGCCAAGGCATATATTCGTTCTAAACTAAATGCAATTCCAGGTCTTTGATATGCGTCACTAGAGAGTAAGTGCATCGTAACCTGTCTATCTTTTTTCTGTATGTCTTATTACGGTCATTGCTCAGTTGAACTGAACTGAAGTCAGTTATATCAAATCTCCAAACATTTTCCCGTGATATTTGAAGTTAGAGAGTTTGCATCGGTTCACATTAAAAAGAGACTTCAGATGCACAGGTAAGCACAGACAGTCATTCTTCAGCCAAATTTCATGAATATGGAGTGCTTTATCTTTTCATGTGACAAAATAAAGCTTCTCTGTGTGCCAAGCCATAGTGGGATAACAGGCAACGAAGTAGCAGATGCTGCTGCAAAACTGGCCATCAAGGAACCCCTAATAATGTTTTTCGTTGAAAACAGCAAGGACTTACATAGATACTTTAATAGTGAGCTCCACAATTTAGAACAAAAGGACTGGGCAGGGTGCTGTTCTTGGGAGATTCTTGGCATTGTTCCACGCAATTCGGTTTATATGCCTTCCACAAGACAATCCGACGGATCGCACCGGTTTGTGGTTCATCTCCCGACGGCGCGAACATCCCTGTATCAGAACTCGTTCCGTTACAGAGCGGGGAAGGAAGATATTATCACGGGTACTGTTCTTCGGAGATTCGTATTATTGTTCCACGCAATTCGGCTTATATGCGCTTCACAAGACAGTCCTACGGATCCCACCCGTTTGTGGTTCATGTCCCGATGGCGCGAGCATCACTGCATCAGAACTCGTTCCGTTACAGAGCGGGGAAGCTGTGGAACTGCCTTCCCATGCGAGTGTTCCCGGAGAGTTACAACCTGCAACTGTTCAAAAAGAACTGCAACAGTTATTTGATGGCATCTCGGGGCGCCCACTCGACGCTACAGGTTCGCCTCTCCCGAGAGAAGTCTAATATAAAAAAAAAAAAAAAAAAAAAAACGTATGCAGTAGTACACCCCAGAAGAGAACCCATCACATATCCACCAACTGCCGCAAAACATAAAATCAGGTGCTTCCTCGGGCTGCGCCTTGGGCACACATTTATCACCAACCAACATCTCATCAACAGGAGTAATCCCCCCTACCTGCCACATCTGGACATCCAATTCCAACCTATCCTCCAAACACATACTATTTGAATGTGCAGGGGTAAAAGACCTTGTATGCCAACATTCCCACGACGACATCATCAACATCATAGCCGAACCATCATCGTCCAATATCGATAAGCTCTACAAACTACTAACCTTAGTTAAGCTACAAAATCTAGTGTAAACAATATTAAATATTTATATTACTAGCCGAAAGCCTTAGTCGCTAATGCTATTAGACTTAAGTTACCATGTAATTTACTTACATTGTACTCGTAATAAATAATAATAATAGTAATAATCTTTTCATGTCTTTCCTCGTCAGTGTAATGTATAGGCTTTTAAAACCAATGTACATTGATAACAACTTTGTTTAACCTGCCCCTCTTCCGCTAGCATTGTGCTTTGACATTTAAAGGTGCTTCCAAATCTTCTTTTTGTGTAAGAAAAACTGAAGTCATTAATGTGAAAAAAATAGAGTGGGTGTCAGTATAGAGCTTTGGGGCATTCCAGAATTAATAGAAGGTGATTTGAAGATACGCTGTCTACAACAACCCGAGTGCGTCAATTTTTGAGGAAAATGTTTGTCCACAGGGAAAGTTGTTTGGAAAATTCATAAGAATGAAGACTACTTAGAAAGGCTCTGTACAAGTCGCGTTCAGCGTAACATGGAGTCTCACAAAACGGGAAGAAAACAAATTTCGCGTATTCGAGAATAAAGTGCTAAGGGGTATCTTTGGCGATAAATATGACGAGGAGGCAGGACAATGGAGGAAACTCCATAACCACGAATTGGAAGAGCTATACCGCAAACCTACAATAGTGAGAGTAATCAGGTCGCGAAAATTAAGATGGGCCGGACATATGACGCGAATGGGTACCGATAGGACCGTGCGTAGAATTCTTGACGGTAGACCAACGGGAAAGAGACCGGGAAGACGGCCGCGACGGAGATGAGAGGACAATGTTAGGTTTGACCTTGAGGAGATCGGATCGGATGGTCAAGCGTGGAAGGAGAGTGCACAGGACAGGGAACGATGGCAGAGTAGAGTCGGTGAGGTCATGAACTTCCGAGATCGGATCGGATGGTCAAGCGTGGAAGGAGAGTGCACAGGACAGGGAACGATGGCAGAGTAGAGTCGGTGAGGTCATGAACTTCCGAGTTCCCACAGGCTAATAAATAGTAAATAGATATACATATATACTTATATAATATATGACTTTTTTTATTGTAAAAAGTTTTAGTACACTTTAACATATGCATATATATATATAGATATGTTAATATAAGAGTTAAAAAAAATCGTATGTCTTTCGAAACACAAATCGTAATTCTACAAGAACAAAATAGGCAGTTGACAAATGTTGTGAACAACTTCTTCACAGAAGAGACCGTAATATATCCAAAAATGCTGTCCCCAAACATAGATCCCGTTAAATATATTTCGAAGTTGCAGAGTTCCATGGCGACGTCGGAGAATTACAAAACTTCGTCGACTTAGTTGACAAAATATGCCCCATTGTCCCACTTAGGGTGCAGCGGCGTTTAAGCAATTGTATTGCTCAATTGATTTTCGCATTTGACCGAACCAATTAAAGTACAATGTGGATCATTCGTATCGTTTAATAGGTTTGCGTTTCGTCGCTATGTTATATCTGCCCTTTCGCCTATCTCAGCACCTTGGCGGACGCTCCGTTACATGGTGCGCCAATTGTCTTTGAAGGCGCCGGCAGTGTCGTATGAGAACACCTGTTCTCGGATATAAAAAGCAAAAAATGTATTCGTAATATGATAGCGTGCGAAATGCCGTATGCTGGGTGCATTGCTCGTTTTTGAATACAAAGTAAAAAAATGCATTTGTAATAGCGTGAGTTATTTTGTGCTGTTCCTGGAGAAAATATTTTCAAACGAAAAGACCTTTGTCTTGTTTATTTAGAAACTATGTTTCCTTTTATTATTTTCCTCCTCTGAGCAGCTCGTGTATTCGAGTCCGTAGTCAGAGAGGATCTCCTGTGTTACATTTCGAACTTAACTGTATTTATATTTTTCGAATCTATTAATATCTTAAATCTATTAGGTAAAACAGGTTTTGAAGTACCTGTGTTTCTATTATTAAAATTCACGTTTTCTTTTGTTCGTGTTTTGGGAGTGACATTAAGTTGAACAGATTTTGAAGTATCTGTGTTTTATGTTTTGATTGTTACCTATCTTATATTTTAGGGGTGTTAACTCGTGCAGCTTGAGAAGTGGGAATGCGTCATAGGCGGGCAATTTACGGGGGTATTCAAATGAATATTATGAATATCGCAACGTGCGCGATATGAACATTAATTGTATAATGTTAATTGGACATGTGACATTGATTGTGGGAAGAATTAAATTGATTGTATTGTGTGCGTTAATTGGTTATCGGTAAATGGGATTATTTTGTGGGGTACTACAATTCAATGGAGGGATGGATGATCATGAAATTTAATGGTAGAATAGTAACCAAATTCAATAAAAAACTGGGAGTTTTAGGATCTGGAAGATACTTAATGGTTCAGGAACATTACAAAAGTGATAATTTATGACATCAGTAACCTTATGTTCACTGGGGTCTAGTGAGTTAAGATTTAAATTGAAAGTTAGAGTTTAAGCATTTGTCTAGCAAGTAAGTGAAAAAGCTAAGAGAAATAATAAATCAAAAATGTATATAAAATGTAAAGAACTTCCAATTGAATATTCAGTTTAGAAATTGATTTTATATTCTCAATTGAAAAAATGTGTATGCGATCCGGTATGGGTTCAAAGGTAGGTATGTGGGTGGAGTAGATTTGAGGAAACAGTATAAATGCTTTTCTCATTTAGATGGCTTGATCAGACTGGGTGAAGACACAATCGCGTATAAGTCGTATTTGGGCTAGTGTAGTTATGTCGAGTCGTTTGACGAGTCAACTCGTATTTTATGAAATATATGCGGGCATAATAATAATGATATGGAAGATTGATATATATCGTTATCACAATATTTTACCAATCGTTCATGTCAATAGTATTATATACGCATATATTTCATAACAATATTATTCGTCCTCATTGGCACTATAACCGGGATCCGGCTTTGTCCTTATTTAGCAAGTAAAATTTGATAAATTTTCCATAATAATTTGTTTTTCCGGACAAGGTTATTAGCCTTGCGCCAAACACAATTATTATTTGCATAATTTATTGACTTAAAAGATTGATGGTATTAATATTGATTTGAAATATTGCAGACTGCATTCAACTTTGCCCAACAAGTTATGATAGGGCTCCATCAGCCTACTTTTTCATTCACTTGCAGCAGTATTTGTGATCGTCATTCCGCAGCCCGGAAAATTTGAAACAGAGATCGGTGATTGAACAAAAGGGTTTCCAATGATTTTCATAATTGGCAGACGACTTTTAGAAGTGTAGTCCTGCAGAGAATTTTCGAAGGTTGTTTCTGCATACCTCGATTTATTCGGAATGTCTCAACTCTAATTTACTCTGTGAGGCAGAAAACCATTAGAAGTATTTCCCAGCCCGTGACTACAACTGTCAACGAAACAACTAATCAGAGCATATTTCGCTAGTATTCCCTTCTTCCACCGTATTTTAAACAAAGCAACAGACCCTTGCACAGTCACATAACTTTATACAGTGAACTGATTGCATACGAATCCATATACTCTCGACCGTATGGGAGCTGTAGGTATTCGTTACATGTATCAAATCACATATCCTTTGCCATTTAATACAAATATGTGAATCGCATAATACTTTAATTTCGGTCCATGTGCTTTATATTACTTTTATTGCATTTTCCAGCTTTCAGTTTCCCTCGTGTAAATAAATAAAACCACATTCTCAAGTGGAAGCACTTAAGGTCCCTTCTATACGCCGGTTGCCCCATATGAATTGTCGTCTGTTCACTGCCTAAATTGAACAACAGAAAATAACATCACCCTAAACTCGAACGAAAACACTTCTGAGACTAAAAGTACGAAAAAGGATACTCAATACTCGACAATTCTTACAATGTGTCGATACTTTGCTCTGTAGGAATTGTGAAAAAGACTTTTTAAAGGCCCTCAACAAGGCTCTTGTTAATCTTGAAATTAGTCTCAATTGTCTCATCAACCAAATACACAGAGTCGTACCTTCTGTCAATGGGATACTATTGAACTTTAAACAGTAGCAGTGCATCGATCGAAAGAAGTTTCACATTCTAGCAAATATTCTCCCTTCAAAGATTTTATATTAAAACAAAGTCTTCAAGCGAACAAGATTACCCTTCAACACCAAAAAGATACTTTTGATTTCAACCGAAAATGTTACCTTGTATCGTTATAATCAAATTCAAGGATGCGTTGGGAACTTACTTTACACTCAGGAAGCAAAGAAAAAGAGGTCGTTTTTGAACGACATTAGTCAAGGGAAGGAATGAACCAGAAGAGTAGAGAGGTTTGCGAAGTCCTTGACACGAAATCGATCAAATATTGCATCCGATGAATGTGAAAGTTGCATTATGATTCAATGTAGGACATTTTATAAGGATTCGTTTGTTTCTAGTTTGTATTTTTGTATGAAATATCAAGTCACTGTGATTCTCAAAAGGATTTAAACAACAACGAGAGGTGAGACACAGAGAGCAAAAACAATACACTCGAGCTGAAGAAACTTGCTACTATATTAATCTTTAAAACAAGTTCAAACCTGCCCGATATCTAGTAGTAACTTGCAAGTTCATGGTTTCACAGACAAGGCTTTCGGGTCGTCCTATAAAAACCTTTATTCAAGTTTTTTTTTTGTCAAAACCTTTCGCGATTATTTCTTGCAAGAGGCAATAGAGTTCTAAAGACAATGACCAGTTGCTACTAGGATATATATATAGGAAATATACTAGGAAACGTTTCAGTCCACCCTCATATATATATATATATATATATATATATATATATGTGTGTGTGTGTGTGTGAGAGTGGGGCGTTAGAATATACTCACAGCTAGGCCGGTTTATCGTAAGAGGCGACTAAAGGCCGAGTTGTAGGTGGGGTCCCAGCGCCCTGTCACCCGGTGAAATACCGCCCCATCAAGCTTTAGGCTCCGTGAAATGGTCGGGAGAAATCCCGGGCCATTTTTCGGAGCTTGGCTGATTGACCGGTTCGCGAAAAGGTTTAGGTGGTAGTCGGTCCCAAGGTGAGATACATTAACATTAAACGATATCATTGAGTGAAATCTGCGACGGTGTTTCGGGTGTGTGGTTGATGGCCCGGACTGACACGGAGATAAGTCATGATGGTACCTTCTGATATAAAGAATTCCGGAAGTAAACTAGTCTCCCATTCGGATCTTCGGGGGGGACTATGTCAGGGGGAACATCATGCAGATATTATGATAACGAACTTTAAGAGGTTCGTCATCCCATAATCGGGCTCGCTCTCGAGCCTCTACCCACGCTCGACTGGTAACGGCATTTTGTAACATCAGGGGCATCGGTTTCACCAATACGAATGTAAACGCCAACCACCAATATTTGCAAACAACGAAACCTGATATCCTTGCCCTAACTGAGACCCAGGTCGATTCGTCAACTGATTCGACATATCTTCGTTGCTCAGGATACGACTTACATTCGAGATTCCGTTTTAAGAGCGGAGTCTGCGTCTTCGCGCGGTCCGATCTGGCTGCCAGATGATGGAGGCGTTGGAACCCAATAACATGGACATCATATGGTTGAGGGTCGTGCTGAGGAATTCTGTTAAATGTCTTTGTTGTCTTTACCGCTCCCCGAATGACGATCGACCGGCGACATTTTTCGAACCTCTTTCACATACCGTCGAGTGGATACAGATCAACCACTCAGCTTCTGAAATTGTTGTCCTTGGTGACTTTTAAGTGCACAATTCCGGCTGGTTGATACATTCTAACAGAACCGACGAGGCTGGGAGACTGGCGGAGATTTTTGCTGTTAGCCACAACTTGACTAAACTAGTGGGGGAACCGACGCGAGTGCCTGATGCCCGAGGCGATTATGCGAACACCCTGGATCTGTTTTTGACATCCGAACTGAGTATTTATACCGTAGAGGTTTCTGCGCCACTGGGATGCTCAGATCACTGCGTGGTATCTGTCGCGCAAGCACTTGCATTTCAAGCGAAAAACCTGTCTGGGCAGCTGCGCCATGTATGGGAGTATGGGGCTGCTAACTGGGACGATTCGGGAGATTTCTTCGCCTCCTTTCCATGGCCCGAGTTGTGCTTCGGAGACTCCGATGTTAACGCTTGCGCGGCGTCGGTAACAGAGATTATTTTTCTCGGGATGGAGATCTACATTCCACATTCCATGAAACGAAGTTCATCTGATAAACCGTGGTTTGACAAAAAATGCGAGCAGATTACAGCGGCAAAAAATAGAGCTTTTAAACAATGGCGCTCCAATCCCACCGAAGTTAATAGACCGAATTTTGTTAGAATCAGAAACGCGTGCAAGCGGGCGATTGATACCCCGAAGAAAGCTCACAACGACAGGGTGACCAATAAGCTCCTTCGGTGTCCAACTGGTTCGCGCTCCTTCTGGTCAATGGCAAAGGCTGTCAGCGGTAACTTCGCTTCCTCCTCTTTCCCTCCGTTGGTGACAGACAGCGGAACGTTAGCCACAAATTCAAAGGATAAAGCCGAGGTGTTCGAGAATTCAAACCTCGATCCCGGTCTTTTGGAGCCACCTGTGATCGCGTCGGCACGGTCTTCCATGCGGGATGTGAGATTTCGCCCGCGCACTATTCAACGCATTTTACGTGAACTGGACTGTAGGAAGGCAACCGGCCCGGACGGAATACCAGCAATAGTCCTTAAGAACTGTGCTCCAGAACTATCGCCGGTTCTTGGCAGACTCTTCCGCTTATCTTATGCATGGAGAACCTTTCCTGCCTGATGGAAAATTGCTCCAGCCCAAAGAGGGGAAAAAAGTGTCTCCCGCAAAATTACCGGCCTATAGCATTACTCTCCATGTTATCTAAGGTGATGGAAAAAGTCATCAACGCCGAGTTAATTAAGTATTTGGAGTGCAACGAACTTCTGAATGATCGTCAATACGGATTCCGCAGCAGCGGTACACAGGAGACCTTTTGACACTTATAACCGATATATGGACATCTGCGATTGAACGGCATGGTGAGTCAAGGGCGGTTGCATTGGATATCTCCAAGGCTTTTGACCGCGTCTGGCACGGGGCACTGCTGAGCAAACTTGGTTCATATGGACTCTCCCAGCAGCTTTGCGACTGGCCGAAAAGCTTCCTCGAAAATCGATTGATGCGGGTTGTTGTGGACGGCGAGTGTTCGGATCTGTATATTAATTCCGGGTGCCCCAAGGTTCTATTTTGGCTCCAACCTTGTTTTTGCTTCACATAAATGATTTGTTGGAGACAACGGATAACAAAGTCTTCTGTTTCGCGGATGATAGTATGCTTGTTTCCTCCTGTTCGAGTGTTCGGCCGATTGGTTCATCTACGGCGCACCATCTGAGATGTAGAGAAATTGATTCTCTGAATCAGGATCTAGATAGGGTGCTGCAGCGGTGAAGGGCCAATCTCGTCGACTTCAATGCAATACAACATTCACAAAGAAAAGTGGATCATCGGTTCCACAGATGATGATGAGCTAAATGGCCGGGCTCTGGAGGCTGGGGAAAGCTTGAAATTGCTCGGCATCACGGTCTGTGGAAATGTATCATGGCATAAACACGTGTCGAGCATCACCAGGTCAGCCTCAGGAAGTCTGAGCTATCTTTTTAGAGCCAAGAAATATTTTACTCCGACCCAACTTCTCCCCCTGTATAAATCCCAAATTAGACCCGCTCTCGAATATTGCTCTCATGTTTGGAGCTCGACTCCTAAACATACCCTCGACCTACTGGAGAGCATATAGAGACGAGCGATCCGCCTGATCGGGGACTCGGCGCTGACGTCGGGACTACAGCCGCTATCACATTGAAGCCGCGTAGCCGACCTCTGGCTGTTTTACAGATATTATTACGGGTACTGTTCTTCAGAGAACCGTGGTATTGTTCCACGCAAGAGTTTATATGGGCTTGACAGGACAAAATTGTTGCTCATGTGTGGAATATAATTTTTGGAAAGCTTACTGCAAGAGACTAGAAGGGAGGGTTCCATTCCTTTAGCAAGTAAACCTCCGACGAGTGACTTTGCTTTATCACATGACGTTGACAGTTGAATTATAATTGGATATGAGCATGTGCACTGATTACAAAGTACTGTTCTTTGTACTGTTAATTTAACAATTGATGGATAGTCTACTTTCGTATTCCGTGTCAATTTTCCACATCGTAGTAACTTGAACATATGCATATGAAACGTTTATGACTCAAGGTGCAACTTCTCATTTGTGTCTGTAATAAGCGAAGCCCAACTAATAATTTGTAGCAATATTTCCGTTCGCAGCCTGCGTGGTTATAACATAGTGCCTTTGTTTTCCTTAGATGGAACCCGCATACACATGAAATGATATTTGTTTAACAACTTCTGCTACAACACGGACTTGCGGAGACATCATGATTTCTTTCCCCAAAAATCGGCCCACGAGAAAAGAGATCCCGATCCACCAAATGGATCAAAAATCTCAAAAGCTGCTTCCTAGAGATCACCTAAGAAAAAAAGCCAAGAATAGGGTGAATAGGCGAATGAGACCGAACAGCATCTTACAACTAATCACAAATACATTCATACCAATCTCTGGTATCAGAAATATTCATACGAACATAGTTCCAAGTATGCAATTCTTGGTTGCTATCAGATAAAATGAGTGTTGTTACTAGGTATTCATTGTTTGCGATTTCTCTTTAACATTTCGAAGTTGATCGAAGAAGAGCAAGCCAGTTGAGAACCAGCTCTAATGTAGTTCGGTGCAATCGACCAATAAAGCAAAATCTTGTAAATCAAGGCGGAGTGTAGTTTTCGTTTTCACAAACGTGCCGTACCACATTTACCCTCAAACTCTGCTTCAATCCAGTTCGTGGATAAAACCACACGTCTGTGAGCATTTCGTGTATGGTATTATTGTTAATTGAGAGTAATCAAGTCGCGAAGATGAAGATGGGCCGGAAATGCAGCGCGAATGGGCAACGATAAGACCGTGCGTAGAATTGTTGACGGTAGACCAACGGGAAAGAGGCCGGTAGGACGGCCGCGACGGAGATGGGAGGACAATGTTAGGTTTCACCTTGAGGAGATCGGATCAGATGGTCAAGCGTGGAAGGAGACTGTACAGGACAGGGAACGATGGCGGAGTCGAGTCGATGAGGACATGAACTACCGGGTTTCTACAGGCCAATAAATAATAATAATAATAACAGTTTCCGATACAGATAGAACTTAGATAGAAGCGCATCCATTAACGATTATTTACCAGTCATCAACACAGAGAAAGCAAATCTACTTGTGGCACATTACGCAGCCAACTAAATGCTGCCTGAATTCACATTAGCTCTACTCAATTTGAGCGTAAGTAAAACACCATGATCCAAATTTACCTTCAAACTCAATAACATGAGTCTCGAATTCATAAAGAATTGAACACTAACTAAACCCAACTAACTAAAACGCCGATGGAATTTCGCCCTTGAGAAGATGTTCTACTTCACTTGGTGAACCGCTGCAAACCTCTCCTATTTAAATGGTCTATTCCCAAATAGATGAAAGTCAGTGGATTCCTAGCAGCACGACCCATCATACCCCCTTTTCTATCGGCGCAATAAAAATACCTATATTCTGGGGAAAGTTAGGAAGTTACTTATTACGCGGCAACTTTCGAAATATGTGGTATCAAATAATACCACCAATGATCTGTCGTAACAGGACTCCAGGAAATCTGATGGAGTATTTTACCAAGAAGTGAACCCACTCCATATTTTGTTTCGTTTAAAGCAAGATTATCACACTGGATATCTGAAGAGCATTAGACAGAGCTTGGCAGTCGGCCGTGTTCTCGAAATTCAATAGGTAAGAGACTGCGATTCTGGTCGCTCTATCTAACAAGTTTTCTATGTTGTTAGATCTGCTTTCCATTAAATTAATACCGGTGTTCTATATGGACTCGCGCCTTCATCCCCTCTATTACTTATTTTTATAAACAATCATTTTTTCCATTACCCTGTTATGATACGATTAGTTTGCCTGTGGTCTTAATGTTCTTGGCTCTATTTGCAATTCGTTCTTAAAAGAACGCCTGATAGGAGATGACCGTTTGGCTTCTCGATGCGTTGAGGTCACCAGCATGCTTCGTTTATCCAAAGGGAAGAGTGATAATCAGAGTGCGGGTTCAGTAAAAGACAGATAGTTCTATCATATATTTTATTCATTAATTGGTGAGTTAGTTGTATTAAATTTGGCGTTCACCATTTCGAACGCCAACACTGAGACTGATCTTCAAAATCAAGATATATGAATGCCCTATTATTATATATAAGACTTGGTTGACATTTAACCAAAAAACTGCGTTAAGAAGAAGAATCGACAAGATCTGTCGTGCGCTTCGATAGGAACGAAATTTTTCGGACTGAAACGTAAAATTCGGTTAAATGAATTCGTGGAAAGGATGATCATGAAATGCATTTGAAGGTGCGCATTTTATGATCTTCGGACTTTTAGGAATCTTAATTCAATGTGTGATAAATTAACATCTGATTATTTACTTACTTCAGGATTATTTGATTTGGATAAGGATTATGAATATCGTTCTAGGTTCGGATGGGGGAATAGTAGAATTTTGGGAAATGAGAGAACGCAACTCCATTCATTCTTTTGCTCATGAACGTACGTTGTATTTTTCACATTCATTCGAACGTACTCGATCAATCCCATTATCAATCAGCAAATATGCAGAATTAATGGCATGGTATATCGTATACCATTGGGAATTATCTAACCTGGTGTAATGCCACTAAGACCTGGTACTGCCTTTTGTCATCTAAAACGTATCTCAATATTGACACACTGTCGATGAACAATACTTGCCTCGTTGAAGCCAATGAACTATCAAGTCTTGGTTCTCCGAGCTAATTCGATACCTAATTGGACATATTCAAGAGGGGCAAGAAATACTTCAACCTATTCAACCTGGGGACAATATGAATTCTAAACTTCCTACTTCGGCGTCCTGAAATGCTGTTTTCTCTCGACCAGGTCCATTAGTCGAATTCTAAAAGATTATTTATTTGGTCCAGTTATTGAAATTGGGAGAAACGATAATTTAGGGGAATTGTTGTAAGCCGAATGCCCTGAGATCATTCTGGTTAGCGAAACTAGGCTAAAGCGGAAGTATAAAGTGGGGTAGAGAAATCATAATTTTATAAAAAGAAGCCCTCACTATACATAAGAAGATGCAGTTGGTCTCTAAATTTAAAAACAAAAAACAATTTCATCATAAAGTAGTGAATACCAGGCCCATCAACCAAACTTCGAAAGATTATCAATGATTTCCCCCAACTGGGGGTATAGCTTAATGATTTAGTATTTTACCGGACGGGTAGACATTGAGATCTAACCTACCGCTCAGTAATCGTATCTGACTGCCATAATAGTAAGAGTTGTCAGTTGAATCAAGGTATACATAATCTAGTGAATGACACAACCACTGAAAAAGAGATTCACATACTTGGTAGAGGACATCTAAAACAGTACTCGAGAAGAAATTGGGGATTCAAACGCTACTATTACTATTTATTGGCCTGTAGGAACCCAGAAGTTCATGACCTCGTCGACTCGACTCCGCCATCGTTCCCTGTCCTGTGCGCTCTCCTTCCACGCTTGACCATCCGATACGATCTCCTCAAGGTCAAACCTAACATTGTCCAGGGATTCAAACGCAGTATATTAAATTCCATCGTTAGGGGTAACATATCCTCTCTATCCTTATTCGATAGATTTCACCACGGCCGTTGCTTAACTGAACATGATGTATGCATTCTACCTCTTCAAACAATTCCCCGCGATACCTGTTAATCAGAAAGTGCACGTCACGCGTTGAAAGTCAAATTCGTACGGATAAACATAGATAATCGTCCTTCAGCCGACTTACGCCAATATAGAATGGTTTGCATGACTATGTATTTCCTCGTCATTGTAATATCTACGTATTTAAGACCAACGTACATCGACATTTGCTTTCCTATCCACTCCTATTTCCTCCAGTGTCACTCTGCTTTGTTAAAATCCTTTTTGTGCGCGTATTTTGTGTAAGAAAATTAAGTCATTAATATGAAAAATAAATAATGTGGGATAGAAATAGATCCCCAAGGCTCTATATGGGCATTTCAGAATTATTCGAAAATATATCCGAAGACACTGCCCGCAACAATTCGAATTCGAGTAAACTTTTATTCCAATAGACAATTGGTTTGTATAAACAAATAAAACAATTTACAGAGATTCAATGCAAGTGTGCACCGACATCTCCCTTCCCATTTTTTTTACTACTTTTTTTAATTTCAATTCTACCAGGAAAGGCGAACCTATTGCACTGAGTCAGCGGCCTGAAATGCTTTTTTTTTTTCTCGACCGGGTCCATCAGCCAAGCTCTGAAAGATGGTCAGGATGTCTCCCAGCTATTTCACGAAGCCTATACCTTAATGAGGTGGTATTTCACCGTGCTGCTGGGCTCTGGGTTCCCCCTTACAACTCAGTAATTGTGCCAAACTACATAATAGCAAGAGTCGTCAGTTGATCCTAGGTTTGCACAATCAAACGCTAGACGCAACCTCCTTACCAACTCAGCCACTGAGGCGGCATCCTTACTTTTCACGCCGCTGACATATAAACATTACAAACTCAATCCAGATTGTTCACTTAAAATATACGTAGCTCAATATCGATGATAGCATGTAAATAAAGAATCCACTTTTTTGCCGATGGTGCTCCCAGCTACATTACAGTGATGTCAGAAAAGCAGTACTGTAATTAACAGATGCTAATAACTACTCCGGATTTAAATTTCAGTATCCTGTCGCAATGGAGGCAATTTTTTTTATTTACAAGTCGATTGGATATGCTGTATATGTCGCTCATCACCTCAATGAAAGTTAATGTCAAATAATAGAGAAAAAACAACCCTCTTGTCCATTGTTGTATTCACAAGCAAAATATCAATTAGGATTTTATGAGAAAGAAAAACAAACGTAAAGCCAAACGTTTTCAAAACAAATTGGGATGTTACTGGGCTCAAATCCAGGTCACAGTTGTGCTTGTGTCTGTGAGAATATACAAACTCAATGGATTCTTTTCCGATGGCATGAGTATAGTAAAAGTTGAAACCAAAGATCACCGGAAAATTCGTCTGCTCGTGATCTCTAGATTCTCTTTAAAATCCCCTATATACTCAGATAATTGCAGTTTTCCCATTTAATCTTGTCCTAAATTCATTTATGGTTGCACAAAAAAAAATTGGAAAAGGAGAAGAGAAAGAAAAAGTTAATAGAGAACCTGTTTACCTCAGGCATTGGATTTTTGCAAACCTTATTTTAAGAAGACTCGGCTTATTTTCGTTCAAGCCAGAAAGAAAACAACATTGTACACTTGGAAATCCTTGTGCGCATTCATTTGCGATAAGTACAAGACGCATGTTCGCCATGGTATAGGACGAGCACATAGGGGAGTGAAAAACTACATTTCCAGTACTTCACGGACCAAGAATCAAGAGATTTAAAATAATTATTTCACCGACGACACACACCCTATTGCCTGAGCTCCTTTAATTCTAAATGCTCCTTTATTATCTCTCCAAACATAATAGACTCATTATTTGTTGGAAAATGCTTTTGCGTGTATTCGGATACGCATTGTGTTCTGGGTTAATCCTCATCATACCGTCATCAGTGCCGTTTTTAAACATTGTTGTGCAGTAAAGCGTTATGCACTCTTAGCAAGGGATGAATGCCCATCTGACAAATTTTTTTCTGCTTCTTCTTCTTCGTCATGTTTTTTTTCGATAGTCTCCTATATCCTTTCATTGCCCTCCATTCAATATTTGGATAGATGTGTACATCACTATTTCTGCCCTAACGCATCGCATATTGAGGTTTTCCTTTTAGATAACTAGTGCTTCCGATATGAGATCTATCGTCCTTTTGAATGGGTGAGGTGTTTGACTGGGTTGAAAGGAGCTAGCATGCATGTGCCTTCCATTTGTCCTGTATATAGGGCTTGGTATATAAATACAAATGCGTATATACATGACTCTGAATAGATTTTGCTTTTCGGCACCTTTAATAACACAGAGTCATGATTCTCAATGTTGTACTTGACTCAAGCGGTGAGGGTTGCACCAAACGACAAATAGATCATCATCAGTACATCAGCATTCTAATTATCCGTGGCTTTAGAAACGGACTTATTTTGTGAGGGAGATAGAATGGTAGCCTTTCCTCCCTTGAGTGTGCTTTACTAGCACTCGCCGAGGGTAGAGTTAATCCTCTTGTGTGACTAGACTTTTTAGAAATGTCACATCTTTTGCAGTATTCACAAAAAGGAGAAGATACGGATATTTATGAAAATAAGCAGAAAGCCGTGGGTACAAACTGCAATTTCTGACGACCAACTGACTGTGTTCTAGACCGTTGATTTGGCGTTACTGATTCTAGTACATATACATCCTTGCATAGACTGAATTATTATGTGCATGACATCCTACAATACACATATTTGACTCGCAACAACATCAACATATATCCTTCTGACTTACCACAAAGTTCTTTTTTTTTTGTTTTTGATAAATTGCAATATCAAGTATAGCGCAAGAATAGGCAGTTCAGAATAGAGAAATTAAGTATCGATGCATCTTTGTTAATCATGACAAAGGTAACATTATGCTTTCGTACACGTGACAGATCACAAGCAATGATTCGTTTTGTCAACGGATTTGACTAAATACACTCTCCATCAGTAGATTGATATCATCCTTATCGATTTGTGTATTCGGTTATGATACTTTTATCGCAATTCAAAGCTGATCGGTTTGGTCCCAATGAGTTATCACCATATCATACTATAGATTTCGCGCTATCGTCGAAATAAATCTTTGGCTATGTTTCGGAGTTTGGCAATAAGTAGCATGATATTATTTTCTAAGATAAACAGTTCAGATGGTAAAATAGTATCCCCAACCGATCTTGATGAAAAATTATCTCATAAAGAACAACAAGCGGTTTATTGCTGATCATAAAATTTAACAGTTAATAACGTGAATCCGCGAAACTACAATGTACTTTATTTTCAAAAGAAAGTAAACAGTCTAATTGGGCGGAGCACTCAAATAGTCGAGCGCTAGTCGGACGCTTGGCCTTTCGGTTCCTTTGTAATAACAGTTTGAAGAAGAAGAAGGTCTACGCTATGGCCCTGGAATCGCAGATTACCAAAAAACTTCGGTAAGTTAGAACGAATTACGAATTTTTTCACGATTTTTATATTTCTCGAACTTTAACCGCGTTTTTCTCGAAACGCAAAATTTTGCACGCCGTGCAACGTAGCTCAAAAACTAATCATTCGATCTTTATGAAGTTTGGTATAGAAATTCTATAGATATTTGGCCTCAGCATGACGAGCTCCTCGATAGTATAGTGGTTAGTATACCCGCCTGTCACGCGGGAGACCGGGGTTCGATTCCCCGACGGGGAGCCTCTTGCCCGGAAAAAACAAATCATTATGGAAAATTTAACAAGCCTCAGGACTTGCTAAATAATGCCAAGACCAGTTCCCGGTTGTAGTGCCGATGATGATGATGATGACGAGCTCCGATCTTTTATTTTTTAAAAGAAAATCCTTTTTTTTATAAAAGGATTTCCTTTTTTTCAAAACTTCGCCATTTTTGCAAATTTGCAAATTTTAATAAAAGGGGAGCTTCATGCTGAGCGTTTTTGCATAAACTAAAGAACCCATTTTGTATTTTTTGTTTCAGATCATTTTTGTGACCTGTATGCTCCACGGCGCATTTAAAGACGCATAACGTAAAAAATTGTGCCTTAAATTGCAAATCAATCTACGCATTATATTTTTCAAAAAAAATTCCTGAAAAACAGACTATTTACATAAGGTTCCGCCCTTAAATGGTATAGAAACATTCCAAAAATAATATCTAATAGCAACTGTAGTCCAAAAACACTTTTAGGTGACCTTCAGAGTAAAATTTCTGAATCAATTTCAGAAGCTCCGAAACGCTTTGAACGCCTTGCGTGTCTGTAGTAGCATTTTGGGGTTGTTTATCTCAATCAGTATTTTTAAAATGTTACTTATACTAAGTATTGGTGGCGCTAGTATTGGTGCATTGAAATTTTATCGAGTAGTCAATCTGCATGAACGAAAGTAAAGGACGCGTTAGAATAGAAAATCACCTCTTAGGCCCATTCGAAATCCGCGACGGGTTAAACGGGGGGTGGGTTCTCACCCTGTCTTTCCAGCCTTGTGCTGAAAGGTACATGCCGACAACACGGCTGATGTATCTCTGAATGGAGTTCCACAAGTGCTTACTTATGCGGATAACAAAGCTGTTTTGGGTGATAATATGGAAACTGTAAGTAAAAGCAGTTAAATCATCATGCAGGCGGCAGAATGTGTAGCGAAGAATTTAAATATCTGGGAACAATACTGACCTCTAGTAACGAAATGTTAAAGGAAATCAACCCAAGCCAGCATTCTGGCCACGCTAGTTGGTACGCAGGTAGCAAACTGCTAAAATCGAGACTGCTATCACGTAATGTAAAGCTCCGTATTTATAAAACAATAATCATTCCGATTGTTTTATACGGAAGTGAGGCATGGGCGCTTACAAATGAGAAAAGAATAAATTCCTCCTATTCGAGAATAATGTTTTAAGGAGTATCTTTGGCGCTAAGTATGATGAGCACATGGGACAATGGAGGAAACTACATAATCGTGAGTTGCTAGAGCTATACCTCACAGCAACAATAGCGAAAGCCCTCAGATCACGAAGAATACGATGGGCCGAGTATGTAACGAGAATGGGCAATCACAGAACAGTCTGTAGAATTCTTGAGGGAAGACCAACGGGAAAGACATTGGTAGGGGGTCGTGACGGAGATAGGTGGATAGTGTAAAGCGTGACTTTGAAGAAATTGTATCAGGTGACGAAACGTGGTGGGAAAATCTACGGGACAGGGAATGGGGGCGTAGTCGAGTTAGTGAACTTCCACCTGCGTCGAATCACGATACGTTAAAGAGCATCTGTCTCGTCCTTAATTTTCGACATATTTTTGGAACATCTAGTTTCAGTCTCGAGCTATGTCTGATGAATTTACAAAATCAACATTTAAGGGAAAATGTATTCCTTTAGAAGTAAAAACACAAACTTGTTTCGTCTTTTAAAAAGAGAAAAAGCATGGAAAAAAGTCTTAACTGAAACGAAGAGGCAGTACGGACTATTAAGAAAAATGAAAAAGAAATAACAAGTGCAGTTGGTGCAGGATCTTCGAAATACGCAAAACATGCAACTTGTCACTGAGCGCCCATTATTGAGAAAATAGAAAAGGCACTCAGCATTTGGATTGATGATTGCCATCAAGAAGAATTCCATTGAATGGTAACATCAATAATGCAAAAAGCACTAAAAACTTATAAACACCTTCAAGGTGTTATACATTTTTAGTACATAGAGAATGTTCTGTCAAGTCGGATTTTGTGGCGAATAAAGGTTAGTTTGAAAAATTGAAAAAGCGCTTTTCAATTCATAGCACAAAAGTTCCAGAAGAAACTGCCGTTGGGTGATCATGAAATCCGACCGCACTGTGCTTTGAGGATACTTCAAAATCTGCCTTACAGCCCCCTTGTTAGTTTATAGATCTTTAAATCCTCGTACATCTGAAGACGTCAATAAAACCACCTTACCGGTATATTAGAAAGCAAATACAAGAACTTGGTTGACTGGAAATTTATTTAATGACTGGTTTTTAAATTGTTTTGTGCCAGACGTTAAAAATTATTTAAAACGAAAAAGGCGCTATTACTATTAGTTAATGCTTCAAATTACTCACAAGATTTAAGTCATCTCAACGTTAAAGTAATATTCTTACCAACTAATTAATAAGTTTATGGAACGTACACCCCCCCCCCCCCCCCCCTTGCCTGCACGATTTTCGAGAATACGTATCGATTCAAATTCGCCAAAATCTCGCAATTCGAGTCTGCCCAACTAATCTCATTGGGTTCCGACCTCAACAAGACATACCAATGTCAATTAATGCCTTTCGCTTGTTTCATTAACTTGAAGCATACGGAAAAACGTTCTTTAGTCGAATCACACGAATATGAAAAGCTCAACCTGCTCATGCGTGTCCTCGTCATTATAAGCATAACATATCAACACTAATGTATATCAGTACCTCCTTTCCTCATTTATTCCCATTTCTTCTGCTCTTGTTTCGTTTTGGCATTTAAGGCCACCTCAAAATTGTTTTTGTTTCAAACAAAAAAAAGAAAAAAAGTTCGTTCATTCGAGAAATGGTGCAACATGCCTATTCTTATATCAGGAGGAACGTCATGCGTAGGTATAAATGATATATATAATATAAATATTTTTTTGAGAATTAATACATGTAAAACAATCAAGTTTCATGCCGCAAACAACCAAAACACATATAAGAAATGGTTGTAAGAACACTGCAACGTAGTCACCCACTAACAATGAATAGTCGAAGATTTTTTCTTCGTAAACAATACAAACGGTAAACTAGTTCGGAAACACTTTGTACGATCTAGAGATAAGGTAACATTTTAAGTCCTCTGGGAAGACAAATTTTCGGCGAACTGATTCTAGTGCCATTTGGCAAGTTGAAGGTGAACAGGCTGAAGAACTAACTTGGTCAACTGAATTAAGAAAAGATTTTCGATTTTGATTTTATTTCGCTCGATTTTTTCTACACGGTTAAGTAATTTACAG